>SSNP01000031.1:272504-295913 GCA_006937955.1 Pachypanchax playfairii
CCCCCCCCCCCCCCCCCCCCCACACACACACACACACACACACACACACACACACACACACAAGCTCCTAATAGTTAAACACACATCAAAATTCATCCATGGTAACATGGTCATAACAACTATCTCTTATTCTTCTGTAAATCCTTTTCAAAATCCATCAATTATTTCATTTCATCCTCTCTGATTTCTTCTTTCCTTATTCCTATCATGACTCTCCTGACTTTTTGTCTTGCAAACAGAGACTTTCTTGTTGCATCCAGCTTCAACAAGAACTTTAAAGGTACATTATGTAAGAATTTGAAATAATCACATAACAGTCTAATGTCCCAGTGATGTTGAAAGAAAGCTTACATGTTTACAGATTTCGATCTCAGCCAGCTGGGTGGTTACCAGATTTGGCATTTTAAAAAATGCCGTTACAGGACGTAGTCATTGTTTACAATAGCTATTCCATGTCCAGACTTCCTGGTTCCAAAGCAAATCACACGTGCTCCCACAAGATTGCCAAGTCTTCAACACATTGTGATTGTTATGTTACTGGTCTGCCACTGGCAACCCGGTAGAATAATCAGGAGGAGGGGGTGAGTGGCTGAGAGCAGACGGTTTTGTTTTTTTTCTACAAGAACTGCAGTATTCCCATTTGACCACAAGGTCTAATTCTTACATTTTGTACCTTGTAAGTTTGACATAAAAGCCCCAGTTTGATGAAAGCCACAAAGGGTCCACAGAGGACAAAAAACAGGTTTATGGTTGAGCCAATTTAGGATTTTCTGTCAGTGGTTAACTAAAATGTAATGAACACATGAACAATAATGAAAACCTGTTGTTAAGATGGCAGTGAAATTAATCCTAAGCCTATAACACCACATCTATCATGTTTGATAAGCCTACAACCTACAGCTCTACCTCTTTAACAAGATAAATACTTGTCACAAACAGTACTGAATCCTACACATCCCTTCTAAGTGCAACAGGATGGGGCAGGAGATAGTCCTGCTTACTGGGACTTCGTCCACTGTAATGACAGCATTGCTTTAGTCTGTTGTGGAGAAGAAGGAGCTGAGTCAAAAGTTGTGCATATTTGAAACTTGATTACTGGAAATCAGTGCATCCCAGTTTATGTGAAAAACAATCCACAGGGCACAAATGTAATATTAATTGATGTGAAGTAGCAAAAGAGCACATAACAATTGCAAATGTCTGATACATTTTAGTATTACTCTGACTCAAAGCTCAGGATCAGTGTAACACAATAGGCTTGTGTAATAAAATGAAAGCACAAAGACGGCGGTGAAGACACCAGATTTTGACAGACAAACACTTCATGGCATGCTAAGTACAAACGATTGCACTTGGCTCTGTTTGACTTGCACATAACTGATTCTGCTGCCAAACTTGAGATTGTGCAGCCTTGCAGATAACAAGAAAGGGAAGCCCTGCTGCTCACTTAAATCTTGCAAGTTCAAAACAGTTGCAGCAGCTTTATAACCCGGCTCAAACACAAAGTGTATTTTTTTTATGTCTGGGTGCTTTCAAATACATGTTTTCCACGATGATATCCTCTCATCTTGATTTTGCTTTGGCATACAAAAATTATCTAAAATAAAATGAGTGTGTTGTTGTTTAAAAAAAATAAGATTAAGATTTCTTATTAAAATAAGATTTTTCAGTTTCTTTGTGATCCATTTAATCAAATAAAAGATTAGATCTACAATGTTGGTTGGTTAACACAGCTGCCTCTCAGCAAGAATGTCCTGGGTTTGATTCCTAGCAGGGATCATCAAAGTTGGTCCAAAGTATGAGTGTGTGTGTCGTTATTGGTACTTTTTCACTGGTACCAACTCAGCCCACCCGACTCGGCTCGACACAACATAGCTTGTATCATGTTGTGTTTCCATTGTGTCCACAGCAGTGAGGGAGAGAGGTGGATGAGGGTGAGGTTTCACTCTGGCTGTTGTGGTTTTTCATAGCACGGTAGTCTGCTTTCATCTTCTTCAGCTTCTCTCGACACCACTTCTAAGTCAACTGAATTAAAGTCATGATCAGCCATGGAGTTCGAGAGCTCTATAAAAACTTTTTCGTTTCGTATCGCTCCATCCAGCTGTCCCGATTATCATTTTTAATAGTAACACGAGCAGTAACAACAACAAATGTTTTCAAAAGTATAGCTGTTTCGCTATTTAAATTCTGGCTCTTTTCACTACACCAATCAGAGGCAAGCAGTGAAGAGGTGTGCATTATCACTGCATAACAGATTGCTGTGGTCTGACTCAGCCCTGATCATTTCACCTCAGGAGGTGGTACGGAAAAAAGCACGGCTCAGCCAAAGTAAGCCAAAAATCGATAGGGGAAATGCTTTCAAATCGCACAGAGTGGAGTCGGGCGGGGATGAGTAAGTACCAGTGGAAAAGCACATGATTGGTGGGTTTTTTGACCGAAATAGACGGTTGTGAGTGGAGCAGTGCAAGATGGATATTTGTGGGTTTGGAAAATTCCAAATCGCACGAGAATCCATCTTGCAGCGCAAGGCTATTGAAAACCGTCTATTTCGATCAAAAAAATGTTCAAACCAATCATTGTGCTTTGGGGCGGGTGTTCAGGTATGATTGGCAGCAAGTGCCAGACAGGCAAAGCAAAACAAACATGGCTTCGCCGGTGGATGTACGCATAAAAGCGGCTATTGAATCTGTTTTAGGAGAACTGGATACGATTTCTTCATTGAAAAATGAGCAAAGGTAAGAACTTTGCGCATTTCTTGATGGTAAAGATGTGTTTTGCTTTTCTTAGTGGTACGCTCTCAGAAATAGAGGTACGAGACAAGAACATTTTTGTACCTATAGGTAAATTTTTTAAAAATGTTCCCTTAAAAGTACAATACTGGTCTTTAAAGGGTCAGAAATGCCCCTTAGAGTGTTAAAATTGATATAAAGTACAAATTCGTACCATTTCAACTGCACCTGCAACCCTGGTCAAGGCTGGTTAATTTCCATTTTTTTAAGTTTCTTCCATCATTTTCAATATTATGGTTTACATGTTGGTTTTAGACTTCAAAACATGGCATAATTTTACTGTTTTAGTGGAACAACTTCATAAGGTACAAAAATGGACCTGGACTACAGGGTACACCCCCAGCGACAAGAATTTGTACCCTTCTTGTCGCTGGGGGTGTACCCTGTAGTCCAAGTCCCTGTACCTTATGAAGGCTACAAATAGATCTGGCAGAGCCAGGTTACGGTGGAATTTTCCATAGTGACACATAGTGGCTAAATTAAAGCAACATAACTGCTCACTCCTTCTCCCTTCCAGCAGAACAACAGGTTGTCAGGTTCAGTGTCTGTGTGTGCTGTGTTTTCTGTGTGGGGTGAGTCATCTGTCTGCAGGAGGATCTACGCTGGAGTGTGAGGCAGATTATCTACACCTGGCGGCGATCAGCGCTGATGAGGAGCAGGGTGCTACTTAAGCCAGATGCAGACGTTCATTCAGCGCCTGGTTGTTGACCTAAATGGTAGCTCCCTTGTGCCGTCCTAGTGATAATTATTTCCTAGTGATTCCGAGAAACTTTTTGTGATTTTGAGAAACATCTTTAGAACCTTTATGCTCCTTGTGAAGACTCTCGTTGGATTTTTGTGTACAACTAAACCTGTTCTCTCCAGGATTGTTCACCCTGCTCCTGGAGTTCGTGAGAGCACTTCTGTGTCCAGCGACTGGTCGCCTGAAGCCTGATCTGTCTCCCGCCGGCTTCCTCACACCATCTGGTCTCCTCCATCCTGGACTCACCCTCTCCCTGCACAGCACCGCACTGGACCTGCCCTCCCTTCAAGTGTGATCACCTGCCTCCTGCTGTGAGTGTCATCTCCTCTCTAAGCAAGATCTCTCAACTCGTCATAGTGACTCCAGAACTAACTCTCCTCTCCGTTTCAGTGCTGAGATTCTCCCTGGCGCACCAGATCACCGAGCACATTCACTGCACTGTAAATAATCAAGCTATTGTAAATAAACCTTTCACTTTTGCACCTGAGCTGCTGTCTGAGTTCTGCAATGTGGGTCACAAAGATCACTGAGCCCGTGACACAGGTTGGCTATTCTGCACTTTACTGAAGGCAGTCTTGTAAACACATTTATATTACTTTCTATGTCCTCACTGAGAAAACCTCTAGCTTCCCCATCTATTTCATCCTGCAGTTCATCCAGTGAAAAATCATAATTATACAGAATCGCTCCTGATGTCTGAGGAATACACAGTAGCACAGCAGTCTCATGAGCTCTATCAGTTTTGAAAGCTTAATTGGAAAAATATATGACTCGGGCAACTAAATGGCTTTCCCAACTATGATAAACTGAATCTATAGACAAGAGAGCAGCTGCAACATAAAACTGTGTCTGATGTATAAATAAGAATGACTACTCTGGATCTTAGAGGAGGAATAGTTCAAATGAAGCTGGAGCAGATTTCTGCTGTACAGTAAGCCCACCCATCAACATATACAGTATAAAGATGAGCAACACATCTTCATCTATAACAGATGGGACACCAGAAATCTCGGCTAATTTTTAATAACTTTGCTATTGTTAGGTTTTTAATGTGTGTAATTTACATGTCTTGATATTTTACGAGAATATTTTCTTTTAGCTCAGTGTTTGAGCTCTAAATAAAAACCTAAAGGTTTTTATGGGACAAACCCAAAACTTTATCATACAGCTAATCAATTAATCTTCCTATCTTTTCTGTTCACATCTGTTATTTCTTTGTACAAATTGTAAGAGCAGAACTTAAGCGTACCTGATATTTATAGATTTGCCACTCGTGCAATCCTGCATGTTAAAGCTCACCTTAAACCAATTACATGTCCACATTTATTACACTATTATTACTCAGTTGTTTCTTGCCCTGTTGACAGTACAGACACATCACCCAACAAGCACATGGATTTAAAGAGAAAAAAGCACATCATTCTGTAAACAGTCAGTTTCCTCTTATTACACTGAATGGATACCTCACAATGGAAGGTAAAGATGAGTGTGAGTCTCTATTTGTCTGTGTAAACATAGTGGTGGTGTTCAACACGATAAGGCTTCTGGTCCTATGTTGGTTCAGTTCCTGTGTGACACTGGAGATAAGAGTGCACATAAATACAAAAATAAATTTACACACAGAGAACATGATATATCATGCTCACAGATACAAAGTAAAGGAAACCAGTTTGAGCCTAAAACCAATTGTATGCTCTTTTCTCTCCTGGTTACACAAACAGTCAAAATGGATGATGCAGCTTCCTCAGATGTTCATGAGTCAACGTTTACATATGGGCGAATTTGTGGGTTGTATTTTGACTGGTAATTACCTCAGAGCAAACATAGTGTTAAACATATGCACACATGAAAATAGTGCATGAAAAACATTAAATATAATATTTATTGAGTGAACTTTAGATTAAAAACCATGCATCACGAGTGCAAATTTTGTAGTGAACGCAGAAAAAAACTGTAAGCTCAGTCTCACTTTTATTTTGCTCTACCTCCAAATGACCCTCACTACTAATGTTATTTGAAGCTTTAAAGTTCAAAACCTGAGAACTCTGAGGGACGAGGGTTTTCACCCATAGTAAAGTCTGGACATCAAAGCATGTGCTGTTTTAGTGTCAATCAAGGCCTCAGTATCAAAAGCAAGTTTTCAATGAACCCTTTGAAGTTTTCACCCACTCTTGTCAGGCACGTTCTGCCCAAACCCAAAACATCTTCACATGGTGAAATTGTTGCTGATTTTTAGTGTAGTGGGCTAATGCAGTATCAAACAGAGTTGTTAGTTTGTGGCAAATCTCAGAAAACCTTCAAAGACTCAAACCTAGTTTAAGGGGGGGGTTGTCTAGAAAAAACATCAGTCTTCTTCATGCAACTGTAAACCCATCACATTCTGCGTGCTCTGCCTGCAGAAAGGTCCAAAGCAACTTTTAAACTCAGGACCTTGTCCATGAAAGTGTTACCATTATGCCACCATATAGGTCTGTGGCCAGAACAATCCAGACTTTTATCAAACCTGACCCAAAGTCAACAAACAAGAAACTCACAGGGTTTTACACTCTTATCCAAAGCTCACAATCAAGAAACAGTAATACATTTGAGCCGAAGCTGAACATGTTCTAATGCAGATTTGATAAGCTGTCCTTCCCACCTTCCACCTGCACTGATATCATATGAAGATCTGTGAGGACCAGGTGTGTCGGATCCTCAGACGACAAAAAGAAAGACAGGCTTGTGTTTCCTTCCTGCCTAAAGGTCTGTGCTGAACAGTTGGCCGTAATCGTCACAAGAATCGTCAACACCTCACCGGAGCTATGCAAAGTTCCATCCTGCCTCAACAACTCCACCATCAGCTCAGCCTCAGTCCCCCAAAAAAATCCTCCATCCAGGGATTAAATGACTACCGACCCATTGCCCTGACATTTCTGGTCATAGAATCCTTTGAAAGGCTGGTTGTTAGGTTTTTTTTTATTCTATCAAAACCTTTCATTATTCTAAATATAAGAAATACGATCACTTAAGAAGTTTGGTTCAAAACTCAGCTGAGGAGAGGCTCAGCAGTCATGTCTGCGAGACAGCCCTGACAACTCTGCTGGTCCCTCTTCAGCTCAGTGTCTTTATTCACTTAGAAACAGCAATAACAGATAACATGAATCATCACTCCCAAATCAGTTGAGCCAGTCGTGGCTGGCACCTCGCAGTTACCTTGGATTAAGAAAAACAAAGTGTTCTGAGTGAGAATGTGTAAGTCAGATAACAGTAGCGGGTCAGATAACAGGGCCTGTGTGACTGCTGCACACAGGTCATGCAGGAGGTTTGTTCAAAGCTGGTGTCAGGCATGAACGTGTATAATTCTATGTTTTCCATTCTCTATCACTGGTGTTAAACCACTTGAAGTCCATCACAGGACCCCTGCTGGATGCCCTGCAGTTTGCATACAGGGCAAACATGAATGATGCAGTCAACATTTGGTTGCATTGCAACACATTGATACTGCAGGAACATACACCAGGATGCTTTTCATTGACTTCAGCTCAGCATTTAACACCATGCTCCCAAGTGTCCCCCAGTCCAAACTCTCCCAGATCTCTCCCAGCCTCCACCTGTCAGTAGATCACAAACTTTCTCACAGACAGAAAGCAGCAGGTGAGGCTGGAAAAAGTAACATCCAACACCTGGGCCAACCAGGGATGTGTCCTGTCCCCCGTGCTATTCTCCCTCTACACCAACGGCTGCTCCTCCAGCGATTCATCTGTTAAACTCCTTAAGTTTGCAGATGACACAACAGTCGTCGACCTAAATCGAGATGAGTCTGCAGACAGAAAGTGGAAAAGCTGGCCCTCTTGTATAGCCAGAACCATCTAGAGCTCTACAATCTAAAAACTGTAGCGATAAGAGACCAATAAGTGTTATTAATTCCTAAAGGGAAATGAAATATTGTTGTAGCTCTGTTCTTCTTCAGGGAGAACTGATGATCTGAAAAGACACCACAGTATGATTCAAATATTACTGATTTTAATGAACAGTATTTAGAACACCTGACAGCTTATATGGACATCAAACAGTTTGTGTGTGTGTGCGTGTGAGAATGACAGATAACATATGTTCCAGCTGTAGCTGTCGGTCAGTAGAAAACAGACGACAACTTAATAATAAAGAAACAGACAAACGGAACAATTTTGTTGCATTTTCTTATTTTTCCTGTGTTGGCCACCAAGGGAAACACCATCAGAGAAACACTTTGCTACGGAGTGTGGTGCTGGTCTTCTTAGCAGTGCAACACCACTCCCCACATGAGAAAACTGTGAGAACACTTTTAGCCAATCAGATATGAAAAACAGCGCAAGCACTTCTAGCCAATCAGAGGCGAGAAAGGCGGGACCAAATTGTACCCCTAAATGGGTACAATTTGCAAATTTCCTTCCAGGCATCTAGAATGGGCGGGGAGGCCGCTTGAGGGGAGCCAAGTATCCCAACTGCATTTTCCTCAGGGGAGTTTGAAATGTTGGCATTCAGGCCCTGTCAGGTTTCAGCTCTGGTGTGTGGTGTGTGTTTTGGTTGTCTACTAACCTGTCATTCCAGGCTGGGGCAGAAGCTGATCAGGCACAGGTGTGGCTCATCTCCCAGCCCCTCCCGGGCTGGGATAAGGGATAAAAGCTGAGGAGGAACCAGGGACAGATGCCAGTTCGTTCCATTACTTTATGTGGTAACGTGTGGCCTCTCACAGTGATAATCTTGTGATCATAATATTTATACTTAACTCATCCTTGTCGTCCTCCGTCTCCAGCTACTCTTCCACCTGGGTTTCACCTCCCTGCTCCTGAGTGCCTCTACCTCCAGCGTTGGCCATCTGCCGTGCCGTCCAGAGGGCTCAGCTCCAGTCCCTGACGTGTTCCAGCACGTCCATTCCTGTCCTGGCTCTGGTCTGTCTCTCCGCCCCAGCTCTCTGCACACCTGCCCAGGGCGCACCACCAAGCTGTCCACCCTGCACCTCCAAACAAGAGCTCATCATTATCCGGATCATCCTCATCATCACCAACCCATGGACACACCACCACCAGGCTGTCTCCTCATTCCTCCTCCACGTCACGCCTGTCACCTGCACCCGTAAGTCTGCGAGCACACAAACTGTAACTGCCATCATCTACCTCCATGTCCACAATCCACTAACCTGTTCTCCTCTGCTACCAGATCTCCTCCAGAGGTCCACTGGTTCCAGCCCTCTAGTCTCCTGCACATCCAGAAAGCTTTGTTATATTACTACTTGTCTCCTGTGGAAAACAATAAACATTATTGTTTTAAACCTTTTAAAAGTGTGTCAGTCTGAAGTCTGATTGATATTAGAGTTCGCTTCAACCTCGTGACATAACAGAACCAACTGACCCAATGAACTCTACCACCCAGCTTTTCAGACCGCACTCTCAACAGGGGATTCTCCTCGGACAACACGAACAATTCCTCAAGGAAATTGCGGAACAACAAGCAACCATGTCCGGAAACCTCAGCCGTCTCAGCCAACAGCTAACTGAGTTAACAGCCATATGCCTCCTATTCCCAGACCCACAGAAACAACCTCTGCAAGCCTATCGCCACCCTCAGCCTCTTCATTCCGGTAGGTGGCGATCCCCAGTCCAGAACCATTTTCCAGTGACCAGATTAACTGCAAGGGTTTTCTAAGACAGTGTTGTATTGTGTTTAATCGATCTCCTCATTCCTTCCGTTCAGATGCTAGCAAGACGTCATACATCATCGGCTGGCTCAGAGGTAAAGCGCTCAGGTGGGCCGACGCCTTCATGGAAACCAACCCGATCGAACTCACTCCATATCGTGAGTTTTTAGAGGCTTTTGAACTCACCTTTGCACCTGAGGGGACCAGAGAGGATGCTATGAGAGCATTACTGGCACTGAGACAAAAATTCCAAACAGTTGCTGACTTCGCCATTGACTTCTGCACTCTGGCTGCGCGCTCTGGCTGGGAGGACTCTGCACTCTGAAAAACTTCAAAAAGACCTGGCAAGTCGAGATGAACCCACCTCCTTAGATGGTCTGATTAAGTTGGCCATCAGGCTGGACAACCGCGCCCATGTCTGACAGAGGTCCTGGGGTTCCGTGCCACCTACAATGGACACAAGGACTCTACACTCCCCTGAGCAGACACCACCGGGGCGTGCTACTTCTTCTGAACCAATGCAGATTGGCCGTGCACGACAGCAAGGCGAGTGCATGTACTGCAGCTCATCATCTCATCTGGTTAATTTCTGCCCGCTGCGGCCAAAAAACAGAGCCTGTCAGTGATGGTAGGGGTCCTGGCGGGCGATAAACACAGTCAGCTTCGTTTCACTTTAGCCACTTCTATACATAAACCACACGGCGACCCTGTCAAGTGCAGCATATTCATAGACTCTGGTTCTGAGCAGAACCTTATGCATCCTAACCTGGCTAAACATGACACATCACAAGATTAGACCCACCTATTCGAGTAAATGCACAAGATGGCAACATGATGTCCACCATAAATTACATTACCGAGCCCGTTTTCCTAACTGTATCTGGTAATCACACTGAAAAGCTCCAATTCTACCTCTTCTTGTCTCAGGAAGCACCTATTGTGTTAGGTTACCTCTGGATAAATATTCATAACCCACAGTTTAACTGGACCACTTACCAGGTTATCGCCTGGAGCGACTATTGTCACAAAACCTGTCTGCGGGCTGCACTTCCGGGCAGCACCCCCGGAAGAGAGGCCCAAGAAAAAACAAGTTGTCAAAGGCTCTGGCCTGTTACCACAACTCGTGTTCGTCCCTACGACTGTGCCATTGACCTTCTTCCTGGAGAGCCTCTACCAGGAGGTTGTTTGTTTAGTTTATCTCGCTCAGAGAGAGAGTCAATGGAAGAATACATTAACGAGTCTTTAAAAGCAAGAATCACCCATCCATCTTCTCCACTTGGTGCTGGGTTTTTCTTTGTCGAAAAGAAAGATAAATCCCCCAGGCCGTGTATTGACTATCGTGGACTAAATAACATTACCATCAAAAACAAATACTGTTGTCATCTGCCTTGGAACCCGTACAGAAAGCCACCATCTTTACAAAACTCGGCCTCCGCAACGCCTATCATCTAGTGCACATCCGGAAAGGGGATGAATGGAAAACTGCATTCAAGACTCATATTGGACATTGTGAAGGTAATGCCATTTGGACTCTCTAACGCCCCAGCGGTATTCCAGAACCTTATTAACGACATCCTCCGTGATTTTTTGCACAAGTTTATTTTTGTTTATCAGACCAGCATCAATGTCACTCAAGACACTCAAGACCAGAGCCGTGGAGGAATGGCTGACTCCTACATCCAGGAAAGAACTCCAGTGATTCCTGGGATTCGCTAATTTCTACAGGAGGTTCATGAAAGGCTTCAGCACCATCACTGCTCCCCTCACTGCACTCACTTCTACCAAAGCGTCATTTCAGTGGATCGTTGGTGTCCATCCTCGGGGTCGAGGACATCAGTACCTCATGGACTGGGAGGGGTACAGCCCCAAGGAACGCTTATGAGTCCCCTGATCCTTCATACTCGACCCTTCCCTCATCACTGACTTTGAGTCCTCCTCAGCTTCCACATCCACCACAAACTCCTCCTCCTCCACCTCCATTTCTTCCTCCTCCATCCCCACCTCCACCTCAAACTCCTCCACCTCCTCCATCCCCTCTGTCTCCTCTGCAGGTCCTTCTGGTTCCTCGGCTTGGCCGCCATGAGTCGTCCCTTGGGGGGGCACTGTCAGGTTTCAATTCTGGTGTGGAAAACAATTAACCTCATTGTTTTAAACCTTTTAAAAGTGTGTCGGTCTGACGTCTGGGTGATATTAGAGTTCACTTCAACCTCGTAACATGACAGGCCCAGCCAAAAGAAATAAGAGAGATTAGGACAGAACTGCAGATTTCAACAGTCTTATGAGTTCTCGTGGGGCACTTTTCCAGTTTAAATCTGAAACAGCCAAAATGGACCAAATCGCATGATAAACAGCCAATCACTCCTCCCCACTGAACCAAACCTGCAGCTTCTCCAAGATGACACCCATCCTTCCAGTGAGGTCCTAACCACATCAGAATGTGATCCAACATGTAATCTGTTCTTGTAAGACTGGCCTTCAGGTGTTATCACTATAAATAGCCAGTTCGAAAAACAACGCACGACAGAGAGTGTCGTATTTTGGGAGAAATTCAGGAGAAAGTTGGCTCTGGGAGATTTTTGGGAGGGGCGCTGAAATTCTGGAAAATTGGGAGAGTTGACTGTACTACCTGACTTCTAAGACTTTTATGGTGCGCGATGCTGCTAATGTGTCTCATATCTTGTGTGTGTTCTGAGTCTAACACCATCTACTGTGTTTATCCTTATATATGTCTGTCTGCAAGCACAAGTGGAAAAGTAAACCGTAACCAAATTCCTTGTATGTGCAATATACTTGGACAAATAAACCTGATTCTGATATTTTTTTATATCTGACCATTTCAAAGCATCTTTCAATCCAATTCTACTTCTAAAGATTTTCCACATACTGCAACTCAGTTTTCTAGAAAACATAGTTCTGCTACCAGAGAAAATCATAATCATCCTACAAGGTCCAACAAATGTGACAAAAGAGAAAGATAAAGTTATGCTAACAAGTCTTACAGTCAATAACATTGTGGAAAACTAAGATGGGTAAATGCACAAGATTTAGTATATGCTTTTCTAAAGGGTAATAATGATTTTTGTATTAATATTGGTCCATTAGAAAAACAGATACAGGAAAAAACATTGTTAATCTAATAATGCATTCAAAATATCTGGAAAGGGGAAAAGGGGAAAAATACTTAGTGGTTCATTAACATGTGATACTGGACTGAGCTACACTTTCGACTAAAGACTAATGATGCTTTGGAGAACAAAAAAATTAAGGGAAACATAGTTAATTAGTTCCACTCATGATTTCACTGTGTCAGTGCACTTTGCTAGAAAAAGCAAAGTGCAGCTAAAGGCTAACAAACTAAAACTATGTTATTTCATTGTTTTTTTCAAAAAGAACAAATTAATATTGGCCACATGCATGGATACATTAAGAAGATGGCGTTTATTAATGACATAAACAAATGTCTGCTGAAAGTAGACTTTTGCTATGTGTTTCAAACTTTAAAGTGATAGTTCATATGTCTTACCCCACATTTCTTCCACCAAGCGCGCAACATTAGTGACACGTAATACGCAGCTAATAGCGCCTTTAAAGTCAATGAGCCTGTTTCCACACCATGCAAAGCAGTGCGCATGAGACAAGTCTCATGGTGAGTTCACACCGCCAAACATTTTGTCCTATAACTATGTGAATTCTTAAACCACCATTAGAAAGATTGGACTCTCTTCTTTCAGCAGCAAAAAAAAGGTTTCTACATTTTTCTGTTCTTTAGTAATCTGCAGTAGAAAAGAGCAACTCTCATCAAAAGTCACCAATCTCAAAACAAAAACCCTAGAAAACTGGATTGTTGTGAAAGGAGACACGTCCGGAATAAAAGTGTCTTTGTTGTAGACACCTCCCAGTTGATCCAGATGGAAATTCGTCATCAGATGACTCGGGGGTCTGCTTCACTAAAATCTTGTGACTAGGGGCCATCTGCTAAAATAGATGTTTCTGGCTGGGCTGAAATATGCGATGACGGCGGCAACCCGGGTTGATTATTGTCATTGCTCTTTTGTGACTCCGACACAGACTTAGTTTTAATGTGAGCTGTACACACTTTCCCGCTTTGCTCCCTGCGTTACTTCACGTTACATTTTCATGGATTAACTTCTACATGATCACAAGAAGTTTCGCCACCACACAGGTAAGAACAACTAGTACTTCCTTCAGAGGCGTGATATTTACTGACAAAGTGTGTGCAACCGTTCTCTACCCACCCCCTATTAAGAAAAAAGCAAAAGATGTCAAGACATCAATGGCACTGAATGAGTTAATGTTCATAACCCTTTTGTAAAAACTCACCTTAAAAAAATCTAAGCCCCGTCTTTAGGAACATTAAAGGTCCTGAGATTTCACCCTTTTCCCCAAACATTTATGTTTAGTACTTTGTTCACTCATTATTAAGAATGAATTATTGCCTGTAACAATAAATGTTATGACTTCTATAAAACAGTTTTATTTTTTCAAAACACAAAGAGCTCAGATTTTGTCTAAAGAGATGGTGAAATATCAATGTGTAGGAAGGAGTAAAACCTTATGGAGATACAAAAAAAATCCATGAATACCAGATTCAGGGAAAAGAAGTATATAAAAAGGAACATTTTACGACACAATTAGTTCTAAAATAAAGAACAAAGAGATGAAAATTTTAAATTGAAAGAAATTAGAAAAAACCTATCAAGAGATTGGGAAGATGTGGAGGTCACAGCAAGTTTAATAAGTATTTGCTGAACAATAAAACTAAAACACACACTCACACATACAAACACAAACAGTGTGTAAAAATAAATGGAGCAGTGAGACAGGCTCCCGAAGAGACTGCAAAACAGAAAGCATGAGATCAGACCTTGCAACACTAGCTACGTTTACATGGGCACATTTAATCGGAATAAACGCCCAATCGGATAAAAAAGACGTCATGTAAACATGTCAATCAGAATGTTTTGATCCGATGCAGCCTGATCAGAATGAAATTTACTTCCGATCGAGAGGGGTGGTTTTGTCCAATCTTCATTCGGATAGACGTGCATGTATACACCCATTCGGAAAGAAAGGGTGAAAAAAGCCCACTGCGCATGCGTACAACTTCAGCGTGACGTCTTTCTGCTTTCGCAGACCAAAGTAGAAAACATAGCGGGAAGTAAACAGAAGTGGTCTGCTGGTGCAGTCATCCTGTCATCCTGCTCTCCTCTCCTGTGGCGGAGGAGCAGTAGCAATATGTATTCAGCCTCTAGCTTGGTTAATGCGACCAGTAAAAACCCAAACATAAAGGTAATCACCCGCAGAGGGTCCATATTGGGGATGACGTGAGTCAGATCGAGCACACAATGGGGCAGGAAAGACGTGCAGAAAGGACGGAGTTTGTTTACTTTTTTTTCTTCCCCCGGAAAGACAACTCGCTGTGCGCATGCTCAACTCATTTAACCTGATCGAGTGCTTGGTGCATGTGTACTCATGGCATGATCAGATCATTTCAGTTAGTGTCCATGTAAACAGGGATTTGGGAATTCAGATCGACCAAGATTTTAATCAGATTGGGAAAATTTGGCGCATGTAAACGTAGCTACTGACAGAGTATAGCCACACACGCACGCACACACACATTTAGATGCATGCACATACAGTCACATAAACATGACTACACACAGACAAAAACACACCTTTAGTTGAACTTTCTGGTTATAGGTGAGTAAAACCCCAGATACAGTGCCAACATAATTTTCATTGACAAGGTAATTTAGCAGCTCAACAACCTGTATGGAAGATTCATTTTTCTTTAATCCTCACTCAATCACACACTTCTTAATCCTTCTGATTCACTCACACAGACAACACAAAGGCTCAGTTTAATGAGTCCAGTTTAGTGTTATCTATTTAACACTGTTCATTAACAGCAATGAAAGACAAAACCTGCCCATAGGGCAAAGTGTGCCTGCAATAAAATATGTGGTTAAGCTGCCAAAGATACCCATTATCCTTAGACAGTGTCCTGCAAATTACTTTTATCTTCCACTTCAACTTACTGTGCAGCAGCATATGTGGGCAGGAATGTACTGTCAACAGCATGTAATATAGAGAGTTTTTTCCTTTAGTGTATTAGAATTTCAGAGTCTAGCTTTCAGAGTCTACCATCACTGCTAATATGTGAGGGCATCTGAAGAAAAAGAAAGACTGAAGGGTGGTCAACAAAGGTTAATAGTATCCCAGAAAACATTTATAGGGAGACTCAAACAACTGGACAAAATCAGTTAAACACAGGAGAAAAACAGCATTTCAAAGGTTAATGGTATGCTGAAAAGGCCTTATGCTAAGAAGTCATTTGTCAACATTAGCTCGCTGAAAAGGACAGTTCAGTGATATGCAAGCAACTGGCATTTTACACAGTCAGTGCCATCTATTATTAATAACTGTTGTGGAAATATGTATGTGGGGAGGAAATAAGGGTGAAAAAGAGAGAAGAGAGGCATCATAAATCTGACATGATATCCAGAACTCCACCAAATCTAAGTCATGAAATTAAAATTGCAGGTCATAATGAAAGATTTTTAAAATATTTTCAACTATAGCAGGTGCTGTAGCAAAGCAGTTGGAGAATATTGTGAGTCTTATTACTAAAAGTTTATGGCTGGATGGATTGTTGAAAAACGTGACAGTTTAACCATTTTAATGCCTCCTGTGACTGGGCTCTACATCAAGAAAAGTGTGTTTGCTGTTGTCGAAGGGGGAAGGAGGATGAACGACTGGTTCAGGATGGAAACCACTATGTGTCAACTCTGATGTCCTGTTGTCGGTCAATTAAGTCTCTCCCCGTCTTCTCTAATGGATCTGTGCATCCTTCCTGTTGAAAACCTGATGGAAGACACACCTAGCAGCTGGTTTCACAAGGTCAACACAATTGTCATTCAGGCACACAGACATTAATGAACACGCAGTCATATACACACACTGACGGGAAACCATTTAGCAGCCCACTAAGCAAACTGTGGTTATTTAACAATACACAATAATGGCCATTTAGCATCTCCATCATCTACTTCTGTACAAACCCTCACTTTAGCCCTTTCACAGCTACTGTAATTTAAAGTATTAGAAAATTAGGTGTCATGACATCAAAAATTGCTAGTTTCAAATTGCCTGTGAAGGTTTTAAAATGAAATTGTGTATTAAGACATGACAAAATGGTTTTTGGGAAACTGTTCAACAGTTTTTGAGTGGATTTTAGGTGGACTCAGTAACAATACTGCTCTTCTGCAAGCAAACACAGCTGTGAAACGGAGTCAACCACAAGTTATACCAGCAGAAACCAATTTTAAAATATGTACATTGTTGTGTACATTGCTATAATATTTGTAACATTGTTGAGACACACAATGTCCACACAAAACTGAACTTCATGCTGCTACCTGGGCAAGCTCAATCACTACTGAGCGGAGGTATGGCCGAGACAGAGCTCTTTTATACGCCACAGCGGCAGAACCCTGACGTCTCTCACAGAGAAAATTAAGGTCTCATCCAATAGCAATGTCTGATTCAAATTCAAATGCAGTGTAACGTTTTAACCTAAAGAGGGTGCTCCACTAATGGTTTTTGGTAAAAAATAAAAAGTTGTTTAAAAATGTGCAAAAATACCAAAAACAAGACCCAGAAATATAGGCAGGACTATTAAACGCTGATTTATAGGGTTTATCTGCAAAAAAAGTTGATTTGTGGGTAAGTTGCACTTTAACACCTTCTAAGATATGTAAAACATCCTTTAAACTAATCCAAGAGCTATAATGTGAAACTAAAGTCTGACACAACCAAAACAATGAACCTTCTGTTGCTCTTACAACCCGTTCAGTTGTGTTTTCCCCCACACTCACTGTGCCTGGGTCCTACATACAAACCTTTTTAAGAACCTGACATCATTGTCTTTTTAGATATCTCCTCGTTATAAAAATAGCTTTATCACTTGTCCATAATATGATGTTTTAAACTACAGAATTTGAGGCAAAGAAGTACTGTAAATGTTCTTTTATGATAAAATAAAAAGTTGACAGGGCAGCAAGACAAAGGTTGAAAGGCTGGCAGATCTCTGGGAATGGGAAATGGGTCCAAAGTACAAGAATAAAAACTGAAACCATAACACTCTTAGATCATTTTCAACTTTTATTGATATTTGAATGAATGGATGAATTAATGAAATCTAAAACAGCTGAAATGGACCAAATCACATGAAAACAGCCAATCAATTACTCCTCCACACTGAGCCAAACCTGCAGCTTCTCCAAGATGACAGCCATCCTTCCAGTGAGATAGGCACATCAGTCTGGGTCCCAGACCCCCCAAATGTTTAGTCTGAGTGCTGCCAGATAAGGCTTTACTTTATTGTCCCACGGGGGGGAAATTACATGGAGATGCAGAGAACAGCTTGACCTTCACTCTCCAGGCTGCCAAGGGTCACAGTGTACCCAGCGCACGTTGTTCAGGCCAGCCAAGATCACACAGGAGAATACCTACATATACATACATACAGTGGGGCAAAAAAGTATTTAGTCAGCCACCAATTGTGTAAGTTCTCCCACTTAAAAAGATCAGAGAGGCCTGTAATTTTCATCATAGGTATACCTCAACTATGAGAGACAAAATGAGGAAAAAAAATCCAGAAAATCACATTGTCTGATTTTTAAAGAATTTATTTGCAAATTATGGTGGAAAATAAGTATTTGGTCACCTACAAACAAGTAAGATTTCTGGCTTTCACAGACCTGTAACTTCTTTAAGAGGCTCCTCGGTCCTCCACTTGTTACCTGTATTAATGGCACCTGTGTGAACTCGTTATCAGTATAAAAGACACCTGTCCACAACCTCAAACAGTCACGCTCCAAACTCCACTATGGCCAAGACCAAAGAGCTGTCAAAGGACACCAGAAACAAAATTGTAGACCTTCACCAGGCTGGGAAGACTGAATCTGCAATAGGTAAGCAGCTTGGTGTGAAGAAATCAACTGTGGGAGCAATTATTAGAAAATGGAAGACATACAAGACCACTGATAATCTCCCTCGATCTGGGGTTCCACGCAAGATCTCACCCCGTGGGGTCAAAATGATCACAAGAACGGTGAGCAAAAATCCCAGAACCACACGGAGGGACCTAGTGAATGACCTGCAGAGAGCTGGGACCAAAGTAACAAAGGCTACCATCAGTAACACACTACGCCGCCAGGGACTCAAATCCTGCAGTGCCAGACGTGTCCCCCTGCTGAAGCCAGGACACGTCCAGGCCCGTCTGCGGTTTGCTAGAGAGCATTTGGATGATCCAGAAGAGGATTGGGAGAACATCATATGGTCAGATGAAACCAAAATAGAACTTTTTGGTAGAAACTCAACTTGTCGTGTTTGGAGGGGAAAGAATGCTGAGTTGGATCCAAAGAACACCATACCTACTGTAAAGCATGGGGGTGGAAACATCATGCTTTGGGGCTGTTTTTCTGCAAGGGGACCAGAACGACTGATCCGTGTAAAGGAAAGAATGAATGGGGCCATGTATCGTAAGATTTTGAGTGAAAACCTCCTTCCATCAGCAAGGGCATTGAAAATGAGACGTGGCTGGGTCTTTCAGCATGACAATGATCCCAAACACACCGCCCGGGCAACGAAGGAGTGGCTTCGTAAGAAGCATTTCAAGGTCCTGGAGTGGCCTAGCCAGTCTCCAGATCTCAACCCCATAGAAAATCTCTGGAGGGAGTTGAAAGTCCGTGTTGCCCAGCGTCAGCCCCAAAACATCACTGCTCTAGAGGAGATCTGCATGGAGGAATGGGCCAAAATACCAGCAACAGTGTGTGAAAACCTTGTGAAGACTTACAGAAAACGTTTGACCTCTGTCATTGCCAACAAAGGCTATATAACAAAGTATTGAGATTAACTTTTGTTATTGACCAAATACTTATTTTCTACCATAATTTGCAAATAAATTCTTTAAAAATCAGACAATGTGATTTTCTGGATTTTTTTTCCTCATTTTGTCTCTCATAGTTGAGGTATACCTATGATGAAAATTACAGGCCTCTCTGATCTTTTTAAGTGGGAGAACTTACACAATTGGTGGCTGACTAAATACTTTTTTGCCCCACTGTACATATACATAAGCACGCATCAGCCTGTGTGTTAGGGAAAAAAAAGATGAATAAGACCACATGAAGTCAGAGGGAGGAGAAAAAGGTTCCCTACACCCAGTGTCCCAACAAGAGGGGCGCTCGATGTAAGCAATAAAAACCTCCAGCAGGGGGGGACTCACGAGACATGTTGAGAACTTTCTTGAGGATGTGAATGTACTCAGTGTATGTGGGTGTGTGCGGAGAGTTATCAAGGACACCGTCTCTGGGACAACGCAGATGTTGTGTCTTCCACAGTCTTTTGGCGCCTGGTGGACACGGGTAAGGAGGGGGTTGTGTGTCTAGGTGTTCACTGCTCCAGGAGGAATTTAGTGTTTCAATCACTGATTGTATCAATCACTTCTCCACTCCGAGTCGGAACTGCAACTTCTCCAAGGTGGAACTAATCCTTCCAGTGAGATCAATAATAGTTCTGATAAAAAGACTGAAAATTCAGATAAGAACTCAGAATTAACACCTGGTGGATGATATACAACAATAAATAAAATAGGTTCCTCTGATTTCCAATTTGGGTGCGAAAAACTGAGCATCATAAATTCAAAGGAATTATAACTAATCACTGGTCTAGAGCTGCTACTCCTCCTCCTCGACCTGTTGCTCGAGGAACATGAAGATTAAGGTAGTTAGAAGGAGTTGATTCATTAATACTAACATGATCCTCCTGCTGCAGCCAGGTTTCCGTAAGACAAAATAGATCAATATGAGGATCAGTTAACAAATTGTTAACTTACAGAGATTTAGATGAAAGAGATAACCATATTTAATGGTTTTATTTAGAGACTACTAAAGACTACAACTCTGCTTCCTGGATTGGACCCTGGGTTGTCACGGTTTTGGAGGAGTAATAAATTCAGTCATTTTATAGAAAGAAAGCTGCACCATCCAAAGTAGGATGGATGCCGTCCCTCTGGATCAGTCCAGGTTTTCCCCAAAATGTCTGCCAATTATCGATGAAGCCCACGTTGTTATTGGGACACCATCTAGACAAACAGCAATGAAATTAAGACATATGACTAAACATGTCATCGTTGGTCAGATTGGGGAAGGGACCAGAGAAGATTACAGAGTCCGACATTGTTTTTGCAAAGTTACACACAAAGCAACATTAACTTTAGTGACCTCCGATTGGTGTAACCGAGTGTCATTACTGCCGACATGAATGACAATCTTACTGTATTTACGTTTATCCTTAGCCAGCAGTCTCATGTAGCCTTCTATGTTGCCCGCTCGGGCCCAGGAATGCATTTGCTATGGTAGCTGGTGTCTCTAATGCCCCATTTCGGACTATGGAGCTGCCAATAACAAGAGCCTGTTTCTCAGCGCATGTGTCGCTGAGTGGGGAAAAAATGGTTTGAAACGTGGACGGGCGATGGTGAACCAGGGGCTGCTTGGGACTGTGCTTCCTTCTGACCGTCACCCAGCCTGCCTGGGCTCCTGACTGCTCGGGATTTGCCGGAGGACGGCTAAGGGAAGCTACTCTTAGTCTGAGTGGCTCTGTGATCGCTAAAGAAACCTGACTAACTGCCTATACTCTCGCACAGAGCCGCGATTCCAAATCAAACAGCTTTGCCTGCAAAGATACAAATGAAATACATTTGTTACACGTGAGGCAGAGGAATAACTAAACATCTGACACACAGAACAGGTCAAGGCAGGAGAGATTGAAAGAGAAGCCATGCTAAGCTAAGTTGGGCTAACTAGCAAACAGTACAGGGTGGGCCATTTATATTGATAGACCTTAATAAAATGGGAATGGATGGTGATATTAACGTCCTGTTTGTGACACATTAGTATATGTGAGGGGGCAAACTTTTCAAGATGGGTGGTGACCATGATGGCCATTTTGAAGTTGGCCATCTTGGATCCAACTTTTGTTTTTTCAATAGGAAGAGGGTCATGTGACACATCCAACTTATTGGTAATTTCACTAGAAAAACAATGGTGTGCTTGGTTTTAACGTAGCTGGGAACATTACCGTTTTTCATGGCCTGTCTGAAAGGGGCTGTAGTCTACTGGGGCCTAGGATCGAACCACTCACTTTCCGATCAGAGGATGACCTCCTTCTCCATTAGGCTATTGCCGTGAATCATCTGTTCTAGTATTTTGGGAAAAGCCAATTGGTCAGCCAAGAACATCTACAAATAAATCACTGCTGAGACCCAACAACACTGAACAATAACAATACACATGCCAATAACACATGCTAAGATGATGAGGGCAAAATGGAGAGAGAGAAGGAGAGAGGTGGGAGCTGAGAACAACATCCTTTCTGGAAGATGAAGTCAGGAGCTGAAAATGTGAAGAGATGACGAGTGAAGAAGAAACGAGAAAGAGGGAGAAAGCAGACAGGGACCCATCAGGTCTCAGCTGTAATGTATTATGTATCATAACAGTGAGCCTAGGAAGAAAAAGAATGAAAAGTAGTGTTTTCATATAAGCTCCACTGTTTGAGTGTGTGTTTGCGTGTATTTGTGGTGTACATCTGTTTGAGAAACCAGATTTGAGTTTTAAATCTTTAAAGTAAGCTAGTCATTTCTCTTTCAGAGGTAAAGAGGGAGAAAGTAATACTGTTCAGGAGCTAAATCTGGCTTTAGGGCAGGGGTGTCAAACTCCAGGCCTCGAGGGCCACTATCCTGCATGTTTTAGATGTTTCCCTGTTTCAACACACCTGATTCAAATCCTCTGTATTTCAACAAGTCCTTCAGAAGCCTGTTAACGACTTGTTCATTTGAATCAGGTGTGTTGAAGCAGGGAAACATCTAAAACATGCAGGATAGCGGCCCTCGAGGCCTGGAGTTTGACACCCCTGCTTTAGGGTGTGTGTCATATTAGATGCTACAGTAAAAAAAAAGAAATGCTTTATGTCACCAAATGTTTTTGAAATCACTGAAGGAACAGTAATTTAGAAATGAATATGTAATTTGGAAAAAGAGTAGCAGAACTCAAAACAAAAAACATTTTTCTTTTTTTGGCAGTTTTACAAACTTTAAAAACTGCATCAAAATCCACTGTTAGGCTGATTGACAGGAAGGATCAGTAACATCTATATCATAACTAGGATAAAGAATAATGTTAGTTGTATTTATAGTATTATTTGTGGCCAGTCAAATACGCAAATAAGAGAAAAATAATGTGCAGCGTAGCAAACGTGAGACACTCACCACTCCAAGCTGATGACCCCTGAATGACCTGGTGACATCATCGTTAATTAAACTATTACCTCCGAAACTAAAATAGCACAAAAGTGCAGGAACGAAGCACTAACATTCACAGATTCAGTTGAAGTTTTCTGTTGGTGAAGAGCAGGTTCACTCAGCTACCGAAGCTAATTTAACAGTGGACTGGAAGTAGAGGTTTTTTAAAACTTCCTCGAGATAATGCAAAATGTTTTATTTTTTGTTGTTTTGTTTTCTCACCTTAAAATTTTTTTCACCATCTCTCCTGCAGGGTTCACTAGAACTTTGTGATCTGCCAGATTATTAAAAAAGTTACAAAGCTGCAGATTTCCCAGCATGCAGTGCATCCAGTCTTTCTGAAATGTTGAAAATTAAACTAAATCAAATACAGTCTTTGTATTAACAGTTAAATCAAATACGGTTATATTTTCATTTAGTTAAAGTCTGCTTTATTCAATGACATACTTAAAAAAAAGTATAATAGAAGGTTATCAATCCGTGTATCATTCATCCTTTCTATTTTCAATTGATAAACGAAAATCCAAAAATGAAAATCGGATTGGTTTTTTTGTTATTTGATTTTGAATCAGACACGAAAAATGAAAATTGTCTTGATTTTCATATTTTAAAAATTTGTTTTGGATCAAAAATACAAAATTGAAAAGGGTCCGCACAACAGAATCCGTTTTTGATATTGAATTGTTGGGTTGTGCGTCACCCGGAAGCGAATTTGCGAACTGTACCCGTTTAGAGGCAAGGTCCCGCCTTTCTCGCCTCTGATTGGCTAGAAATGTTCTCACAGTTTTCTGCACTGCCAAGAAGACCAGCACCAAACTCCTTAACACAGCGTGTC
>SSNP01000031.1:295919-351101 GCA_006937955.1 Pachypanchax playfairii
TCTGATGGTGTTTCTATCGGTGGTCAACGCAGCAAAAAAATAAGAAAATGCAAAATAATTGTTCCGTTTGTCTGTTTCTTTATTTTTAGTTTACATCTTTTTTCTACAGACTGAAGAGCTGGAACTTATATATATCATCTCTCATTCACTGACTCACACACAGTTTGATGTCCATATGCTGACAGGTGTTCTAAATACTGTTCATTAAATTCAGTAATATTTGAATCATGTCGTGTATTCTCATGATCATCAGGGGCCTGTTCCACGAAGCGAGGCTTCAGGAGAAAAGCCTCGCTTGACATAGCTAAACATTTCACGTCTGGCTCAGTTGGTTCCACGAATGACGTTCAGGCTGAGGTGCGTTCACGCGACTTTAAAGCCAGCCCCTGTTAATCATTCATCATTTCCTCATTTATTTATTTATAAAGCACATTTAAAACTACAGTGATGCAGAGCAAGATGCTACGAACAACAAATACAAAGATAAAAGTAGACATGCTATAAAACAAATAATAAAATAGAGTCAGCAAGGGGTTAGACTGCCCCAGCAATCAATGCTGGATACCTGAGAATGAAGGGAAGGAAAGAGCCGCGCAGTGGCTAGAAAAAAATATTAATTAAAACATATGATAAGATAACAAGACTTTACTTAAGTGTTTGGCATCCCCCACACTGTACAAGAAAAAAAAAAAAATGCAGATTGCACAACTGTGAGAGCTTGGGAGCGACGTGTGCTCCTATTAATATGTGGCTCCAGTAACTTGCACAAATATATGATGCTTTAGATATATAATATGTAGCGCTCATATAAATACTCATCTGGAAAATGCAACGGATCGATCCTGGACCGGATGATACGTGGAACCTGTTGCCTTAGAGCTCTTTGAAGAATCACCGCTCGCTCATCGACAGGTTCTTCAATAAATGGGCATGTCATGGTTATTCTGGAAACAGGCTTCTAATTACTTGTCATTTTATAATTTCGAATAAATTGGATTGTAATTGCAAACCCCTGCATGTGATTTATAATAACTTTTGCGCACTGCTGAAACGGTCTTTGCGCACAGAAAATCCGCGCTGCGCACACAAGGAGAAATCCAAACTGGACAGAATATTGTTTATTTTGTTGTTTTCCAATGCATTTCAATATATTTGACTGCTTGTTTGCCTTCAACGTTCCAGTTCAGGGACACACTTGCTGTACCCATTATAATGGTTATTTCCTCATCAACGGCAGATATACTGACACAACACAATTGTTGCCATTGCCTTCATGCTGTGTGTAGGTTTGTGTTAAAATATGACAGATCTTTTATTAAAAAAGGTTCACACTGGGGGAAAATTCATCTGACATTTTTGGTCATCTGATTTTATCATGACAGTATGAACAGCACAGTTCAAGGTTTATATTCAACCCTGACTGATGTCACATTCATGTATTTTACTTATTTGGAAACATGTCCAACATAATAAAATGACACGAGCAAATAAAGTGAATGGTTGGTGTGAGTGAGGGGAAGAACAGGCTCATCCTAGTCCTGCTGGGTGTTGCGCTACAGGCAGTGGCGCTAATCCGCCACTTCATTGTTTGTCAAACGCGAGACACAAAATGCAGAACAAGCATTTGAAATGGAAATGGTTCGTCGTAACGTGCCAGCCGCTCGCCAGCTCACTGAAACAGTAGCCTAGTGGCTAGCAAAAAATAACAACTTCCGGGTCACGCACAACCAAGCAATTAAATATTAAAACAGATTCTGTTGTGCGGAGCCTTTTCAATTTTGTATTTTTGATCCAAAACGAAATTTTAAAATATAAGAAACGAGACAATTTTCATTTTTCGTGTCTGATTCAAAATCAAATAACAAAAAAAACAATCCGATTTTCATTTTTTGATTTTCGTTTATCAATTGAAAATAGAAAGGAGGAATGATACACGGATTGTTATCTAATGGGACCATGAGTTAACGTCAGGTCTGACTTCTCCCCTTAAATAGCTCTGCATCAGTCTGATTTAGCACATAAGTGTGCATTGGTGACCTGTTAACCTCCAACGATGTGACTGCATGCCCTACAGCAGGGATTCCCAAAGTGTGGCGCTCCACCACTGCCACTAAAGGGTGCGCGAGGTGAAAAATGTAATGGCGAAAAAATGTAATGATAATAATTACAAAATACAGTGTTGTCCCCACACAATAAAGATGTGTAAATAAATATTTCCTCTGTAAAATTTTAAACTGACAATTAAAATTACTATTCAAAATACACTTCATCTAGAAATGAAGTGTAGAAGAAGTTCTTCTTCTTCTTAAATCAGGGAAACTGTCAGTTGAGAAATTGAAAAACAAAGGTACTGATAAAGGAGAGGAACCAAAAGAGAGTGACGAATCAAATGTCTGGCATGTATTTGGCCAAATGGTATTTATATTATTGCTTCAAATATACTGGAAATACCCAGCGCTCCTCTATCTGTTTCTTCATCTCGCTGCAGGCTGAGCCACGCCGCTGCTGCTCCACTTGAAAACTCAGGATCCTGCTTTTTTATCGGTTCCTGAGCCATGTTGTTTTTGTATGACTCTATCGCAATTTAATTCAAATTATTGCCGTTCTAATGTTATTTCCATAACCTGTGTTTTTTGCCCTAAAACTGGAAGCTTGCACATAACCATTTTTTTTTTACAGACGCAGGAGCACATTGTGGTGATCATTCGATCATCATTAGATGTGGTTTTTGTTCATTTGAGTAAACATGCCATCTTTAATATAGCCTAAATAAAATTCAACGTCCTTTCAACAGTAACAAAAATGCTTGTGGCATTTTTTTGAAGGTGCGGGGGGTTGGCGGTGCGTCAAAACGACCGAGACATAAAAGGGGGTGCGTGGCAAAATAAGTTTGCTAATCCCTGCCCTACAGCATCTGGCAAGGCTCATCTCTGCCACCTGTTGGAAAACTGTAGCCAGTGATCCATAGAAAGTGTCAGTGACAGTTCATAACTGTTTGAATGAACTTATTTTTCACAATGGGTCTAAGGATTAATGGCTATTTTCATTTAGTTTTATGTGACGTGTGGTGAGAGTAAATGCTGCAAAGTAATAAAAAAATGTTTTAATCCTTTACTTATTGAATTGGTGATATTATGGCTAACAGGCTAAATAGATGCTTTAATTGCTTCTGAGTTAAGAGGAGGTATATGATCATAACACTGAAAATTGTTATGAAACTTTCTGCAAATAAATCTAGTTGCAAAATGTATACAGTACAAATATATTCTAAATTTTAATAAACTAACAAATGCTAAATATGTGAAGACTTGTTAGTGTGATATTTTTCTCTTGAGTGTGAAGCCCCTCTCTGTCTGTGCCTCATATTTCATACTTAAATTGAACTTGCTGAATGACTCCATGTGTTTCTTTCTCCAACAGTTTTCGTAAAGGATGAATACAAAAGTTCCTGTTACACTGTTTCAGGGAGAATTCAGAGTTCAGACTAGCCTGATTTTCTCAGACAGAGAAATTAATGTGTGATTTGAAAGTAGTTTTCGCTTTCACTTGGATTTTTTTCCCTCTCTTACTACAACCCACAGTAATTTCATAACATGCTCTATTAGGATTTTTATATTTATAACTCTTTTTTCTTTTTAATATCTACTTGCTACTGATAGCTTGACAGAATGAACTGGATATTATTTGATTACTTTGTTACATATTAACCGAGATTTGCAGTTAGAGATAATAATTTTTGATATTGAACAAAAAGCCTTTTTTACTAACTAAAAAAAAGATGCATACAATACCACTAACTTCTATGACAAATGGACACCAGAACCCAAGGCATAAGCTAAAACAAACTGAAGTCTCCATGTGGCTAGCTGGAATAAAAGTTTTAGGTCCCATCCCCTCCATGTAAGCCAGGGGTGTCCAACTCCAGGCCTCAAGGGCCACTATCCTGCATCTTTTAGATGTTACTCTGCTTCAACACACCTGATGCATTTGAATGGGTCATTATCAGGCTTCTGCTGGACTTGCTGAGATGTTGCAGATTGTAATCAGGTGTGTTGAAGCAGGAAAACATCTAAAAGATGCAGGATAGTGGCCCTCGAGGCCCGACTTTGGGCACCCCTGATTTAAGCAAAAGTTCAAGTTCAGGTTCAAGTTCCTTTATTCATACCCGTGGGTAAATTAAGTTTCAGAGAGATAGTTTGGGCTATTTCTCAAACATATAACAATACAATACACCATGCAAATAAAACAGGACACTAAAAACCACAGTAAGAACAATTTACTTTGTCTTAGTACTATTTATCGAGTTAATCACTGCTGGGACAAAGCTGTTTTTATATTCACTTTGTTGTACACTGCGGTACTCTAAGCTGTCTCTTGGATGGCAAAAACTGGAACTCATGGTACAGCGGATGAAGCCAGTCACTTAGGACTGAGTTATACGCTGCACCTGCCTAGTATACAGCAATGATGGGTTCAATAGTGGTTCCCTACTGGACCATTTCACAAGCTTTAGAGTTAAGTTCCCATATCAAGCCGCCAGAAAAAAGGAAAGGACGGATTCAATAAAAGCACAATAAAACATATGCAGCAGTGTTTTCTCAATTTGAAATTTACACAATTTCCACAAACGCTGACAACCCTTCTTACACACTGTTTCACAGTTGGCTTCAAAACTTAGCTTTGAATCAATGATTGTTCAAAGGTATTTATACACACACACACACTCCACTGTTTCATCCTTAATGGATGTGACTTCATGCACATGGGCATTCTTTCTAAAATCAATAACCATATCCTTGGTCTTCAGTACATTTAAATGAAGATGAGACTCCTCACAGCACTCACAATCAGAAAAGGAATGTCTTACTATCTATAAACTATTCAATCACTTAGTTCTGACCTTGCAGCTGCATGTAAAAATGTATTCTTTAATAACTGTAATTACATATTTGTTGTCTAATAAAACTATGATTGTGTGCAGGTGAGTAGGGGGACTTTCAGCCCCATATGTGTAGTGTGCAGGCTATGGTTCCAAAAAGACAACATGGCAGGGACTTTGAAAGGGACAATACTGGCTTCACTTTTCACCAGTGGAAGTAGTAGACATTCCATATCCACTTTCTACGGTTTGGGTTAGATCAACTGTGACCAGGAAATTATGGAGCCTCTAAGGCAGGGTGTCCTAAAGTGTAGTGCATGCACCCCCAGGGGTGCATGAGCTGTCACTAGGGGATGTGCGGCTAAATAAAATTGGAAAAGGCTGCTGATAGAGAATGGAAAACATATAATTATACACGTTCATGCCTGACACCAACTTTGAAGAAATCTCCTGCATGACCTGTGTGCAGCAGTCACACAGGCCCTGTTATCTGACCCCGCTACTGTTCTCAGACTTACACATTCTCCCTCAGAACACTTTGTTTTTCTTAATCCAAGGTAACTGTTAGGAGACAGCTACAGCTATTTGATTATTTCAGTTACATGCTCTTTCTTTCCCACTGCTGTTTCCCAGAACCCCCTGTTTCTAATCCTAGGTCACTGTTAAACAGCTACAACTGGCTCCACTGATTTGGGAGTGACGATTTACTGAACTGTTATTTGTTATTGCTGTGTCTAAAAAGAATAAAAAGACTGAGCTGGATAGAGCTGTCAGAGGTGGTGCCAGAGCGAAGCTGACACACTCTCCCCAGCTGGGTTATTGAACCAATCTTCTTGAGTGATCGTATTTCTTATATTTATAATAATGGAAGGTTTTGATAGAATAAGGAAAAAACCTAACATTTTCTTGGTGCCGTGAACCCGTTTTGCAACATACTCCATCACTGACGGAAGAGGACGACAGCTGAAGACCGTGCACGGCCAGGAGAGTCATAGGACCCTGGTGGAAAGTCCTGGGGGCTGAATTGCCAGCTGGGCCAGCTGGATAGGTCGCCCTCGACCGCCAACGTGGACTTGACGCGATCCAGACAGGGAGAAATTGGAGAATACATCACACAACAACGGGTAAGAAGTGCTGGTTTCGTTGTTTAAGCTGTTTGGTGTATGAGTTGTGTTTTAAAGTGAAGCAAGTTGTGCTTGGGACTGCAGGACCGTTATTGAGAGTATTGTCAGTATTGTACGCACTGCCAACGTCCGGGAGTTAGGCTTTATAACCCGTACTTCGAGTAACTTCGAGTAACTTCGAGTATTGTCAGTGTTATCCCTGATGACCGCCTCGTTCGGGCATTAGCCTCTTCAATCCGTACTTCAATAACTCCTCCCAAGGCATTTGTGTTTGCATAAAATCCACTATACGATCATAGAATGTTTAACAATGTGTTGAAACCAAGTGACTGGCCACGAGATCAAAGGATTGCTGTTTGTGTGGCTGCTGTGGTCGCTGTTCGGGTCCTTGTCATTGTAATTGGGCTAGATGTCGCAGGACATCGGTAATATTTAAGTCTGTACAGCACTCAATTGTTTGAACGATGGGAAACTCACAGTCAACTGCTGCTTTGACTGGTGAAATACATGTATTTGAAGGACCCAGATTACGTGAAGTTCTTGTTGAAATAGCAGAAGAAATATGATGTTGACAGGAAGTGGAGCGACCAGTAACAAAAACAGTAAAATCAGAAGAAATTATAAGAGGAACAAATGTGTTGAAACAGCTTTCGAGGACGTCCGATGATAGAATTGTTGTTTGCGTTATAACGTTCGTAGACCTTGTTGTGATTCTAATTCTATTTGGTGTTGAGATCGGCACATCTCAAAAGAGTAAATTAATAACCTGCGCAGTACTCTATTCACTCTATTTGGTTCTGTGTAAGCGATTTTTAACTTCTGTGTGTAAGAGAGAACCTGGTACCATGTATGTGTGTGTCTGTCCTGTCTATCTGTAAATGTGTGTGCGCTGTCTATCTGTGAATATGTGTGTGTGTGTACTCATGTCTGTATCAACAGAGACAGGCTGCTAGAGCTGTTAAAGAGACTGAAAAATGCTGTGTGGAGACTCTCATCTTTTATACATTTATGTAATGCATGTGTGAGAGAGCAGGTGTCTATCACAAATAATTAGTTGATCAATGAAATTCATACAGACTAGTTTGCCTGATTCTGAGGAGGACAATAATAAAATAATACATATATAGATATTTATATAAAAAGGCCTGAATATATAATAATAATAATAACAATAATAATAATAACAAGCTCGTATTAAAATAAAATCCATCATTGGGAAGTTGATGCGAAGAACTACATGAAACTGATGGAAAGTTTGGCCTCTGTGTGTTATTAGCAGCAAGATAACTAAAAATAAAACTGAACAAGAGATTACGTCTTTTAAGAGATGACAAAATTTTATTCTAATTTAATAACAAACTATAACACACTCACTAAACCTTTAAATAGTTCAATATATGAAAAAAGATTTTTCTTTCATCTGTCTGACAGACATTATATAATGACAAAGATTTGGCTGATTTGGAAACAATAATAACTACTGATATTTCACCCATAGACCTTCAAAGGCTCAAGAGGTGGAACTGTTTAGGTATTTAGTAAAAGACCTTTACCATTATGGTTCCAGAAAGTACTCCAAATTTACAATGCAATTTTTTGTGCTTGTTTATCTCTTCCTGTCAGTACAAGACACAATACTCACTAAATTGACTTTTAATACTGTTCTTTTACAGGATCTCATTGGAAATATTAAATCTTTGTAGATGTTTTAAAATGAATGCATTTTCGTTTTAGTTTCTCTTGATGCGGTCAGTAAATAAGCTTTATTCTGTGTCTGTGTCCTACTCTCATGGGAAAGTTTTTGCTCAGCTGTAGCTGATAAGTGTCTGCTTTATGACCTTGGAGTCAGTACATGAAACAAAAACACTGCAGAAGTTATGTGAGAGTGAGTGATTCAGAACAATAATCCTTTTGTAAAAGTCTACATTCCAACTCATTCACTAGAGAACAAGTGTAAATCATAACTCTAAAGAATCTTTTTAAAAGTTTAATAGTTGAGGCAAATTAAGCATTAATTTTAGAAACCTAGGATTACAGAAATCATGTAATTACCTACAAAATATAATTACAAAAATAATATATATATTTTGGGTAAAATAATGTTACACAAAAATACACATTGCCTGAATGGTAAATCAAAATTAGGGGGAAAAGTTGAAGAAGCAATTGCATTTTAGTAAATTATCAAACTTAAATAAATGTAAGATTAGAATTCAAAATAAGGTGCTGCTCACTTCTGAAGCTGTGAACAGAGTCACAGACAGTCCTTAGGATTTCACACTGTGACCTCTGACCTAGAATTCTTAATTTGGATAAAACTAACTCAGAATAATTGACATACTGAGAACCCAAATAATGTTTTGTTTCCTTAGTACTTTGACCAGACATTCATGAATAAAGTCTGTCTTTAAATTGTTATTTGAGCTACAAGCAACCTAAAAGGGGTTTACTTTGGGGTTTTGTTAAATGTCAACTAGTATTAATATATCCTTACCTAAATAAATTGGGTTGTGATTAATCAATTGAAGTGGGTTCTGTCTATAACTTTAATGTTAACTCTTTTATATTATGGTTACAGCACTCATTATGACTATTTCTTTCCAACTGGAATGAAAAAACAGTGAAAGCTTGAGAACACAAAAATCAACTGGAACTCTCTTGTAGTGACAGTGAAGTTTGTTATCACAGCTGGTTTAACAAACATATTTGTTCCTTTTCAAACTGAAATTAATCACTCTAAAGGGAAAACCTTAATTTGCAAAGGAATGGAAGTATTTTAAACCCAAATATTTTAAAAGTCTGCTCGATCTCCAAATTTCAACAATTTCAGGTAAATAAACAAAGAATCTTGTTGTTTGCTCTTTAGGGAATAAGAACAACAAATTAAAGGTGATTTCAACCAAATAATAATATCATGAGGCCAAGATCTGAAAAACAAATGTGGGAAGCAAAAGGGGCGTTCCCTGACTTAGATGGACTCTATATAGTTGCCTTAAAACCAGTGCTGCCGAAATCCCGTGACGCATGGGCCCTGCCATGTGTCAACAGGGGGGATGGTGGCGCTAATACAGCAACAATTTACAACTTATGGAATAAGTTCCTACTTAAAAAAAACTTCTGTAAAAGTTGTACTATCTGTGTAAAACACAACCCACAAGGAAACATGAGACCTAAAAGAGGCCAGTTTCCTCAGCAACAATATCAATTTCAAATCATGCACGATCCACAATCCCGGTGGCCCATCAACCGGGACCCAGCGCCACCAGGACCCAAGTCCAGAGGAAGACCACCCCAGGATTCCAAGACCCCGACCTACCCCAGTGGTATTCAGGAGCATGAAGAAATCTCCTGCATGACCTGTGTGCTGCAGTCACACAGGCCCTGTTATCTGACCCCGCTACTGTTCTCAGACTTACACATTCTCCCTCAGAACACTTTGTTTTTCTTAATCCAAGGTAACTGTTAGGAGACAGCTACAGCTATCTGATTATTTCAGTTACATGCTCTTTCTTTCCCACTGCTGTTTCCCAGAACCCCCTGTTTCTAATCCAAGGTCACTGTTAAACAGCTACAACTGGCTCCACTGATTTGGGAGTGACGATTTACTGTTATCTGTTATTTGTTATTGCTGTGTCTAAAGAGAATAAAAAGACTGAGCTGGTTAGAGCTGTCAGAGGTGGTGCCAGAGCAAAACTGACACACTCTCCCCAGCTGGGTTATTGAACCAATCTTCTTGAGTGATCGTATTTCTTATATTTACAATAATGGAAGGTTTTGATAGAATAAGGAAAAAACCTAACACTGCTCTAAGGGAACATGGGTGAAAAAAATTACTTTCTTGTGTGCGCCAGATACTTTTGTTATCCAACAAAACAATGTCCACAGCCTTATGGTGCATTCACACCGGCCCAACCATCAACTTCATAAGCGGCAAGTTTATATGTAAAATCTATGGTGGACGGGCGTCAGACAGACGTCAACGGCTCTGTGGCGCTTTGTGAGCATTATGAGCGGCAACTTTTCAAGCTTTTCTAGTGTTTCAGGCATTGACGCTTGAAAAGCTAGAAAAGGTCAAAGTTCAGCTAGCTCAACTTTTGACGTTGATAACGCTATTGAAGCGGCATGTCAACCAATCAGAGCATCTCATCGTGGTGATGTAAGACGTCACAGCACGTAGCCGGAAAGAAGCGGGATCAGCCAAAATGGAAGATAAATTAACCTCATCTAAACGTAGCTCCTGGAGCAAATGGTTAAACTCACCAAACTCAGAACGCATCTGAAGAATGGGGTGTATCCACAAACGGCGCTGATGCACCCGACGTCGACGTTGTCTAGATCTATGAAGTAAATAAATCCAAGCCACTGTCTCAATATGATCCGCCTTAGCTCCGAACATCCGATAACAAAGGAAGCCCCGCCTTCGCGCTCTTTTTCGGTCAGGCTTTACGAGCTTTAACGCCTATGCGCTCTGACTGGCAGGCGTTATGAGCTTCAACTTCAAACGTCAAATCTTGAGCGTTATCAGCGTTGCTTGACGTTGACAAAGTGGCCGGTGTGAATGCACCATTAGACTACTATATAAAATGGCTGCAGTAGAATATATATCCATTTTCCCAAAAACACAAAATAGTCAGGTCCATAAATATTGGGACATCGACACAATTCAAATATTTTTGGTTGTGTACATCAGCACAATGGATTTGAAATTAAACAAATATTATGTGGTATAACTGCAGACTGTCAGCTTTAAGTTTTTAATGTTTCTTGAAAAGTAGTTTTGAAAAATCATCTCTAGTTACCAGCAGGCTTGTAACCCTGTTGTGCCTTTCGTTCTGTCTCAGCTCTGTCTCCCGATGTGAAATATTTCTGGTGTGCTCACTACTTTGGCTGTCATCTTCAGCTCCATTGGCTGTCATCTCTGGCTTCAACGGCCATCATCTCTGGCACCATCAGCCAACTAACTCTGGCTCCATTGGCCATCATCTTGAGCTCTATTGGTTGTCATCTCCGGCTCCATCAAGCGGTTTCATCTGCCATCATCTCTGGTTCCATCGGTCGTCATCTCCGGCTTCACCGGCTGTCATCTCCGGCTTCACCGGCTGTCATCTCTGGCTTCACCGGCCATCATCTCTGCTACAGATCAACACTGGGGAACGAGACACTCGCTCAAAGGCATCAGGATCATTACAAGCACCTCTCACTTGTCACCAGCACACAACCACTCAGTTCCAGCTCTCTGTGCCACCCCACGCTCTTCTGGTTGGAAGACTGACTCTCTCTCCTCTGCCTTCAGAGGCTGCCAGCTGTGCTCCAGATCGCCTGTACGATCTAATAAAATTTGGTTATCTTTTTACATGCTGGTGCTTATTCTTGGTCCCCGTTCTAACAAATCATGACAATAAAAGTTGTTTTCAGACGGAATTTCAGAAGAAATCTTTCTTGAACTGGACCTTGGAATCTATCAGGCACTGGTCGATTAAGGCAGAAACTAAATTACATCAGATGAAGAGATCCATCAGTTTCTTGATAAAATAACACGTCCCAAATTATCAGATGACCAAACATCAACCCTGGATTCACCACTAATATCAACTGAACTCCAGGAAGCCCTTAAAAGCATGCCAAACAAAAAGGCCTTAGGTCCAGATGGGTTTCCAACTGAGTTCTATAAAGAATTCTGGACTGTACTGGCACCAACAGTCCAGAGAATGTTGCAGGAAATAAAGGAAAATGACAGAATGCCACCAAACATGAAAACTGCCAACATTAGTCTCCTACTAAAACCTGGTAAAGACCCTGTCTTTCCAACTAGCTACCGTCCTATTTCCCTAATTAATGTAATAATATGCAAAGCTTAAGCTAATATATTAGAGAAGGTACCACCTGCCATAATTCATCCTGATGAAACTGGTTTCATAAAAAGGAGGCATTCATCCACAAATTCACGTTATTTAATTTAATATAATTTGCATACATTAGAAATCTTGATACCACAATTCTATCATTTGATGCAGAAAAAGCCTCTGTGCATTATCGCAAATAAGAATTTCCAGTTAACCAAATTTGGATTTGGAAATTATTTTTTAAACTGGTTAAAAATATTTTACAACTCTCCGACAGCCTGTGTCAGAACAAATGACCAAACATCTCCCAGTTTTACTCTCCAGAGGGGCACCAGACAGGGATGTCCTCTCTCCCCATCACTGTTTGCTATATTTATTGAACCGCTAGCAGCAATTAGACAAAATAAAGACATCGAAGGCATAAAATGCAAGAACGTGCAACATAAAATCAGTCTTTATGCTGATGATGTGCTACTCTTTCTTAATGATTAAAAAAACTCACTCAATGAGGTAATCAAACTAATAAATTCTTTCTCTAACATTTCAGATTATTCAATAAATTGGTTAAAATCAACAGTTATGCCAGTAAATTGTTTTCTCCATAAGTCCCCAAGAACTCAGTTACAGTCGGGTTATATTAAATACTTGGGTATTAATGTTTCCCCCAACCTGTCAGACTTGATTCAGCTGAATTACACCCCACTTTTAAAGACAGACAGATGATCTGACTAGATCGAAGTCACTACCTTTATCACCCATGGGAAGGGTTGCGTCAATTAAAATTATGGTTTTACCAAGAGTAAATTATTTATTCACAATGATTCCAAATAGACCACCATTGGACTGGTTTAGATCTCTGGACTTATCCATTTCTAAATTCCTATGGAAATCCCACCAAACATCTGTTAATTTACTGCGGACTTGCTCTGGCGTCAGGCAAAGATAGAATTGATCTTATTGTCGCCAGATGGCAGAACGGCAGTGCAGCAGCTTTGATTGACTACAGTTGTGCCGGAGCGGAGCGCACATAGTGGAATTTAGGGATTGGTCTAAAAACATTACAGAGGCCCAAAGATAGTGAAGGAGTAGACCTCCCTAACTTTCACAACTACTACTTAGCACACAAGTTACAGTACATCTTAAAATGGATTAATAACAGCACCTTGGATGAGCCATGGTTAGATGCAGAACTGGCACGGTGCAGTAACATAGAAATCTCAGACCTTTCCTTCATTTGCCTAAATATTAAAAGACATGTCTGCTTTAAAAACATTGATATCAGCTCTGCTCTGGCAGCTTGGTGGGAGTTTCTCAATATGACTGAGTCTTCACTTAACCCGGGGGTCGGCAACCTGCGGCTCTAGAGCCGCATGCGGCTCTTTAGCGCTGCCTAGTGGCTCCCTGCAGCTTTTTCAAAAATGTTTGACAATGGAAAAAGATGGGGGAGGGAAATATATTTTTTGTTTTAATATAGTTTCTGTAGGAGGACAAACATGACACAATTATTAACATTTCCCAATGCTGTAAAAATTTGTAGAATAAATATTACATTTCAACATTTCTATCAACGAAGATTTGCGTCATAGCCCGCGACACACGTTTCTATCAGCAGGGCGGGATGCCAGGCAGGTGGCCGTGTAAACAAACCGGCGGCTGTGTGATGGGCCATGGATCCCAAAGGGAAAAAGAGAAAAATAACTGAGGTCAAATTAAACGGGTAAGAGCACAATCCTGTCATAGGCACATATTTAGTAACAAAGTGGCTGTTTTTATAAAGTGATTTCTGATTTTTGTCAGTATATATTTGGAGTGAGACTTAGAGATATTATTGTGTTTTGTTGCTCAGGTCCGAGGATAGCTGCGTTGGTTGCGTGTCAAAAGAAAAGAGGATGCTGCTCAAACTCAAACTGTATTAATTTGATTTTATTTATTTTACCTTTTCAAAAGGCTGCTGTTTTATTTTTTATAAATGCAGGCTGCGTTTTATTGCACTGTTTGTTGATGAAGTTCGTTATGCACATTCCATTTTGTTGTTGTTTTTTCGAATCCTCAAAATAAAAATGACATCAAAAATCGGATTTCATTATTGCATTTCTTAATTTCATTATAGCAATGAAACATGATTCATTAATACTGTAATGAAGTTAAACTTGAGGCGGCATCGTATAAGTAGGCTAGTAGTCACGGCGTGCGTCAATGTCTACAGGATGCGCTGCAGGGAAAATAAACATTTAATCATGAAGGCTCATTATGTATTTGTAGCCAACTTAGTCATTTTGATAGTAAGCTAATATAGATACATACAGCATGTGTTGCCTTCATTATAAGGCTTATATAAGGCTTATCATTTTTTGCGGCTCCAGACATTTTTTTTGTTTTGTTTTTTTTGGTCAAATATGGCTCTTTCAACATTTTGGGTTGCCGACCCCTGACTTAACCCATGCAAACGTACACCCATCTGAAAAAATCTTCCATGGAACACTTTACACAGGTCAACGAATGGTCAAGATGGGTTTCATTGCATCTAACACCTGCTCACATTGCACAAGCAATTCACCTGATGATTACATCCATGCTGTCTGGTTCTGCCCACGTGTTTAAAAATTCTGGCATAAGATATGTGAAGATTTATCAACTTGTCTGAAATGTAACATTCCTGCTGCTCCATCAGTTTGCATTTTGGTAAGTGCTGTCAAACAATTAAAATATTTAATCGCGATTAATCGAATTTATGTCCAAGTTAATTCGCAATTAAGCTTGATTAATCGCACATTATCTAGTTCAAGTGTCCCTTGATTTCTTTTTTGTCCCAGTTATTTTTTTTCTCATTTTAATGCTCTTATGGAAGAGTGGATCGGCTTGCTTTGTGCAAATGTTTTTATTGAAAAAAAACACTGGCATATACCTAAATTCAACAGTCATTCACAGTTGGAGAAAATGATCTCACACACAATATAACACTGTTCAACAGAAGGCTGAAGAAAAAAGTGTCACATAAGCCATCTCTTCAACAGGGATCAAAACAGGGGGATACGAAATAAAATAAAGTGCACATGTTAAGGTAAATCAGGCAAAATAGCCTGTAGTGCAATTAAATGATGGTTTAACATATTCTTTCAAGTTTGTTTTGAACGTAACAATAAGGCCACAGCTCTCTCACGGAACCGAATATTTCAGGGTGCTGAGAAATCCTGTTCCCCCCTGTAACTTTGACTGTCTGTCCGTTCATCCATCTACATATATAAAGTAATATAAAAACATGGCAGCCTAAACAAACAAGAAGTTATAGAAAATAGTGTTTGGTGGATGATAATCATTTCAATTGAAATTCAAAAATGTTTTTTTAATCCCAGAGTAAAATTAATCATTGTTGTAGCTCAGACTAATCAAGTCTAACCGCCAGGTTTAGTGTACGTGAATACCGAGAGACTTGATTCTCACGGCGAGTAAAAAAAACACTCAAAACAATTTTCGTTTTCGTTCATTGATTTAACGGAAGCTTAATAAAGCAAGAACTTCGACAGGGAAACTTGTCCTTTTATCAGTCTAGTTTCAGTCTAGCGAGAAACTGATGTGAAGGGCTGTGAAGCTTGTCGGCTCCGCCCCTCTGGCTGCGGTGCGTGCTCCCGAGACAGGGGAAACAGAATATTTCAGGGGAACACATTTTCGCACAAGACCGGTCTTACTAGAGCCGGTGTGATGTTGTAGTTTTCTAACATAACGAGTTTTTTGCAAAATCGTGGAGAAAAACTACAAAGGGCTGGCCCAAATAGAACGAGCGTTAATCTCGCAATAAAAAAATGCACGCCGTTAAAATGGGTTTCAGTTAATGTCATTAATAACGCGTTTAACTGACAGCACTAATTTTGGGTGATTTAGGAAATGTTAGTATGAAGTCGAAGTTGGTTTTTATTGCCTTATGCATTGCTAAGAAGACAATCCTTATGAACTAGAAGAATAAAAAATAATCTTAGTATTAAACAATATAAGGACCTATTGATGGACGATATTAGTCTTGAAACTGCCTCTACCTCTATATGAGACAAATATCTCAGGGCTCTTCTAATCAGCGCCATGGTGAGGGGGGGTGGAGGTCATGGTCTTGTCCAGATGGCTGATTGCTGATCTGGGGTTGTCTGGGCTTTGGGCCAGAGGGCCCACTTGGGGTGGCTGGGGTCGGTTGATCAGTGCGGGATGCGGGATGCGGGCTGCTGGGGGGGTCTGTGCCGGCGGGCACAGGTCGCCAGTCGGGCAGCCATGGTGCTCCTGAGTACCACTGGGGTAGGTCGGGGTCTAGGAATCCTGGGGTGGTCTTCCTCTGGACTTGGGTCCTGGTGGCGCTGGGTCCCAGTTGATGGGCCACCGGGATTGTGGATCGTCGCCTGTCCCTGTGCTTGAGCCTGGGCCAGGGGCCTCTGGTGTGTCGGTGGGACTGGGGCATCTGGGGGTTTGTGGGGGGAGCTTTACAATCTACCCGAGTAGTCCCTCCCATGGGGGAATTGCTCTGGGGGTGAGGGTTGGGTTGAACTCGTCCTGGGTGTCTACAATCTCTTTATAATATTAGTGCTGAATGGAAGCTGGGGAGCTGTAGGTTCTCCTTTTGGGGCGGTGCTGGGCGGCTTGCCTTGGGCGCTGTTGGTCGCGGAAGTAGCTGCTGCTGGGTCCCCCTGCCCCTGGTGGGGAACGGGGTTGCTTATGGGGGTTAGTAGGGGAGCTGGCTCCCTGGGAGGAAATCTCTCTCCCAGTCCTTTCCTCCCCATCCCGTTCAGCTTTCCTCCTCCCGCTCCATCGCACAATCTCCTTCAGTTCATCCTACTGAATCGGATTATACCTGTTCAGATGAACTAATTAATTGCCCAGGGGCCCCTGCAACTCTTAATCTTGCTTGGGTCAAAATAAATAACACACTATTAATGAGAATTAAACTGAGATTGCAGGAATAAAAAATGTAAAAGTAGAGAGAGTTGCAGACACAGTACTGGTGACATGTTATTATATTTGTAATATTTAAACAGCAGATAAAATAGACCTTCGAATAACTCCTTTTTCACCACCTTCAGCCCTTTTTAGTGCAGCTGCAGCCCTTTTAAAAAACAACACAATGAAAAGAAGGAAGATCATGCTGTATGACAAATATGGGGGAAAATGAAATGACAACAACCAGGAACATATCCATCTCTTTGACTCTTTACTCTCAAGAGTTTGATGACTGTCCTGTTTATTGAGTCTGCAGACTAAGGCAGCAGGAAAGAATCATTAAAAACTCTCAAATCTAAGACCCCAAAATTTCCCAGAGCAGTGACAGTCTCCGATATTACAGTACTATCTGACACAATTAGTCTCGCAGTGAGTGGACACTCATTTATAAAGGCCCAGCCTCAAATGTGTTTAGAGAGATAGCTGTTTCACTGATTTGTTGTTTAATTTAGTATCCAGATATTGGCAAACCATATTAATATGTTGCTTATAATGGGAGACACAGTCTGCACTTTCCTTGATATAAATGGTTCTCTAGAATGTACTAAGAAAATCAGCTCAACTCACGGTTTTAAGTAAATATGTTGAGCTGTGTTAAATCTCATCTCAACTTTTGTTTCATTTTTTTGTGTTTTCCCACAATGCTAAAAAATACACACTAACAAAGCAGAGAGTGGGTATTGTAGCAAAATTCTTGTGGGGGTTCAACCCAAAGGACTAACCCATTCAACCCACCTGACACAAGAAATTAGAGGTTCTATTAACTTTGAGAGATAAATCAACAACAAAAACACCATTAACAAACACCAGGCAGGACTACAATTCAAAGTAAGACTAATCAGAACTGCATCTGCCGCCTCACTACATGACTTCAAATTTTCAGTGATATCAAAGTAACTTCCCAGACTGCTTAGTTGCAGACCAGGCACATTGAGAATGAAGCAATTGAAGTTCCACGAATAATAAACCTGGTGCATATACAGATTACAGCAGTTTCATAGAGAAGCAGAAAAAAACAACATAAGAGATGAAAGCACGACTGCCCTCTCTGTGACATCAATCCATTCTACTATGAAGAAGCTTCCTTAAAGAATCCTTTAAAAAAGGTGCTTTGCTCCCATCAAAGGCTTAAATTTACCAGAGAGCAAAAGGTTGGAGCTATTAGACATACAAACTGTTTGCATAACCATCATTGATGTTGAGAGGAAAGCGGCACCTGGACACATTCCAAACACTACAGTACAGATTTATAACTGCTTTCTCTGGGGGGGCATAAGAATATCTGAAGAAAAGCAACATCCTCAGTAGCAGCTGCCTCTGCAAGTCTGCATGCAGAACATAAATGCAGACTTGCATGAAAATATGCGCATAAGAAAATAACTTATATCTGTTTTAGACTGTTGGCTGTTTGTCTTGAGTTGAGAGGAATGTTTCAAAGAGTAAAAAGGATGCAAGGCGGCAAAGAAGACAGAGCGACTGAGACAGAAAGAAGTGCCTCTTGGCGATTATAACCATACAATGTACATTTGTGTGTTTATTTGCATGCAGGGTCTGTGCGTAGATAAAAAGAGTTAAAGGGAAATGAGGGAGGTCACTGATGGCAAAGAGGAAAATTAGGAGAGACAAGATGTGAGCACAGTTACAAAGAATCACAGACGGTTAAACAAAAACACACAATATAACAAGGGGGCAGCTGTAGTCTAATGGGGAAGGAACGTGTCTTCCAATCAGGGGGTTGGGGTTCAAACCCACGCCCCAGCAGGCTACATATTTAAGTATCCTTGCGCATGATACTGAACTAGTGCTGGCACAATCAGTCGCATAGTAACAATAACAATGACAAACAAAATCCTCAACAATAAATTTAATAATCTACGTCATTGTTGATTCTATGAAGCATTGTTTTTCTTGTTTTTTTTTGTATCCTGCCTGTTGCAGCACATCCTGCTGCTTTCCATCTTTCTGCTTGATGCATTAAAAGGAAGCATGTCGTGGTGGAGGACAAATAGGGACAGTTGCCCCTGTAAGCTAAATTGCTCTCGTTACCTGCTAACATTAGCAGGGAGTTATTTGTATTTACATTTAGGTGTGTTGGGGGTGGCGAGAGGTGCATCACTCTTTGTGTGATAACGAGAAACATAGAGCCTCTTGTCTTCTTCTTACAGTGCAGTTCTTTATTGAATGTTTAATACAAGCAACAACCAAACAAGTTCAGAACGTCCGATACATTTACCAGATCATCTTTCTGCATGCAGCTGACGTGAGGAGAACCCTCGCCAAGGTCAATCAACGAAAAGCCTGACAAGGTCCTGACAACATCCCAGGGTGTGTGCTGAGAGACTGCGCTGATCAGCTAGCCGAGGTGTTCACTGACATCTTCAACACCTCGCTGAGCCAGATGATCGTCCCAACGTGCTTCAAGGCCACCACCATCATCCCCGTGCCAAAGAAATCTCCAGTTTCCTGCCTGAATGACTACCGCCCCATCGCCCTGACCCCCATCACCATGAAGTGCTTTGAGAGACTTGTCATGGCACAGATGAAAAGCAACCTGCCCGATTCACTCAACCCCTGCAGTTCGCTTATCACACAAACAGGTCAACTGAAGATATCCACTGCTCTTCACCTTTCCCTTTCTCACCTGGAAAACAAAACTCTTATGTTAGATTGCTGTTCATAGATTTTAGTTCAGCATTTAACACTATCTCACTGTGTGAGAAACTGAGCAGGTTGGGTCTGAACACCTTACTCTGCAACTGGATTCTAGATTTCCTGTCAGAGAGGCCTCAGTCGGTTCGAATCGACGTCCATGTCTCTAGCACCATCAGGCTGAGCACAGGAGCTCCTCAGGACTGCGTTCTCAGCCCACTTTTGTTCACAGTCCTGACCCACGACTGCACCGCTCTGCACAGCTCAAACCACATTGTCAAATTTGCAGATGACATGACTGTGGTTGGGCTTGTCAGCAACAATGACGAGTCGGCGTACAGAGATGAGGTCCAGCAGCTGGTGATCTGGTGCAGCGAGAACAACCTGTTGCTAAATGTGGACAAAACCAAGGAGATGATTGTTGATTTCAGAAGAACTCGCTCCACCCACACCACTCAGCATCCATGGTTCCGCAGTTGAGACAGTAAAGAACACCAAGTTTCTGGAAATTCACATCTCAGATGAACTCACCTGGACCACCAACACCACCACCATCACAAAAAAGGCCCAGCAGCATCTCTACTTCCTGAGACGGCTGAAACGAGCTAACCTTCCTGTTCCCACCCTCACCGTGTCTTTTAGGGGCACCATAGAGAGCCTCTTAACCAACTGCATTTCCACCTGGTTCGGAAACAGCACTGGTGCCAACCTCAAGCGGCTCCAACGGATTGTCAAAGCAGCCAGCAACATCATCAGAAAGTCTCTTCCGCCGCTGCAGGACATCTACCACAAGCGCTGCATAAGAAGAACCTCATGCATCCTGCTCGACCCCTCACACCCTTCACACAGTCTGTTTTCACTCCTCCCATCCGGCAGACGCTATTGCAGCATCAGTGCTCGATCCACCAGGATGCAAAATAGCTTTTTTCCACAAGCCATCAGACTCCTGAACTCACTCCCGGCTATCACACTTCCCCTCACACGCTCACACGCACACCGAGACTGTGAAACAAACTGACTCTGTTGCACCACTGCACTCTCCCCTGACACGCACACGCACACCTGGACTTGCTGCTACATGGTAAATCACAATCTGAAGCAAATTTGCACATACGCTGAAATTGCACAATCATTTTTACCATTCATTTTTACCATGGGGTGGCTGTGGATCAGTGGTTAGAGCGGTCGTCCTCCAATTTGAAGGTTGGTGGATCGATCCCGGCTTCCACTGCCACCTGTCGAAGTGTCCTTGGGCAAGACACTGAACCCCATGTTGCCCTCCCAATCTGCGTATCGGGTTGTGTGAGTGTTAGCCCCTACCCTCTCCCCCCGGTTTACATATCGGGTTGTGTGAATGGGTGAATGCAAAACCTTGTAGTGTGAAAGCGGTCTGTGAGTGGTGTGTGAGTGGTCTGAATGACTAGAAAAGCGCTATACAAATACAGGACATTTACCATTTACCATCCTACCTCAATTTCTTATCTTCAATTTTCATGTGCTAAATGGGTGTACATATTTTGATTTTATATGTCTATTTTTGATTTTATATGCCTGTTTGTATAACTGTAATATTTGTTCAATCAATAATCAATAAAGTATTGATTATCAATTATAAAACCAAAATGTTTAGTATACCTGTCAACAAGAAGTGAGCTTTAACTCTAATTTATAGACATTATTTTGAATCTATGAGTTTGTATTTACTAGTGTCTGTCTCATTCTTTTATCATTCAGGGGTTATGAGAAAAATCTTTTAAGGTACGTTAGTAACCTTAGCAACTTAATGTTCCGAGCAGGTTATGTCCCAGGTAGGTTTGTTCCAGAAAGGGTTTTGAGTAGGGCCAGACCGATATTTCGGCCGGCCGATATTATCGGCCGATATGGGGGTCCAGCGTGATATCGGCTATCGGTAAATTGCTTTATATTTGTCATATATGTGTTTCTGCATCTCCATTAATGAGAATGCCCAATTAAAAATGTAATTGGGCTACATATCCAGCAGATGGCGCCCATGTGTTGTCATTTCATGTTCCCTGGGGGTGGAGTCATCCTTGCTCATAGCTTCCTACAGTGGAAGCCGAGACACAGCAAACCGGACTGTGAAACAGAAAGCAACTTATCCAAGTAAAGTGAAGTCTGCTCACGAGCATTTTATTTTTTGTCACTGGTAAGTTGAAATGTGAAATAAACAAACACAGTTATGTTTTCCCTCTTACATATTCTCTACAAACATGTCATTGTGTGCCTCGTGGTTCCGCTGTGTTTAAAGTTACGATAATTCTACCTTGCTAAAAGTTAAGCATGCACAAATAGAATAAAAGCACCATAACTGGTATGTTTAGTGACATAAAGTAATCGTGTTTCTTTCTCTCACTTAAAATAAGTGTAGTCTTCATTAAATGGCTCTAGCAACTTGCTCGGTTAACACATCCATCCACACGCTGGGTTCTACTCTGTTACTGCAATAGTAGTGCAGTACATCACACGATGCTAACATTTTCAGGCCCAAGCATTATTAATATTATGTACAAAAAGATATTGGTGTTTTTCCTACTGTTATTTACAGGCTCCGTTGTAAAAGTTGAATATAATAAATTATTATTGTTTACTGCAGTGCTTTCTGCGTTAGGATTTGCCCCTGTTGGACTTATTAAAGAAACAACTATTTTACAATTGGAAAATATTTATTTTATTGTAAGCTTTTTTTAGGTTATTGTGATCTATTGTTCTACTGTTTTTTACATGTTCTGATGTTATAGTGTCTGTGTGCTAAATAAATATTCATAAAATAGATAAACTTGTCTATTATTTAAATTTTTTGGAATCAGTGAATAATTCAGATAGTTCATGGTGTCTAACAGGTAGACATGAGCTTAAGAATGAGCTTAGAATGCAGTGTTTTAGCTTTCAGTAATATTTTTGACATTTTTTCTGGTGGATGGATTTATCGGCCATTATATCGGCTATCGGCCTCCTCTAAAGTCTTTATATCGGTATCAAAAAATCCATATCGGTCGGGCCCTAGTTTTGAGTATGGTGTAACCTTTTGATGATGATCCTGTGCAGCGTTTGGACTTTAAACTGAATAATCTAATTAATTACAATTTCCAATATTACAACACCGTCATCATTACTGCACGTAAAATGCAGTGCATTACTGTAGATCGATAAAACAAACTACATAGCAGTTCAACACCTGTCCAGATTAATCCCGCATCTGTCACTTAGAACAAAAAAAAAAAAATAAATTATTAATATGCTAATGTTCTGTTTTACCATTAAAATCATACGTTTTTCACAAGAGTGGCAGAGCGGAATACTTAATATCTCTCGAGGCCGATCGCTATGATAAATAAATGGTGAAATAACATATATGGTAACCTATGTTCCGAGTTTCTGTTGTCACTGTTACCAACTGGTGTTTGAGTGCAGCAATGATTTAGAATGATCAGGCTATTTGACCCGAACTTTGAAAACTCTTAATGTGCAGACATCCCCCCGGTCAGGTCCACAACATAGAACAGATCCTCAAAGGCACAAAAACAGCAGAAAATGTTTCCTGACTTGAGATCAGATCCACAGTTTATTTCACTTCCACCTTAGATAAACAAAGGGCAACCGCCTATCACTACTGTTTCTCTCTCACACACACACCCAAACAGGATGAGGAACACGGCACAGACGTATTACAGCGCTTCGGCTCCGCTGACACATCTGCAGGATCTGAAAAAAAGCCAGCTGCAGTCGGGATTTTCCTTTCCTTATTGAGGGAAATTCTTAAAGTAACTGATTTCTTTTTTGAAAAAAATAACCAAGTTACTGATACGCAAGGCAAGAAACTAGCACGTGAAGTTACAAATTTCACAGAAAAAGTAATTCGAGTATTTAGGACAGTAACAGATGTAATTGCTGCACCAAAACAGAAAGTTTGAGCTTTTATGGCAGTTGTGGCTGCCCTGCATATGAGCAGAGCGCAGCGAGTATGAGGGATTTTTGCCACGTGAGTGGCACGGAAATGTAGGGGGGAAGGGGGGGGGGGGGACATCCCACAGGGAAACACAGACTGATGGAACACAGGTGCTTGTCTCTAGGATAACATTGTAAAAATGAGCAAAGGTAAGAACTTTGTGAATTTCTTAATGGTACAGATGTGTTGTGCATATCTAGGTTTAACGATGTGTGCTTTTCTCACGACTGGATTTGCAAGAGTTTGATTTACTGTGAGTGGCTAAAGACAAATCATGATAGGCAGACACTTGCTAGTGTGTCCTCCAATCAGCTTAAAATATTATACCAGATAGTCCTTCCTTTTTCAGACGGATTCACACGAAGAAATCCCAGATGTATGTGTAGCATCGGCAGAGCCAGGTTAATATTTTGAAGAAAAGACTGTTAATTTTTCTTTTAGTAGGTGTAAATAATTTTATATTTAAATGAATATGTTACAGTGTAAAGCAACATACAACCAACACCAAATGACATTGACAGCTAAATAAATGGGCCTATTTTCATTGACTGTACTGATTTATTTTGTTGATCAACAATGTACTTTTACATGAATGTTAACAAACTGAAAACATTTTATGCTGTGATTAGCCTTTTGCTGCCTTCTTTACACTCTGTTCATTAGAAAACGTGAAGTTGGGGTAAAACTTAATGAACAGAGTGTTGTTAGACCATAAAAATGACAAACAGCTGCACTGGAAGGACAGATGCATTTTATAAAGTATTTTCCTCTCCCTGTCCGTGCAGCAGAACCAACTCTGGGCATTTCTGAATTTTAATTGAGAAATGCTTAGCAGCAATTATCGGCATCCCAGGTGGATTGAGTTTGTATTAAATGGTGTAAATGAATACCAGCAGGATGCTCAGGGCTGAAGGACACCAATGACTTTAGTCTTACACTTCAGGATATGCTACTCATATCATAGCTAAGAGATGAGAGAGTAAAAAATGTGACAAAATTATTTACAGACTTAAGACTGACTCTCACATGCTAAACAGTAACTGTTATGGTAGTAAAACAACTTTGAGAAATTATCTTCAGCAACACTGTAAATGCAATTGTTGTAATTTGTTTTATTATTGTATTACCCATTTATAATGCTTTTATATTTGTTTACACAATGGAATAGATTGTTTTTTCTGGACATTTATGTTTTTAATTGCATTTTTAACAGCATTTGTGTATGGAGAATGTGTGAGTGCCCGATCACTGATTGTTCACACCAAGGATCAGCTGCTAGCTCTCTGTAGCGCAAATGAACTAACTCTCTCAACAAGCAAGCCAACATTCCCCACGAGCTAAGGAGGAAGAGAAGATGCACTTGTGCAGGGATCTGGTGCTGCTTCAAAGGAAAGAGATACAGGCCCCTCATTCATCATCATTATAGAAAATGGGAAATCTATCCACAACAAGGTGGACGAGTTGGCGACTCTAACCTGCCATCTAAAGAGCTGCAGGGAGAGCAGCCTGATGTGAATCACTGAGTCTTGGCTAACTATGCTAACTCCAGATTCACACAACTCTGGGCATTTACATGTATCTATCAAAGAGATGCTATGCAGTAAGGACATTGAGCTGTTGGCATGAGGCCGAATTATCTACCGCAGGAATTTACACATCATCATGACTGCTGTGTATGTCGTCTGACTCCCGTCCCGTGCCTGTGATGTCCTCCTCTCTGTGACCAGCAGACTCCAAACACAGCCCACCCAGGCTCTTTTCCTAATCTCTGGGAACTTAAACTACATTACATTGTCCTCCACTCACCCCACTTTCACCCAGTATGTCACCTGCCACACCAGAGACAGCAAAACACTGGATTTATTTTATGTCATACAGCTCATCACCTCTCCCTCCCTAGGGCGGGGTTCACGTCACAACCTGGCTCATCTCCAGTCTGTGTATAAACCTCTTGTACATAGAGAACCAGCTGTGACATGCACAGTGAGGAAATAGTCAAAGGAGACTGAAGAGGCTCTTAGGGACTGTTTCAGTTCTACTGTGTGGGCAGAGATCTATATACCATTTGGAGACGATATTGCCAGTATAAGAGACTGCATAATGGATTACTTTTGTGTGGACAACACTGTACCCATCATTAAAAAGGCCATGTTACACAAATTTCATGACTTTGAGCTTATTCCTTAAGTGTTAACCTGTAATCTGACATATTTTTTATCTAAGAAACATTAGGAAACACTAATTTTCAGACTTTCAAGCTCAGAGTGCACAATGCACATATTACCCCACAAATCTGGATTTTTGGGCAATATGTGCATTGTGCACTGCACTAACTAACTAACTGCACTAACTTAACTTTGAAGGCATGGTCTCAATTCCCTGAGCTGACGAGTGCAAAATCACTGTGACATCACACTGATAGGCTTTTCGAACTCAGGTGTGCTTGGACGTTATCGCCACCTGTGTTGTCAAAGTTATAAAAACTGAAAGAGAAGTTATTGTACAATTTTCACACCCAGAACCAAACCAAGAACACCTGTAGACCTAAAATATTTAACTCAGAAAAAACATTTTTTTATGGCGGGGCACCTTTAAAGTTGGTGTTTTCCCAACAACAAGCCCTGGATCAACACAGATATGAAGGCTTTCCTCAAAGAGAAGAAGAGGACCTTTAGAACTGGAAACCTTCAGAAGTTCTCTGGCGACTATGCCATAGTCAGCCTCATCACAGGTGAGGATGACTCAAGAGTACAGACAGTGGACTTAGGACTGGTGTCAGCAGAACCACCTCCTGATTCTTGCAAGGAAAATCAAAGAGTCTGTGGTGGACTTCTGCAGGCGCAGACCCACCACACTGATACCAGTGAACATCCAGGGAGTGGACATTGAGATAGTGGACTCTTAAAAGTGTTCGTGCCATTAGACATCTTTTTTGGTTCATATGTTGGAGCAGTAGCTTGTCTACAGCTGAGAGGAAAAGGCTAGATAAGCTCATTAGGAGGGCATGCTCTTTTACAGGGGGCCACCTGGATCTAGTGCAGGTAGTCATGGACAGAAAGACTCTGGACAAAATTACATCACTGTTGGACAGTGTCTCCCACCCCATGCATGAAGATGTTGCTGAGCTGCAGAGCTCCCTCAGTGACAGACTGCCGCATCCTAGGTGCTTGCAGGAGCGTTTTTGGTCCGTCCTCCCTGCAGCTGTTAGACTCCACATCCAAAACTGCTCCCAATAAACTTAATCATGTTTAGCGCTCTGCTGTAATTTGCACTATTTAACTCACTTTAATAATATTTTTTGCTGCTATTACTTTTGCACATCAGTTTTTTTTCATAGTCTATATTCTTCCAATGTTTACACATGTCTGTTACTTTGCTGCTGTTAAAGCAACAGATTCTTCTTCTTAACACAGTATATATACTGTATATATATGCTGCATTTTGGCCTGATGGTTACTGTAAATAAGAATCAAGTTTTAACTTAATGGTTCATTAAAGAGGCAATTTCACACAAACTGCATGACTTTGTGGTTATTTCTGAAGTATTAACATGAAACATGAAACATTTCAATCTGTCTGCCTGAAGATTCGGCTGGCTTTGTCTGGCTTTGGGCTGCATCTCATTAATATTCATTATGCAAATTTGCTGGAATCAGATTGGCTAACAAACTAGCCTATGAAAGCAAGGCTTCTTGTTTCCTTCCCCCGCTGCACATGGTAACAGTCTTTATGCTAACAGCTTTTAGCCAGCAGCCTGCTAGGCATGGTTTGAACTGTGGGAGCTGATGAATACTAATGAGCAAAGGAGCTGTGACGAAACAAATACAGGCCGTTTGAACTTGGGTGTTATCGCCACCTGTGTAGTTTGAGAGATAAAAATTGAAAGAGAAGTTGTTGTGGCATTTTCACAACCAATATGAAGGTAAGAACATCTGTGGAGCTACAATATTCAACCGAAATCTTAGAAAAAAAGTTTTTAATGGAATGGTCTATTTAAAGATTAGTATTAGGGTAAGTGTAAATAAGTTTTTACCAACTCCTTTTCAAACATGACAAAATGAAAACATTCTATGTAAATATGGTGAATGTTGAGCATTTTTGAAATAGATGAATAAATACAAATACAAAGTAAAATGGTAAAAGGCATGTACTAGTATAGCACATTTAAAGCACTTCACACTTCAGTGAGTCATTCACCTATTCTCACACACACACACACAGTTTATTGTGCTAATTTCCTACATAACAGGAGTTTTAAAACAGTTCCTCTCAGTCAAAATGAATTAAACACCATTCTTCCTTTCCACATGCAACATCTCAGTTAAATACGGGATTAATCAATCTGGGATTTATTTTTTACTCATGTGGAGACCCTGAAATGTAAAATCTCTACTGGTAGGAACATTACTTTGGACATTCTTTCATTTCCATTCTGACTAATATGGGTGTAATTTTGTCTACTATTAGACTATATAGAATTACTATTCCAATCCGAGCAAGACAATAAAATATCATGAGTTCAGCTCACTAATCATGCTCTCCAGCCCTGCTGATCACACACTTCCTGAAGCCCCTATAAGATCCTCTGTCCTCATCCTGCACACCCCACTTATCCAATAAAATAAAAAAAGCAATAAAGTCCTCCGTGGATTGTTTTCCAGTCAAAAAAGTGGCCGGAAGCGCTCATCCACTTCACCAACATGTAGCTCTGTGTTAGCTTAGCAGCTAATGAAAAATGTTTACACACGGAACTTGCTCGTCACATGAGAAACCCCAGAGGAAACAGCTATGGCAAGCAAATAAGGCATATAATCACCACATGTCCCCGGTGCTTCCAGCTTCTTGATCTGCAAACTCCACAGTACCAGCCTCACTGTGCTGGATTATTTACGGTATTAGGCAACCCAAAATGGTGCCTGCCACTCTGCCAGCTATTGGGTGGTAGATGTAAACAAAATGCCAACGTCGTGCCCGCCAAAATTAATATTTTATAATATTTTACTTCAAATATAGTTTTTAAAGGAAATGCTGTATTTTCATTCTACAACCCTCTAAACACCCTGTGGAGGTATTATTTTGTTAAAAATATTGATTTTAATGAAAATATTCCATATCCCACCTTTAATGCCATTCAAAGTAGACACTTTGAATGGCAAGACTATTCAGCTTGTTCCTAAGGTTCTCAGGGCCAAAAGTCACAACCTCTGTCTTCTCTGAGTTTAAAAGCAAAAAATTAAGCATCATCCAAGATTTTACATCATTAAAGCTGCTCTAAGCAGTTTTCCAATTTTTGGTCTCGCGATTGCTGAGTGAGGCCCAATGTATAACTGCAGCCTTAACAGTAAGCTCGTGCATGAGGCGCGCATGCTATACGTGCACTCGCAGCTAAGCCAGTCCTGTATTCGACAATTTACAGATTTGCCGGCATGATTTTGACTGAGATAATAAATGTTATGTATGATATTCAAACCAAATCAGCTGTGAGCACGCCAGGCAGCTTAAAAATGTTCTTACTACAGGAAATATGTGGAAACTCCTGGAAGCATCAACTTTTCATGAACTCAGATAATCGTTTGACGCACATGCAGAACTCAGGCTGGACGCAGATTTCAGATTTGTTAAAACTGACTTTATTTTCAACAGCGATCTATCTCAGGGAAATGGGCAGGCAGATATTCAGGTTCGGATGACTCCGGGTTTCACAGAGCTCGGGAGAGTCCGAGGAAACACAAAAGCATTGAGTGTAATCCAGACAGGTGCTCCAAAGCTTCTTCTCCGCCGCCCACGCAGCTTAACGAGCAGGTGTTCGAGCGTTCCAACCAAAGATCTTCTTGCTGAGAAGATGACTCACTCAGTACAGTCACTCACAGAACTTGACACAACTCTTTTCCCGACGTATTTAGTCATAATTTCTTACATTTCAAGCAAAAATGACGCAGACTGCAGATCTTTTCTCATTCCCAGATTCTTTCAGCCTTTTTCTCTTCTCAAATGCCGAACCAATCTTTACCTCCGTCGATCCAACTCAAGTTTCCCCCTTTTTGTCAAGCTGGAAAAAAACTTTTGGTTTGGGTCTGGGCTGGAGTGTGCTCTCTTGTTCTCGGTAGAATCCATGCTTCAAAAGGTACTTTTCTCTGCAGCTTTTAGCTAGCGATAGCAAAAACTAGCAATAGCCTGAGTATGAACGCGCATGACTTCATGATGTATTCAAGTGCCTCTGGAAAGTGCGGTGTGTGTTCGACCCAAACAAGCTTTATCAATAACTAATAAAATGATTTTACATGGATATAGGGGCAACTACAGTGAAAATGCCTGGTCTCTTTCTAGTGACCAGGACATTGTTGGAGCATGTATGAGGAAGAAGTTGTGTAGTTCTATACATTTATTTGAAGTTACACTTGCTTAGAGTCCCTTTAAGACAAGCTTGTAATCTCAGTAACTGGTTGGTCTCATCAGACTTCATTGATAGATATACTAGCTGAGTATGATGAGCATAAAAATGAAATTTTATACAATGTTGTCTAATAATTTTACCAAGCAGTACACTGTAAACCCCAACAGTAAACCTGACTTATAAAGATTGTGGCTATATAAATTAAAATCTGTCACAGAGTTTAAACAACTTTTAAAAAACTTTTCTGTTCTCTGAACGACATATACAGTTATAATTGTACATGGCTCAGAAATTGAGAGTAAACACGGCTTCCTTAATTATTATTTTTAAGTAAACAGGGTTTTTTTAGAGCTCCGTATTCATACGTCAACTACGTCATGACGTTTCCTGTCTATCTTGAACGTCTGAAAAATCTTTTCAATATGGCTGTCTTATGGTGCATTCACACCAGCCACTTTGTCAACGTCAAGCAACGCTGATAACGCTCCAAATTTGACGTTTGAAGTTGAAGCTCATAACGCCTGCCAGTCAGAGCGCATAGGCGTTAAAGCTCGTAAAGCCTGACCGAAAAAGAGTGCGAAGGCGGGGCTTCCTTTGTTATCGGATGTTCAGAGCTATGGCGGATCATATTGAGACAGTGGCTTGGATTTATTTACTTCATAGATCTAGACAACGTCGACGTCGGGTGCATCAGCGCCGTTTGTGGATACACCCCATTCTTCAGATGCGTTCTGAGTTTGGTGAGTTTAACCATTTGCTCCAGGAGCTACGTTTGGATGAGGTTAATTTATCTTCCATTTTGGCTGATCCCGCTTCTTTCCGGCTACGTGCTGTGACGTCTTAAGTCACTACGATGAGACGCTCTGATTGGTTGACATGCCGCTTCAAGAGCGTTAAGAGCGTCAAAAGTACAGCTAGCTGAACTTTAACCTTTTCTAGCTTTTCAAGCGTCAACGCCTGAAACGCTAGAAAAGCTTGAAAAGTTGCCGCTCATAATGCCCACAAAGCGACGCAGAGCCGTTGACGTCTGTCTCACGCCCATCCACCATAGACTTTACATGTAAACTTGCCGCTTATGAAGTGGATGGTTGGGCCAGTGTGAATGCACCTTTACTCGAGCGAGCGGAGAGAACGTTTGGGAGAACTTGTAAGTAAAACACAAGCTTTATTAAGTTTTATTCTTTTGCAGAATTGCAAGCGTGGTAATGTACGCAGCTAAAAAATTATTTCAAATGCGCTGTGAAATAGCGCACACCCAGGTTAGTCAGTTGACGTTCACTGATGTTCGCGCAATTTTTTGGACTGATATCGTCATTTTTACAGTTTTAACCGATTAAAAACAAGTTTCTAAAAAAGAATTTGATACAAAGAACGCGTCTTAGCGACATTTTAACAGCTGTTTTAGATAGAAAATGTGTGTTGTTGCAACAGCTGCTTGGAGTTTTTAGATTGTTTTTCATATCTTATTAGTACTGTTTCTATTCATCAGCAACTTAGCTAGTAATGCCAGCTTCTATCCACTAAGATTTAAACATAATACCCAAATTATAATCTCGCATGGTATTGTATATTGAGCGTGCCATTGAAACGTTCATTTTTTTTATTTCCAAGGTTGAAGTTAGAATTAAGAGCCTTCAAATTTCCACTGGAAAGGAGACAGTAAACGCAGGTGAGTTGAAAGAAATATTAAAGTGCCCGTTTTTCCTTGAGCTTAATAAAATGTTTGTAGGTTAGAAAACACGTTTTATTTATCACACCACAGCCTTGTATATTTTCATGGCTCCCACCATTTGCATCCATTATTAGTACTTGCCTACTTCTACTTTGATGTATTTGACATTGTGACATGAACGCCTTTTTTATCTACCCCCATCAGTTGTTTGTTTAAGGTGTCTGTGAACGCTAGCAGGAGGAGTGTCAACAACCCTGAAGGAGAGCATACCCACTCCAACATAAAAGACCCCGAAGAGCTGAGGTGAACTGCACTAAAATATGCAATTTAGGCAAAGTTGTGGTGCTTTGATATTAAGTAGAACCTTACCCATGACTTGATTTTGACAGACGACCACAAATAAAATATATAATAATAAAAGATAAGATTTGTCAATTGGTCATTAATTTGTCCTGTTGTTGGATCTTCTGTCTTCCTGGATTTTTAGATTTTCGCAGAGTTCCACCGAGTCACAAACATCAACCTGCGGAACCAGTTCTATGCTGAACTTGAGAGACACACAACAAGACTTAAAGACCCTATACAGACAGAAGGCCGCACGCACTGGCAAGATATCGGAGGCACTGCGAAGTATCCTGACTGGTTATGATCTTCAGGTGAATATTGATAAAGACAAATTTGTTATCAGAAAGTAAAACATTTTTTATGATAATCACTCAATTTTGATTGCTTTAAGGCTTTTGTATATAGGCCACTGTCAGTTGCTGGTAACATTTGTTTTTAATACAGATCACACACTGTAAAGCTCTGATCCAGAGAACATTGTTTTAAAAAGCTGATTGGTATTTTTGTCAAACAAGTAAGAAATGGGCTCTTTTTCAAGGAAGTGACAGAAAGATCATGTATTAAACGAAATGCTGCATAAATTGATGTAGGGTCCAATGGCATGCAGTGTCATAAACTTATATTCTTACCATTGAATGACACTAGCTACGATTACATGGGCACATTTAATCGGAATAAATGCCCAATCAGAACAAAAATATGTCATGTAAACATGTCAATCAAAATGTTTCGATCCAATGCAGCCTAATCAGAATGAAATTTCCTTCCGATCGAGAGGGGTGGTTTTGTCCGATCCTCATTCGGATAGACGTGCATGTACACACTCATTCGGAAAGAAAGGGTGAAAAAAGCCCACTGCGCATGCGTACAACTTCAGCGTGACGTCTTTTCGCTTTCGCAGACCCAAATAGAAAACATGGCGGGAGGTAAACAGAAGTGGTCTGCTGGCGCAGTCATCCTGTCATCCTGCTCTCCTCTCCTGTGGTGGAGGAGCAGTAGCAATATGTATTCAGCCTCTAGCTTGGTTAATGCAACCAGTAAAAACCCAAACATAAAGGTAATCACCCGCAGAAGGTCCATATAGGGGATAACGTGAGTCAGCTCGAGCACACGATGGGGCGGGAAAGACGCACAGAAAGGACGGAGTTTGTTTACTTTTTTTCTTTCTCCGGAAAGACAACTCGCTGTGTGCATGCTCAACTCTTTTAATCTGATTGAGTGCTTGGTGCATGTGTACTCATGGCATGATCAGATCATTTCAGTTAGTGTCCATGTGAACAGGGATTTGGGAATTCTGATTGACCAAGATTTTAATCAGATTGGGGAAATTTGGTGCATGTAAACGTAGCTCTTCCCTTTTAGGAGGCACCTGATGTCAATGTGAAACGCACTGCAGTGCTTCGTGCCCTTCCAGTGTACCTCCGGGAGGAAGACCCAGAATTCTTTAAGACATGTTCTGTAAGTGTTTTTTCCATTACCTTTATACCAGTGAGATAACATTCCATTGTCTCCATGTTTTTTTTTTCTTCCCCCAAGCAGGTACCATATTGCTCCAGCAACATTGCATTAAAGTCAGAATACAGTGTGTTTTTCAGCCATGGCTGTTTTTGGCTAACCATACGCTGCAAGCTGGATTCTTGCGATACTTGGAGTTTTCCAAACCCACAAAAATCCATCTTGTACCGCCCGACTCGACTCCACAGTATGTGACTCCATTCGACTGATCATGTGTTAGCATTGTGCTTTAGGACGTGTGTTAAAGTATGATGATAACAGCAAGTGCTAAAATGAGCAAAGGGAAACACTTTGTGTATTTCTTGGTGTTAATGATGGTAATGATGTGTGAGCAGCTCTCCTGACAGCATTTGCAAGCGCTTGATTTACTGTGATTGGCTAAAGACAAATGATGGTAGGCAGGCACTTTGTTGCGTGTCCTCCAATCAGCTTAAAATATTATACCTGATGTCCCTCCCCATTTTCAGTTGGAGCAGTTCCAGATCTATGTGTTTCCCAGACTCTACACAGAGTGGGGATACACATAAATGCACATAGATCTTGCTTTTGCCAGGTTAGTTTTTGGCCATATGAACACTAAATAACCTTTTGGGTTGCCCCTTACACTACATGGCTATGAAACTGAGAATCACATAAATGCGTGTTATTTTAATAATTGGAAAAAAGCTGTAGGAAGGCTGAATGTGTACATTGTGACCTCAGCTTTAGACCAGGGTCTGCAACTCCAGTGTTTAATGTTCAGTGTCCTGCAACTTTTAGATGTGTCCAAGATCCAACACACTTGAATCAAAAATTTGAATCACCTCCTCAGTATGCAAAAAACAAGTTCCACAGAGTCCTGCACATAACCTGATTATTTGGCAGAGGTGTGTTGAAGCAGAGACATATCAAAGGTTGGAGGACACTGGACCTCAAGAACTGGAGTCGCAGACTCGTGCATTTGAGCTCATCTACTATCTAATACATTCCATGCAACTCAATATTTTGATAGATTTCATGTCATCCTTGTCAAATATGCTCAAGTCAGCTTTACTTATTGATACTGTGTCTTTTCTAGGTGGACATGTTGGATGAGATAAACCTGACCGACACTCCAGTTGCCCTTCTCACCGTAGTTACTGACAGCAGTGCTCAGACCAGTCCAGTGCATTTCTGTCCCTCAAGAATGGCTGTTGTGGTGGAAGGCAACTTGGTGATGAGTGATATTCCCAGATTTGCTGATGCATTTGTGTTATTGTTTGGCTTGATCTATGCTCTGTATTTAGACTACCCCAGGAAACTTACTCACACATTTTACCTTTGTCCAAAAGGCATTCATGGGGCTTGATGATGGCAAACCACTGAAATCCTGCCTGCATGCTCTGAAAAATGATTTTTTACTGAAACAGTAGTTGTGAAAGTTCTATAAGGACACTGTTTGGACATGCACATGGTTATTGAGCACTTTTATTAAAGCACTTTGTTGTAAAGCACTTCAAGTTTACTAGATCTGGGGGTATGCAACTAAGAACAATTTACCTCATTTTAATTTTCTTTGTTTTTTTGTTTTTTAATATATCTTTTTAAAATAAGCATTTTGTGCTTGACTTTTTGTTTTTAATTTTTGCACATTTTGAAGAAAATGCCTTAAGCACTGATGTATGTTTTATAAAAAGTAAAATGTTCCTATCTTCACTTCCTATCTAAGCTCATTTTATGGTGCTATTGTCCATGTTTGTGGTTCTTTGAAGATATTTTTGTGACTCTTTTACATGTCCAGAAATATTTTAATAAAAGTTAAAAGAATTGCTGTATAAATTGTTTTTTGAGTGGTATAAACTAAAATATTTAAGTAAAGAAATATATTTTAGGTAATTAATGATCACATCATTTAAGTTTAGTTAGTAATATGATTAAGTTCTATTGCCTCAAAACATTTAAGTTCAAAGGACAAATAAACATTAAAATATAAATATTTAATTTTTAAGTAAACAGAAATTATAAAAATATAAAAATCAATTTAAATGTTTTTACTTAACAGTAAATAAAATTTTTGAGTTAATCCATACTCAAAAGAGATGATAAAGTAACTTAAATTTTATGAGGTAATCATTTTCCACAAAAGTTTTGAGTTCAGTCAACTTACTCGGGTTTACAGTGTAACATATACTGTATATAGTAAAGAGGATTGGTCCAAGCACTGAACCCTGAGGAACTCGTTTCTGACTCTGGTACATGTAGACACTCTGTTGTTGAGTTACTGTATTGTGAAGAGGATGATGAGGGTTCTCCATGATGATTATCATTTTCCAAATCATCCTTCTTTGGACAATCAACTCAAGAGACTCCAGATCAGTCCCCAGTACAGAACCAGCCCTCCTTATCAAATCAAATCAAAAATACTTTATTAATCCCCGAAGGGAAATTAAGTGTTGTTGTAGCTCAGTTCTTTTTCAGGGAGCCATTATAGAAGGTTCTAGCTGTGGACAGGAAGGATCTCCTGTAGAGGGTTCTAGGTGTGGACAGGAAGGATCTCCTGTAGAGGGTTCTAGGTGTGGACAGGAAGGATCTCCTGTAGAGGGTTCTAGGTGTGGACAGGAAGGATCTCCTGTATCGGTCTGTGCTGCAGCGGATTATGAAGAATCTTGTGACTGAAGACACTCTGTTGTTGAGTTACTGTGTTCTGAAGAGGATGATGAGGGTTTTCCATCATGTTCAACTCAAGAGACTCCAGTTCAGTCTCCAGGACAGAATCAGTCCTCCTTATCAATCTGTTCAGCCTCTTCATGTCACTTGCTCTGATGCTCCGCCCCCAACAGGTGACTGCAGATGTGATCAGCTGACAAACTCCTTTTCTTTTGCCGCTCCTCTTCAAATCTCTGTCTGCTCGTATTGTTTGAAAGCCAGACAGAGACACACTGGAGTCCAGGATATGCGCCTTTAGCCATGTCTCAGTAAAACACATGATGCTGCAATCTCGATACTATGGCTGGGTCTTCAACAGAGTTTCAAGTTCATCCATTTTGTTAGCAAAGAGATCAATCTGTTCAACCTCTTCATGTCACTTGCTTTGATGCTGCTCCCCCAACAGGTGACTGCAGACGTGATCACACTCTCAACAACAGACTTATAAAACATCTTCAACATCTTGCTGCAAACATTAAAGGATCTAAGCTTCCCGAGGAAGTACAGTCTGCTCTGTCCCTTCCTAAAAACAGCATCACAGTTAGTGTCTCCAGTTCAGTCTGTTGTCCAGATGAACACCCAGGTATTTATACTCCTCCACCACCTCCACTTCTTCTCCCATGATGGAAATGGGTGTTGGTATGTTGCTGTTCTTACTAAAATCCACAATCATCTCCTTTGTCTTGTTCACATTCAAGATGAGATGATTGTTCGAACACCAGGACACAAAGTGGTCCACCAGTTCTCTGTACTCAGTCTCTTGTCCATCTCAGATCCAAGCAACAACTGCAGAGTCATCAGAGTATTTTTGTAGATGGCAGGACTCTGACCTGTACTGAAAGTCTTAAGTGTACAGAGTGAAAAGGTGAGAGTACAGTCCCCTGTAGTGCTCCTATGCTGCTGATCACCTGGTCAGACGTACAACTGTGGTCTGTTTGTGAGGTAGTCCTTAATCCAGGTGATTGTGGAGGCCTCCACCTGTGTCTTCTGGAGTTTTTGACACAATAGCGCAAGCTGAATTCTGTTAAAGGCACTGGAGAGATAAAAAAACATGATTCTCACATTGCTGCCTGCTTTGTCCAGATGACAGTGGGTTTGCTGAAGCAGGTGTATGATGGCGTCTTCCACTCCAACCCCACGGCAATAAGCAAACTACAGTGGGTCTTGAAACGTGCTTGCTTGCCTATTTAGGTGGACCAACATGAGTCTCTCCAAGACTTTCATGATGTGGGATGTTAGGGCAACAGGCCTGTAGTCTTTAGGGGCCAATGGGTGAGATGTTTTTGGTACTGAAACAAGGCAGGATGTTTTCCATAGGACTGGTACCTTTACCTGGGTGAGGCTGAGGTTGAGGATGCACTGCAGAATCCCACATAGCTGATCTGTACAAGCCTTTAGGACTCTGGGGCTTACACCATCTGGATCAGCTGCTTTGTTCCAGTTCAGTCTCTCCAGCTGCTTCTTCACCTGACTGCTAGATACAGACAGATGGGACGTGGAGGCAATGGGGACACCAGCTTCTTCTGATGTTGAATATGATGGAAAAAGCACTAGAAACAGCATTAATGACTGAGGTAGAAGGTGAAACAGTTGAGGTGTGACAGGTAAATTGTGAATGAAATATGATTCCAACCAGTTTAATGCAGTTCCCTGAATTCCGATATCATATTCACGCTTCTTCAATAGGATGTTACGATCTATAGTATCAAACGCAGCACTGAGATGTAAAGGCAAAATAAAAGCAAAGGTATATTATATGTGGAATATAATTTGCATTGGAAGGAAATTTTGTTAGAATTTGCTTAAAATTAAATTGTCACCTCATCGACTTATGACAAGAAACAGCTTTGTACTGGCAAAAGATTATACAGGATTCTGCTCTCTTTTCTCATAATAACTAGTCTTTAATGTGTTCTGTCAGCTTCTATAAAATGTAATGAAGGCCATGGATGACCAGACTGATTAATGCTGACTGAGACTGTTTTAAATGGCTCTGCACACAACAGAGACAGATGTATTAAATGTAATTACAGAGATTTCACTGTTTAACATCATTGTTAAATGGCGTGTAACTGAACTGACACATCCATCTCCTTTTTTAGCTTAAACACATTGTCAAAATATATGTAGCTTCTTGTGCAATTTATAAAAATAAACTAATTCAAAGTAAAAGAAAATGTATTGTGCAGTGGTTAAAGTCACTGACTGAATATAGTAGATGTGACTCTATGAAAATATAATTTTAGGGTTAATTTTTGTATGATCCATCTGCTTTTTCCTTTTTAAATGACAGAGCAATTTAAACGTGATTGTACTTTCACAGCCCTGATATCCAGTACGATTTGCCAAAAACCCTAAATTTGTCATAGCCTTTCCCTTGAAATGGCAATATTATGTCAAAAAGGCCACCCCTTCTTTTCCCAAAATATCTAATATGGCATTCAATTAACAGACAAATAAACTGATAAACTAACATCAGTAAAAAAACATAACCTCCTTGGTGGAGTTAAAAAAAAAACTTAGGCTTTAAACACAATCTTTTGAGTAATGAGTTGACAGACACTAGAACTCCACTCTGTCTTTGCAATCAGGAGAAAGAAATGTACCAAGTTGTGAAACATCCTTATTCAACAGATGAAGATTAATCATAAATCAATCCAGCTAACACCAGGTCAGCAGCAGCCAACCAGCTACCACCAGGCCAGCAGCAGTCAACCAGCTACCACCAGGCCAGCAACAGCGGCCTTCACCCTATCCAGCGCAGCAAGGGCGCAGATGGCACTGGGGACAGATGGGACGTGTCCCCCTCAGATTCATAGTTAGACTGATCGGTCCCCCCCACTTTTACAGACAGCGCGGACGACAAACACCACCAGTAATACAGAATACTATCGCAGCTCGCATCAAAAGCCCGGCGCCTGTGCTAATCAGCCAACGGTGCATTTCTGTTATACAGAAAAGTTGGAATTTCCAGAATTCAAGTAAGAATCTTTCGCCATGAAGTCCGATCTCTTACTCGGAAGTTGAATTAATCTTCCCATATGGTACAGGCTTCACAGGCAAGAAACTGGCCAGTAGTGTAATGCCGATGGTGTGGATGTTTTTCAGTCTGAGTGCTGCAGTCCAGGTAGTTCTTGGTTTTAAAGATAAAATGTTTTCAAAACCTTCAATAGTTTGCTACTATACAGCAAATGTCTGCCTTTATACACGTTTTTTAGGTAAATATGTTGTGTATTCGGTTTGAACAAAAGTGTTTAAATAAAAGATATTTTGCTCAAAGCATGAAGTTTTGGTGGATGACCGGCTTCCAGACAAATAATAGTTTCAACACATACTGCTATTGTTGATTATGTAGACCTTTGTTAACCATCATTGGCTGACAGCTGGGTCCCCCCCAGTCTCAAAATCCTATCTGCGCCCCTGCAGCGCAGTATTCACAACTTGAGGTTTGCCTTTGCTGACTTTTGTTCTCGTAAGAGCCTAGGCATTCTACAAAATAATGCAAGAAGAATCTTACTAAAAATGGAAAATGTGAAAGTTTGGGGTAATGGATCACATGCTTATATATTGATTGTCGTAGAGACCTGGTTAAGAAAATCACTTTCCTATCCTGAGTTAAATTGCCAGGCTGCAATCTATTTAGACAGGACAGGTCTGCCAAAGGTGGTGGTGTTGCAATTTAGGCTAGACAACACCTAGAATGCTCAGTTACTTTGGCTAAATCAATTCCAAAGCAGTTTGTGCAATTTTTGCTTCTTGGTGATTTAAATTGGGACATGCTAAAGCCATCTGACTAGGTTATTCAACAATTTGATGAAATAAATTTACATCTTAATATTAAAGAGGCCCTTCCATTAAAAAAATGGTTTTCTGAGGTTTCTGTTGAATATTTCAGCACCACAGGTGTTCTTATCTTCATAGTGTGAAAACAGGTCAGCAACTTCTCTTTTAGCTGCTGGCTAAAAGCTGTAGCATAAGATGTAGCAAAGAGGAAGAGAGAACGCCTAAAGTTACCATGCGCAGCAGGGCAGGAAACAGTATACCTTGCTCTCATAGGCTAGTTTGTTAGCCAATCTGAGTCCAGCAAATCCAAATCATGAATATGAGCGAGCTGTTGCTCGAAGCCTGACGGAACGAACCAGAACCACTCGAATTTTAATGCAGAACAGATTGAAAGGTCTGTTTATCAGTGTTTCCTAATGTTTTTTAGATATAAAATGTTTCATATTACAGGTAAATACTTAAAGAGGCCATTCCATACACATTTCAGGACTTTGTGGTTATTTCTTAAGTACTAACCAATAATATGAAACATTTTATATCTAAAAAAACGTCAGGAAACAATTATTAACAGACCTTTCAATCTGTCTGCGTTAAAATTCGGGTGGTTCCGACATTACCTCGTTGGTGGAGATAATGACAGCAAACAAATTATGATTTTGTTTAATATCTAAAAGGGGTCTTTCAAAATCTTCAACAGAAAGGATTTTTAATATTACAATATACTGGACTCCATTTGGAGTTTCACTGTACAACACTTTTAAAATAGTTGAAAGAAAATCCTAAACTTAGTGACAACATTTAAACTTCTGCATAAATCTGTGAACTAGAAGCTTTTAAGTCCTTCTATCAAGCCATAAAAGGCTGAAAACAAGGGTTTATCTGTTTCTTTCTTTTCTGTCTCTCATGTCTCTCTGTGAATATTTCAGTTTTGATGAGCCCATACTGATAAAAACACAGTGCAACATCAGCATCTTTCTTCTTTTTCTGTCTGTCTTTCTGTCACTCACTCTCACACACACGCATGCACGCAGGCACGCACGCACGCACGCACGCACACACACACACACACACACACACCTAACCCAAACCCTTTTCCTAACCTTAACCATTACTGATCTATAACTAACCCTAAGACTAACTAAAACTCTATTCACACCATACAGTATATATATACACACACACATATATATATATATATAGATAGACAAATAATAGTTTCAACACATACTGCTATTGTTGATTATGTAGACCTTTGTTAACCATCATTGGCTGACAGCTGGGTCCCCCCCAGTCTCAAAATCCTATCTGCGCCCCTGGTTCCGGTAACTGTTTGCTAGGATCTGTTAACGGCGCCAGTTGGGTTAAATAACAGCGGCATCAAAATACCAAAAAGGCAGTATAACTTACTTCTTCTGGGCTTATCATCACTTTCTCTAGCCCTGCTTGACAATTTACACCCGCTGTGCGCCGGTCTGGTCCGACAGTTGTGTAGGTGTGTGCGTTCATACATGTCTATGTGTGCGTTCCGGTACCAGTCAGTGAATTCTGGTCTCATAGAGCTATTTGCGTTCCGGTAACTTTTGATTTACAAATTAAGCAGTGTATTAATCCCTTTGTACAACTCCAGCAACTGTAAAAACAACTCAAAAGCAGAAACTGTAAATATAGATTAAAATTCGATTAATGCGATTAAGGAATATAACACACTAAATATGGCTGTAATTAATTAATCGCAACTAACGCAATAATTTAACACCCCTAAAATAAATATATTATATAAAGCATTTTTAAAGGAACCCCCCCTGATACAGTCTGAGATTTAAAAAATAACATGATAAATGGGAGTGACTGGTGGACTAAGGAGGCTTGGCATTCTGTGCTGTGACTAACATGTCGCTCTGACTGACACGTGCCAGAGAGGGACAGGTGAAATGGAGGAATATTTGGATGAGACGAGCAGCTCTGATCCATATCGTTTCAAGCCGATAGTTCGCCCTGCAGCGGATTGGCGGCATAGAATGAGGCTCTTCTCTACTGGTCCAACGTTATTAGCTCCAGTTAAATCGTGTGACTTTGCAAACAGGTACAGCTGCATGCGCGACCGCACTACCATTTCAAGCCGATGGTTCGTACTGCAGCGGCTTCAGCGTCTTAGAATGGGACCTGTCCCTTTGTAGTATATTGTTGTTGATCAAAGCAAAAGCTAAATTTTGATTAGCTCGTGTAATATCTGTGACTCAGCCTCATCAGGCTGCGCGCGCGACCGCTGCACATTATTGTCTGCACAAAAGCATGTTTCAGAGAGGTGCCCAAGGTATAAATCAAATGATCTCAGCATGAAGAGAAAACCCTTCAGTGTACTAAAATGTGCTAAAAACATGTTTTCACACAATCACAAACACTAAAATGAACTCTGATAACGGCCGTATACACTTCCTGTTCAAACTCACTCACTACTGAGCGGAGGTGTGGCCAAGACGCTGCTCTTCTTATATTCAGCAGCGGCAGAATCGTGACGTCGCGATTAAAGAAAATAAGGTTTCAACCAATAGCAATGACTGATCCAATTCAAGTGCAGTGTCACTTTTTAAACCTGAAGAGGGAGCTCCACTGACGGTTTTTGGTAAAAAATGAATAGTTTTATCAAAAAGTGCAAAAATACAAAAAGCAAGACCCAGAAATGAAGGCAGGACTATTAAACATTAATTTATAGAGCTTATCAGCAAAAAAAAAAGTTGATTTGGGGGTAAGTTGCACTTTAAATGTAGGATCTCGGAGTCCTCTGAAACCTCTGAGCTCCAAGCTCGGAATTCCAAGTTAATTGCATCATTTCCGGCTGACTTATTGTGATGGTACAGACGGATTCTGTCTTGTCCCATCCCAGTAAAGAGCGAGGTGGATTGCGTTGGAATGATTGCGGGGCGGGATGAGCCATCAAATTAAAGGCAGCTGCATACTCCTCCAGCAGACAGCTCTTGTATGTTATCTCAGGTGCTGGTGTGCTGGAGGACTCCAACTGCAAGCTGCAATCGTAAGTACTCTCCCTCCTGTTTCCTGTCCACTATTAGTTTAATGTTCATGGCTCTTAATTTGTTTGTAGTGTGCTATTGCTGAGTGGAACCAGAGCTGCGCGTGGTGTGTCAGCCGTATTCAGGCTGATCTGACTCAGCTGATCTGGTTCAGCGGTGCAACAACTGTAAGTCTTTATCTCTGCTTGGGGAGGGTTGTGCCGATCTAGGGGGACCATGCCAGTTTTGTTTGTCTGCATTGTGGCTGCCCGCGTTGGTTGGGGCCCGGGAGTCGCTTTGTCATCCGGCTCTGCCTGCGGCGGTGCCGCCTCATCAGCTGAGCGTTTGACGTCGGCGGCGGGGTGCTGGCTCTCCTGCTGCTACATCTCGCTGTCCTGCCACCATTAGTCCCATCTTCAGACCTAGTGGTGTGCCCGGGGGAGTTCACAACTGCTGTTTTGTCTAACCTGTTCGTTTTAACTAGAGGCTGGGCGTTGGGTTGCCGGGAGCAACCATCAGAACGCCCACAGGATTAAGGGGAGTTATTTTTATTTGGTGCGTTGTGTTTGCAGTGCCTTGATATTCTTCTTATTATTATTATCATTGTTATTATTATTTGTGTGCTTGCTATTTGACTTAATTTTGCTGCATGTTCAACCTTATTGTTTTTTTTTTATTTGTTTGCCCTAGGCCTTGTGGGTAATTACTGTGGTTGACTTCTAACAACCGGACTCTGATAGACCTAATAGTCTTTTTATCTTTTAGATGTATGTTTTAAATTAAATATTAAAATAAAGAATTGTTTTATTGGAAAGAAACCATCTGTTCCCTGGTGATTTCTGTTTTATTATGTCCTTCCCTGGGGGGGTTAACCAGTGTGGCGTTGTTGCAATTCTTTTATCCTTAATTTATTTATGTTAAAACTCCCCACTTGCCACATTATCTTGGAATTCCGAGTTCCGCTGAAATGCACCATAAATCACCTGGCGGTTTTTGGTATAAAATGAATAGTTTTATAAAAAAGTGCAAAAATACTAAAAGCAAGACCCAGAAATGTAGGCAGGACTATTAAACACTCATTTATAGAGTTTATCAGCAAAAAAACGTTGATTTGGGGGTAAGTTGCACTTTAAACTTAAAGGTGGAATATGTAACATGAAAACCACAACAAAAGCATAAATACTTCAGCCATCCGGGTGCAAGGCTTGTTAACCCCTCTGTGTGTGCGCTCCGATGCTGAGGTTGACCGATATTCCTCACCAAACTCGCTCTGATCCCCGATCAGAGCAGGAGAATAAAATATCATGAGTCCAGCTCACTAATCATGCTCTCCAGCCCTGCTGATCACACAATGACTATGATAAAAACAGCTCCTACCTGTTTGTAGCTCAGTCATCGATTCAGTCCGTGGCAAAGAGTTCAGTTGCTCTGCGTCTCTTCTCGAGCAAACCAAAACCACCTGCAGTCCCTCCTACCCACCTGCAACCCATATTTACGTCCATGTCGTCCCAACGTAGGACCCACATAGGATTTAAAGCTTGGACCAGGATGGGTGTTGCTTGTTTTGCCCAGATGGGGCCTACGTAAAACCTGATGTAATCCTGCGTGACACCCACATGGGCATTCAGCATGGGGCCAACATGGAACCCATGGACAATCCCACCTGCAACCCATATTTAAGTCCATGTCGTCCCAATGTAGGACCCACATAGGATTTAAAGCTGGGACCAGGATGGGTGTTGCTTGTTTTGCCCAGATGGGGCCTACGTAAAACCTGATGTAATCCTGCGTGACACCCACATGGGCATTCAGCATGGGGCCAGCATGGAACCCGCGGACAATACCGTATGGGTCCCATCAGACAACCCCATGTGGGGCCCCTGTTTTAGCCCACTTCTAACCCATATGGGCCCCACATAAAAATGTTGGCTGGGTAAGATCCTCTGTCCACCTCACACACCATCTTGCATGCCCCATTTATCCAAAAAAAGCAATAAAATTCTCGATGGTGTGTCTTTCAGTCAAACCAGTGGCCCAAAGCTCCCCACTTCAGCGACCTGCTGCAGCTACTTGTTAGCTAGCTGCTAATAAAAACTTTTCCACATTAACTTGCTAACAGTCACATGTTGGGAAACCCCCTATGGCAAGCAAACAAGGTATATAATCACCACATATCCCCAGGGCTTCCAGCTGCTCGACCTGCAGACTCCACCGTACCAGCTGGTACGATATTAGGCAACGTGCAATAGTGTCCGCAGCTCTGCCAGCTATTGGCTGATAGATGTAAACCAAATGCCAACGTTGTGCTCATCAAAATTAATATTTTATAATATTTTACTTCCAATATTATTTTTAAAGGTCCTTTATCATGAAAAATCAACTTTTTGGAGCTTTTAACCATGTTGTGATGCTATTTCTTCATTTAAAAGACCTCCAGAGTGGTTTTTGGCTTAATTCGTGCATTCCCGAGTAATCCTGCTGAAACCTGCGCTCTGAGCAGCTGCTTTACTCTCTCATGTAAAATGGCTGAATTGAGCCCCTCTACGTCACACTGTCCTGACCAATCCCTGCTGCTCCTGTAGTAGGTATGATGCGAGCTGCGAGAGTCTGAAACAATTTGTCAGGAGCTCATCATGTCTAACCTACAGCCCAGAGTTCCCACACTTCAACCACCTGCTGCTCTTTATTAGCATGAGCTGCTAATAAAGACTTATCAACTCGACCTTGCTAATCACATGTCAGTATGACTCCAGCTTTACAGCTGAGCTCCACGTCGCCGCAGCCCGTCCCACCTCGGATAAAAGACTCAGTCACTCACCCTGCCAGCCCTCAATCAGACGTCCCATTTGCCACGAGCTCCTGTTAGCCTCTGTGTTGCAGTTTAACCGCCTCATTAATCCAGCCCAAGACCTCAGACCTGTCCCGGTCGATCTCTCTCTCTGTCTGCCTCGTTCTTGACTGCTGGTCTCGCTGTCAGCGACTACGGTCGCTGCCTCCAGAAACCCGCTCCTCGCCTACAACCTGTCTCACTTCACCCGTCAGATCCCAGTCTTGGTGTCATCTCGCATCCAGTTGCGAGTGGACCGTCCTGGTGTCAAATTTGGTGCAAATAGGGGTTAATTACTCCACAGATTTATTTCATCATTCATTCACATCTACATTATTCTTTACAACACTTCCAATAATCTGCTGCCTGTGTAATCAGTCCCTGAGTTGACTCTGCTCTCTCTCCCTTTCAAACTTCCTCCAGTTTCTCTAACCCGTCTGCTGGACCTATGTCACAATAAATAATATTCTATAAAACTTTAGTGCATTTGATATGAAAAACACAAAGTGTTAAGCTATTATCAATGACAAAACATACAGCTTATTTTATATTACTTTCATTCTTTTCTCTTTCAGCTGTGGCTTTGTGTATTTATTGTCTTGATTTTGAAGATAAAATATATAAGAGGTCACTCTGTCATTTAGGCATAAAAAGTTGTTCTATTGGAACTAATACCTGATCGTTTACACACCCATTAATTATATACTGACGAGAAATCCTCTCATCACTGCAGACTGCTTCTGAAAATAAACCACTTTTTGTTTTACTTCCTTTGTTTTATACTGTATCTGTGAATCTCTTTGTGGTTTTTATCCTGTGAAGAGTGCTATATAAATAAAATTTACTTACTCAATTACTAAATAGTCATAATTCTCAACACAAATCTCACAATTTCACAAAGTCTCTGATTAATGCATGTCAGTTTTATTTTTGTTGTCTTGAATCAGCTAGCAGGGAAGTTTTCATATGGTCTACAGCGCTTTATTATATTAATACCAATAATATTCACTAAGTAAATAATCCTGCCCACTCTGGATTGTGGGATAATTTTGCTTGATGCTGGATTTTGAACTCTGGGGAGCTACTAGACAAAAGTTTCCCAGGTTGTTGCGTCGCATTATCACATGTTACTATTAAAATAACGTTAGTTGCACAATGTCATCTAATCACCCAATTGTGTCATCCCAAACCACAAGTTTGTTGTAGTGAAAAAGTTATTCATTTTTGCTCATTTAGCAGCATCTGGTTGAGCTTCTTCTTCAGTATTTCACCTTTCAATCCCTGCTGAGTCTGACTGATGCGTTCCGTCGAGCTGCGCCACAGGAAAAACGAAAAAAAAACGAAGAAAAAACGAGCTATCAGTTTTAACGAGCTATCCCTCCTCTCCCTACACGAGCCACTCTCTCACTCACTGAAAGAAGACAGGTGGGGGAGGAACAGGTTTAGTTTGGCTCAGCTGAGGGGCCCTGTCAGGGAATTTGCGATGCCCTCTTGTGGCTTCAGGGCCTCAGTCAATTGCCTGCCTAATGGCAAGCTATGCCTCTGGAGCCAATAATAATGGGCTGCCAGTATACCCAGCCTGCACAGTTACTAGCCATCTTATGTTTCTAGTTTCAGCTTCTTTTTTTGTGAAAGTTAAGAAGTAACCAGATGCCTCTGACTCCCTTTATATTCTGCTTCATTATTCCAAGCTTTTAAATTTAATTGAGGAAATCATCTGAGGGTGATGGACTCCATTCAGCCCTCCAGAGAGAAGTCTATAAGCTTCTTAAACTGAACATTTGTTGGCCAGTCCTGGAGAAAAAAGCCCAAATCGTGAGAGGATCTGTCTCATGGATGTCAATGATCTCAGAAATGTAATTAGATTCAGTTGCTGGTCTCGCCTGCTTCCTTCAAGCTAAAGCTGGTTCGACTTGTAGACATCACCAAAACTGTTTTGACAGAATAGAAACAATTAGCGTTTTAGTGTTTTAGTCCACGTTTTATTTTGGACTTTTGGCGCTTTGAATATGCGTTGCTTTACAAGCCAAGTATAGGGTGGCTGTAGCTCAGTGATTAGACCGTCCGTCTTCCAATCGGGAGGTTGGCGGATCGATCCCGATTCCATGTTACATATTGAAGTGTCCTTGGGCAAGACACACAACCCTGTGTAGCCCCCCCAATTTAGATATTGTTGTGTGACTGTGGTAATGTAAAAGTTGTGCATTCAGTGTACATGTGTTTGTGATTTTTAACAATAATTAGATGCCATACTCCAGTTTCAGTTATTTTACTTATATGCCCTTTTCAGATAGTCCATGAAAAAAGATAATGTTCCCGGCTTCGTCTGTTGCGCTTTACTGTCTGAAAGCAGTGTTGGCCCGCATAATCTGATCCGGGTCTTATCCTACTGAAGACCTAGTAACAAGAGTAGCCTTTACGCGGTACAGTGTTTTCATTCAGACAGACAGGAGATGTCACGGGAATATGGGAGGGATGTGGGGCGGTGGGGAAACAGGGGAATGCTGAAAGCAGACACATTGATGACGTATCTCATGTTAACGACAGTGTATAAGAACATGTGATCCCCCCCCCCGCCAAAACAAGAACCAAAACATTCAGTCATGTTCCAACGTTCCGACCAGAGCTCCAGATCTTCTCAAATTATTTGCCTTTGACCCTCGTTCGGAGGATCCGATCTCATCCCCTTCCACTGATCCTGCTCATCATCCCGAAGTAAACTCACACTGCTCCGGCGCGATGGCTCTTGTCCCGTTCCTGCCTCAGCATCTGAGTTGTGCAAATAAAGACTGTTTCATACACACAATCCTGCCTGCCGTGTGTCTTGACACACTACAGGGAAGAGGATGGTGCAAGGAAGATAGTGCAGCACGCCGGAGCAGCGTTGAGCTTACTTCAGGAGCCAGGTGGTTTCTCCACTGGTGATGGTGAGCGAGCAGAGTGAAGAAGCTGGAGTGGATGGTGGTGAGATCAGATCAGTCTCTGAATGAAGATCAAAGGCAAATGATAGGATCTGGTGCTCTTGTCAGGAACGTCAGAACAATGACTGAGCGATGAGCAGGTGAGACCTGAGACGAGCACCGTGGGTAGGTCCAAGTACCCCTGGCTGCAGGTTCAGCAGAGTTATTAAATTAAAGTTTTTCTGCCAATTTCAATTAAATTTTTTTAAGTTTAGCAGACTCAGTCTTTTCTATCAAATTCTAAGTTTTCTGGTATTTTTATTTCTGAATACTCACTGAAGTAGAGTTAATGAACATCATTACAATTTAATTGCTCTGACTAGTCATAAACTCAATGGATTTACTTGTGCAAAACCTATTTAATGTTGAAAATCTACTCATTAAACCTCAAACACTATATTTGACAAACTCCTGGTAAACTTTAAAATTTACACACAACAACTGTACACAAATACAAATAAGTGGTTAGTGCGGTCGTCCTCCAACTTGAAGGTTGGTGGATCGATCCCGGCTTCCACCGCCACATGTCGAAGTGTCCTTGGGCAAGACACTGAACCCCATGTTGCCCCCCGATCTGCGTATCGGGTTGTGTGAGTGTTAGCCCCTACCCTCTCCCCCCGGTTTACATATCGGGTTGAGTGAATGGGTAAATGCAAAACCTTGTAGTGTGAAAGCGCTTTGAGTGGTCTGAATGACTAGAAAAGCGCTATACAAATACAGGACATTTACCATTTACTTTCACTTTGTAAACATTCAAAGTGAAGAAGAAAAACAAAAGATCTGCTAGGTGTTTTTTCTTAGCAAATCTATCGAACAGGTGAAAGAGAAAAAAAGAGACAGCTGTGCATCTCTATCTCTTTCGCTCTCTGTGTGTGTGTGTATTGCCAAAAAATTCTATGTAAATAATATGGGTGTAATGGTTTAGATATGTGTTTCAGTTCGGCCCGTTTGGTTTGGTCCACTTGCGTACTGTTTCGGTGCATTTTTTTCATAAATTTCGTATTAGTGTGATATTAGGCGCAGCAGAAGAAAGTTTCCAGGCGAAATTCCGCATGGACACTGCCGCATAAACATGTTGGTGTAAATACATGAGCTGTTACATGAGGGTGTAACAGAGCACACATTCATATGAATGGTTTAGGTACTGTGCTGTTGGTATGGTGCAGATGTTTACCGATCCGATTACAGCTAGTTATCAAGCTTGTTTTCGCATGGAGCATCTTTAGTGGCGGACTGTAAGTTTGTTGTCAACACAGGACTCCCACATGAGGTTTTTTTTTTCCCTCTAGCAGACATCATGGCGGATGGAAACAAGCCGGAGCTTGAAGACCCTCCTCTGTCTTTAAAGAGGCCCTTCCATTAAAAACGGTTTTTCTGAGGTTTCTGTTGAATATTTTAGCTCCACAGGTGTTCTTACCTTTATAGTGGGTGTGAAAACAGGTCAATAACTTCTCTTTCAGTTTTAATCTCTCAAACTACGCAGGTGGTGATAACACTCGATTTCTCCCGAGTCCGAACGGCCTGTATCTGTTTCGTCACAACTCCTTTGTTTGTTAGTTTTCAGCAGCTACCGCAGTTGAAACCACGCCTAGCATGAGGCTCACTAAAATGCTGTAGCATAACGTAGCAAACAGAAAGACACAACGTCTGACGTTGTCATGCACAGCAGGGCAGGAAACAGTATTCTTTGCTCTCATAGGCTAGTTTGTTAGCCAATCAGAGTCCAGCAAATTCAAACACTGAATATGAATGAGCTGCTGACAAAGCAGCCGAAGCAGCCTGACGAAAGGAGCCGGAACCACCAATACTTAAGAAATAAACACAAAGTCCTGAAATCCATATGAAATGGCCTCTTTAGGGTCTCCTGTTTGCTAAGTTAAGCAGTATTATATTTTTTTCTTCCTATTTTTATGTTTTGTTATTTTTTTCATGCTTAATTTTTATAAGAAAATATATAAACTGTTGTTTGCAAAAGTTGAAAATTAAACAAAAAGCAATTTTTACGTTCTGTTCTGCCCTGCAGGTAGTAAACTGTTATTTCGTAAAGTTAAATTATCATTCTTAATGTTATTAGAAAAAAGGGGTCAAAAGGTGGTGACGAATGTACATTATTTTGCAGTATTTTATTTTGATAGTGTTTATGGAAGCCGGAAGCAGTAGTGCACTGCCGTAAATTGTCGCGAATTGCTGAAAAGGAACCACGTAGTTGATGGTGACGGTGTAATGGCAGACGGGTGAAAGCTGTTTTCTCTCCTCGCTTCGTCTTAACTTTCTTATGCTTCAGAAAGCAATGGTAGTAAGTAAAAATGTTGTTTGGAAGCTTCTGTGACACAATTACAGTACTTTTAAGTGCATTTTGATAAGTTTTCTAAATCGTTTTTGTAACTTTGCAACTACTGATGTTAGCTTAGAGGCATGTAAGGTAAATGTTAGTGTTAAGCATGACAATGTCGCCACCCAGTGGCGTAAGTCGGAACCCCAGTCTGCATTTATTCTGTTAATTTACCTCACCAGTGTATTGTATTTGAATGTAAACCTGATGTTAGAGCTTAATTTTCTGTCTGTGTAAACTCAACATTAGTATGGTGATTGTGAACATTTTTCTTTCTTTTCTCTTCTTGTTGTTACAGTTTCACTCGTATTATATGAGTCATCTATAATAAAGAGAGCAAGGCGCTCTGATCCTGGCTCGTAAAAAATCGAGTTTGGCTTGCTGTTGATCTGCGTTAACATACTGGGCATATACACGTAGTGAGAACAGTACAGTGAAATACCAGTATCGAGAAGCGAAGATGTCAGAGCAAGACACAACGATGGAGTCTGAACATCAAACTGAATCTACTGTTGGAAAAGCCAAATCTGGTGCAAGTAGCAGCAACTCACTTTCATCCAAGTCATCTGTATCTCGATCTCATTCCAAGCGCTCAGTCTCCAGTAAATCCTCAATTGCTGAGGAAGCTGCCAGAGCCCGAGCTTCGGCTGAAGCTACAAAAGCCAAGGTTGCCTTTGCTAAAAAACAGTTAGAGCTCAAAGAAGAAAGAGCTAGACTAGATGCACAACTGGAAGCCCTTGAACTTGAAAAAAAGGCAGCAGCAGCTGAAGCCAAGGCTGAAGTTTTAGAGGCTGCTGTGGCTGAAGAGCATGACGGTTCCAGGAGTTTGCGAAGATCAGTTTCCTCTGATGTTGTGAAGAAAAGAACAGAAGAATATGTGCAGAATCAAAAAGCACGCAGCATTCTGGTTAAAAATCCAAAAACTGAACCAGCAGCACATGTGGATCGTGATGTGGGCCTGCCATCCAGGCCTCCTGCAGTTGTGGCATCAAAGAATACCAGCCCGCCAGTAAAATATGAAGCGCCCTCATCCCCCTGTCCCCCTCATCCCCCTGTCCCCCTCATCCTTCTGGCACACCAAACAAGGTGAATCATCCACACACCTCTCATCATGCTGAGTCCCAATCTATGGTCAGCTTCGCCAAATTCCTAGCTCGCAGAGAACTGGTAACAACTGGCCTGTCTAAGTTTGATGACACTCCTGAAAGCTACAGATCATGGCAGTCATCATTCCTGAATGCTATAGAAGACCTAGACCTCACGTACACTGAAGAGTTAGATTTTCTGGTAAAATGGCTGGGCAAAGAGTCATCAGAACACGTCAAAAGAATTCGAGCCGCCTACGCCACTAATCCTCAAGCTGCACTTCAAACATCCTGGGATAGACTCAGAGAGTGCTATGCAACACCAGAAGTTGTAGAGAATGCCTTGTTTGGTAGGTTGGACAGCTTCCCTCGTCTTTCAGCAAGAGACAACACAAAGTTGAGAGAGCTCAGTGATTTGCTCCTGGAACTACTGGCAGCTAAAAATGAAAACTACCTCCCAGGTCTTGCCAATCTAGATACACCTCGCTGCATAAAACCTATAGTTGAAAAACTGCCTCCAGGATTACAAGAAAAGTGGATTCTAACTGGTTCACGCTACAAAAATCAACATGGTGTGATGTTTCCGCCCTTCTCCTTTTTTGTGGACTTCATCTACGAGCAGGCCAAAGCCAGAAATGACCCAAGTTTCACTCTACCCTACAGCAGCCAACCATACAGTAAAGGTGAGAGAGTTCCATTCAAACCCAGCACACAAAAAGCATCTGTATCAGTCCATAAAACTGAAATTGCTGCAGCTACAGACACAAACTCAAGGGACAATGATCTTACACGCTTTTGCCCTATTCACAAAAAAACCCACTCACTAGCTAAATGCAGGGCATTCAGAGCAAAACCTTTGACAGAAAGGAATAGAATTTTAAAGGAAAACAGACGCTGCTTCCTGTGCTGCTCACCAACCCATGTTGCTAAAAATTGTGAAGTGACTCTTAAATGTGATGAATGTGAGAGCAAAAGACACTGCGCTGCAATGCATCCTGATAAGCCGCAGGTCCCATATTCACCTCCATCATCTCATCCTCCCACATCACTCGAGCCTGAAAGAGAACCACAGGTTGGTGGTTCATCTGAAGTGACAGCACGGTGCACAGCAATTTGCGGTGATGGCATGTCAGCCCGCTCCTGTTCCAAGATCTGCTTAGTCAGAGTTTTTCCACAAAACAAGCCAGAACATTCCATCAAGTTGTACGCCATACTTGACGATCAGAGTAACAAGTCATCTGAGGGATCACAGAGCTGGTCTGAGAGCAGCTGAAAGGAAATGGCGCAAATCCAAAAATCTCTCTGACTTGTCCGAATACCAGCAAATGCTCTCTAGCTTCACATCCTGCTTAAAGGCTGCCAAGATAGCTTTTTATCAAAACAAAATCCAAAATGCTCCTAGCATGGGAAAACTATTCAAGACATTCAATACTCTTATCCGTCCTCCACCTGCTCAGCCACCCACCGGGCTGACTGCAGACATGTTCGCCACCTACTTCACCGACAAAATCGCCTCCATTAAAAATCAGTTTTCTGAGCCTGACAATCCCAGTCTGGTCCATCCTTCCTCCGGTCAATCGCTCTGCTCCTTCCGCTTACTGAATGAGGACGAAGTCTCCCGACTCGTAGTGGAATCTAATCCAACCACGTGTCCTCTGGATCCGATTCCTACGGATATCCTGCTGAGCATTCTTCCTGCTGTCAAACCTGCAATAACCCACATTATAAACTCTTCCATGAAAACTGGCATCTTTCCTTCAGTTTTCAAGCAAGCCACTGTCACTCCGCTGCTGAAAAAACCGTCGCTCGACCCGGCCCAGGTAGGAAACTACCGGCCAGTCTCGCTCCTACCGTTCATGTCCAAGATCCTAGAGCGAGCCGTTTTCACTCAAGTCTCACAGTTCCTCCACGACAACGACCTACTTGATCCTTATCAATCAGGCTTTAAGCGAGGCCATTCCACTGAAACCGCTCTTCTCTCAGTTGCAGAGTCACTACGGGTTGCCAGATCGGCTGGTCTCTCCTCAGTACTCGTACTCCTTGACCTGTCTGCTGCTTTTGACACCGTCAACCACCTCGTTCTCCTCTCGACGCTATCTAAGCTTGGCATCTCGGGACCGGTCCTCTCGTGGTTCACCTCGTACCTTGCGGAAAGATCTTTCAGAGTCTCGTGGCATGGACAGATGTCCAGTCTGCATGAGCTGGCGACGGGTGTCCCGCAGGGCTCGGTCCTTGGTCCTCTCCTCTTCTCTTTATACACCACCTCATTAGGCGAGATCATTCGCTCCCATGGCTTCTCATACCATTGCTACGCTGACGACACTCAGCTCCTGCTCTCGTTCCCTCCAGACGATACATCCGTCTCAGTGCGGATATCTGCTTGCCTCTCAGATATCTCGGCGTGGATGAGGGATCGCCACCTTCAGCTTAATCTGTCCAAAACTGACCTCATTGTCTGTCCTGCCAGTAACTCCTTACCTCCTCAGATAAGCGTGCAGCTTGACTCCATCACGCTGTTCCCCAAAACCTCCGCCAGAAACCTTGGTGTCATACTGGACAACCAGCTGTCCTTCAAAGAGCAGGTTAACTCCGTAGCTCGCTCATGTCGATTCGCGCTTTACAACATCAGGAAAATCAGAGCCTTCCTCACAGACCACACCACACAGCTTCTGGTCCAGGCCCTGGTCTTGTCCCGGATCGACTACTGCAACTCATTGCTGGCCGGTCTTCCAGCATCCTCGGTTAAACCTCTGCAGATGATTCAGAACGCAGCAGCACGTTTGGTCTTCAACCAGCCCAAGAGGGCTCATGTCACTCCGCTGCTCATTTCCCTGCACTGGCTTCCAGTTGCAGCACGCATCAAATACAAAGCTCTGCTTCTGGCTTACCAGACTCTAACACACACAGCTCCTACCTACCTTCACTCCTTCATCCAAACCTACATTCCCACGCGTCAGCTACGCTCAGCCGCTGAAAGACGCCTAGCGCTTCCACCACAACGTGGCATGAGATCATGTTCCAAACTCTTCTCCTCTGTTGTCCCCCGATGGTGGAATGACCTACCAAACTCGGTCCGATCCTCAGAGTCTGCAGCTACTTTTAAGAGCAGACTTAAGACTCACCTCTTTAAAGAACACTTTCAGTCTTAATGTAGGAGT
>SSNP01000031.1:351251-371768 GCA_006937955.1 Pachypanchax playfairii
AAAAATTGATACACTTGAGGTATCAGCATCGGAATTAAACTGGACTCCAAACAGTCCGCCTCCTTATATTTTTTTCCTTCTCTTTGAATTCTTGCTTGTATGTTCTCTCAATGTAAGTCGCTTTGGATAAAAGCGTCTGCTAAATGACAGTAGTAGTAGTAGTAGTAGTAGTAGTCATTAGCTTGTCCAGATTTTTTCGAACACTTCGGCATAAAAGGAAGCTTAACACCATACTTAATGAGAACGTGTTCTGGCACAACAGAGATGATCGGAAGAGAGGCTGTGGGATTTCAAGTGGAAGCAGCAAATGGTGGGCTATGCCTGAATCTACCACCTCTAATTGAATGCAGTGATTTAGCCATCAACCAGGACGAAATCCCAACACCAGAGGTAGCACTTGCACACAGACACTTGAGACACATTGCCCCATCCATTCCAAAGCTGGATCCGGATGCTCAAATGGCAGTTCTACTGGGTCGTGATGCAATCCGAATGCACAAAGTCAGAGAATATGTGAATGGTCCACACGAAGCACCTTATGCTCAGCGCCTGGACTTGGGCTGGGTCATAATAGGGGAAGCGTGTATTGTCAAAGCTCACAAGTCAACTGTAAGTACATTCCGAACTCACATCCTACACAATGGACGACCATCTCTCCTCACTCCTTGCCATAACGCCATCAGTGTTAAAGCAAAAGTGTGCCACGGCGGGGAGCACAGGAATGGCTCCTTCACATGCAGCTCTAGACCCACAATGCCTGAAGACAAGCTTGGAAATGAAGTCTTTGAGTGTGCAGGGAAGGACAACAAGTGTGCCATGTCCTTTGAGGATGAGAGTTTTCTGAGAATCATGGAAAAGCAAGTCCATCAGGATAAAATGAACAACTGGGTAGCCCCTCTGCCGTTCAAGTCTCCCCGTCTCCAACTCCCAAACAACAAAGATCAAGCAGTTTCCCGTCTCAACTCCTTGCGGCGAACTCTCAACAGAAATCCTGAAATGAAGCAGCAGTTCTGTGACTTCATGGATAAGCTTTTCAAAAACAACCATGCTGAAGTTCCACCCTTAGTCAGTGAGAACACAGAGCTGTGGTACCTGCCCATGTTTGGGGTATATCATCCCCAAAAGCCTGGCCAGATACGTGTCGTATTTGACTCAAGTGCTCAGCATCAAGGTGTTTCCCTCAATTCAGAGTTACTAACAGGTCCTGACCTAAACAACTCTCTCCTGGGTGTACTGCTGCGGTTCAGGGAGGCTGTCGCAGTAACGGGTGACATCCAGCAGATGTTTTATGGATTTCTTGTGAGCCCTGACCACAGAGACTACCTGAGATTCCTTTGGCACAAGGAGAATGATCTGAGCAAAGAGGTGCAAGAATACCGCATGCGTGTTCATGTTTTTGGAAACTCTCCATCTCCTGCGGTGGCTATTTACTGTCTCCGAAGAGCTGCTCAGAAAGGCGAGTCAAAGTTTGGGAAAGACACAAGGCACTTCGTAGAGAGACACTTCTACGTTGATGACGGACTGATCTCTCTCTCTAAAGAGTCTGCAGCAATAGATCTTCTCAGACGAACATGTGCATCCCTGGCTGAATCCAATTTAAAGGTCCACAAAATTGCCTCCAATAGCGTAGCAGTCATGCAAGCCTTCGAGCCTGACGACCTGGCCACAAACATCAAAGACTTAAGCCTGGGTGATGAAATCCTGCCAGCACAAAGAAGTCTTGGTCTGTCTTGGGACATAAACACTGACACATTTACCTTTAAGGTAACCACAGCGGATAAACCTTACACACGTCGTGGTGTGCTGTCAGTAATTAATAGCATCTTTGACCCTTTGGGACTTGCAGCACCTGTGACAATTCAAGGCCATCTGTTACTACGAGAACTAGCCAATGGCACACAGGAGTGGGATACTCCTCTTCCTAGTGACAAGATGGAATCATGGCAAAAATGGAGCATGTCTCTACAAGATCTCAGCAGTCTTCATGTACCACGTTGCTATGTGACAGCTTCACTCTCCAAGTCTACCTACACAGAACTGTGCATCTTCTCTGACGCCTCCGGCTGGGCCATTGCAGCAGTTGCTTACCTGCGAATCATCTCTGAACAAGGTCAGTGTGAAGTAAGCTTTGTGCTAGGGAAGGCAAAACTAGCACCACAACCAGAGCCCACAATACCTCGCCTTGAACTATGTGGAGCAGTTCTTGCAGTTGAGATAGCTGAGCTCATCCTGGATGAGCTGGATTACCACCCAGATGCTGTGAAATTCTATTCTGACAGCAAAGTCGTACTTGGCAACATCAGTAATGACACAAAACGCTTCTACGTGTACGTGCACAATCGTGTTCAGCGCATTCGTCAGACGACATCACCTGAACAATGGCACTACGTCACTTCAGAGCAGAATCCAGCTGACCTAGCAACAAGGTCTGTGCCTGCAAATCAGCTGATGGACAGTATGTGGCTCAAGGGACCACTGTTCCTGTTCAAACCTGCAGAGTCTGAGATAAATAAACCATTTGACTTGGTTGATCCAGAAAATGATGCAGAAGTTAGAAGGATCACCACACTTGCAACCCGCATCGAGAACCAAAGACTTACATCCAAGAACTTTGAAAACTTTTCAACATGGACCTCCCTACTCAGAGCCATCTCCTTCCTGATGCATCAAGCACGTTCTCACAAGTTGCCGAAACCCAGTGACTTCTCAGCTCAAGCATGCAAAGGATGGCATTGCTGTACCCAACCACGCACGCCAGAAGATCTTGAAGCAGCTAAAAAACGTATTCTCCTGACAGTTCAAAGAGATGTTTATCCTGATGAGTATGCATCACTTCAGTCGAACAAAGAAGTCTCTAGTTCAAGCAAAATCTTGAACCTTGATCCCTTCATGGATGACGGTCTCATTAGAGTTGGAGGTCGCCTCAGACAAACTTCACTCAAGCCTGGGATTAAAAATCCAGTCATTCTTCCAAGCCAACATCATGTCAGCAAGCTGTTAGCCAGACACTACCATGAGGAAGTGAGGCATCAAGGACGACAGCTCACTGAGGGAGCTGTCAGAGCAGCTGGCTTCTGGATCATCACTGGCAAGAGACTGGTTACATCCATCATACACCACTGCGTGACCTGCCGTAAGCTTAGAGGTAAACAACAACTCCAAAAAATGGCTGACCTACCCTCTGAACGGCTCGACACATCACCACCCTTTTCCTTTGTTGGACTAGATGAGTTTGGTCCATGGACTGTTGTTACTCGTCGCACTAGGGGCGGCGCAGCAGAGAGTAAAAGGTGGGCCATACTGTTTACCTGTATGAGTACAAGAGGCGTACACATTGAAGTCATCGAGTCAATGGACACCAGCAGCTGTGTAAATGCCTTGCGGAGATTCTTCGCAGTAAGAGGACCAGCAAAGCAACTCTGGTCAGACAGGGGAACCAACTTTGTTGCTGCTAGCTCAGAACTTGACATGAATCAGCCTGGTGAGAAAGAGTCGAAGGTTCTAGCCTATCTCCATGGCAACGGCTGTACGTGGAAGTTCAATCCCCCATATGCGTCTCATATGGGCGGCGTCTGGGAAAGGATGATTGGGACCACCCGAAAGATCCTGGACTCTATGCTTCTTCAGAACAAACACACTCGCCTGACGCATGAAGTGTTATGCACCTTGATGGCTGAGGTATCATCCATAATCAATGCCAGGCCACTAGTGCCAGTTTCATCTGACCCCGCATCACCATTTCTGCTCTCACCGGCAATGCTTCTAACCCAAAAGCCACCTGTACCCTCTCCACCAGGACAGTTCACTGGCAAAGACTTGCTTACAGGTCAATGGAAACAGGTACAAGCCCTTGCCAACGAGTTCTGGAACCGCTGGAAGAGTGAGTATGTCAGCACTCTTAACTCAAGACGGAAATGGCACAAGTCCTGCCGCAACCTGCAACCCGGGGATGTCGTGCTACTGAAGCAAGCTCAGACCAGCCGTAACGAGTGGCCAATGGCTGTGGTCACAGCAACATTCCCCAGCAGTGACGGTAAAGTACGCAAGATCGAGGTGAGGACATCCTCTCAGGGCAACTTAAAGACTTTCTTGCGCCCCATTTCTGAAATTATTCTCCTACTCGAGACTGAACAGAACTGATTGCTGTTTATGTGTAGTGGCATGGTTACGCCAGACGGGGAGTGTTCTGCCCTGCAGGTAGTAAACTGTTATTTCGTAAAGTTAAATTATCATTCTTAATGTTATTAGAAAAAAGGGGTCAAAAGGTGGTGACGAATGTACATTATTTTGTAGTATTTTATTTTGATAGTGTTTATGGAAGCCGGAAGCAGTAGTGCACTGCCGTAAATTGTCGCGAATTGCTGAAAAGGAACCACGTAGTTGATCTTGACGGTGTAATGGCAGACGGGTGAAAGCTGTTTTCTCTCCTCGCTTCGTCTTAACTTTCTTATGCTTCAGAAAGCAATGGTAGTAAGTAAAAATGTTGTTTGGAAGCTTCTGTGACACAATTACAGTACTTTTAAGTGCATTTTGATAAGTTTTCTAAATCGTTTTTGTAACTTTGCAACTACTGATGTTAGCTTAGAGGCATGTAAGGTAAATGTTAGTGTTAAGCATGACAATGTCGCCACCCAGTGGCGTAAGTCGGAACCCCAGTCTGCATTTATTCTGTTAATTTACCTCACCAGTGTATTGTATTTGAATGTAAACCTGATGTTAGAGCTTAATTTTCTGTCTGTGTAAACTCAACATTAGTATGGTGATTGTGAACATTTTTCTTTCTTTTCTCTTCTTGTTGTTACAGTTTCACTCGTATTATATGAGTCATCTATAATAAAGAGAGCAAGGCGCTCTGATCCTGGCTCGTAAAAAATCGAGTTTGGCTTGCTGTTGATCTGCGTTAACATACTGGGCGTATACATGTAGTGAGAACAGTACACGTTCTTTGATTTTTACTTACTGTACCGTAAATGAACCGAACTGTGACCTCAAAACCGAGATACTTACCAAACCGTGATTTTTGTATACCATTACACCCCCAGTAAATAACCATGAAATGCAATACTGACAGTGTAAAAGGTTTAAAAATCACCATTTGCATGAATCACTGACATTTTTTATACTGGGGCTGTTGTAACATGACAGTAATTAACAGTGTTCTTGACCCAGATCAGACTGTTTACTCTTCAGATGACCCCAAAGATAAAAGTCTAAGGGGGTCAGATTGGGAGACCTTGGGGGCCATTCAACTGGCCCACGACGACCAATCCACTTTCCAGGAAACTGTTTATCTAGGAATGCTCGGACCTGACACCCATTATGTGGTGGTACACCATCTTGCTGGAAAAACTCAGGGAATGTGCCAGCGTCAGTGCATAAAGAGGGAAACACATCGTTATGTAGCAATTTCAAATATCCAGTGACCTTGAGGTTTCCATTGATAAAGAATGGACCATTCCTCCTTGTATTTTGCAGCCTTTTTTGTTTTTTCTGGAGGAATACAAGCATTGGTGGTTGAAGTTCACTATTGTCCCAGACCTGTAGAGCAGTATCGGAGTCGGTCTCACTGTCACTCATGATGGTTTGTAACAGTTGTCTGTCTTTCTGTATCTTCTTCGCAAGCAACCGCACCTCGACCAATGAGATAAGTTGGATTCTGTATTGTTATACTCGTGTGTAAGTGTGCTGTTAGCTCATTGGTCACAGAGCAGGAGAGAGGCTTGGAATAAGTTAACCTTATATTTTCATACAATGCGTTAATTCCATTGACATTTTACAGACTAATTTTGATTCTCATGGACAGGACAAATTGCGTCCCTTTTCAGGTCAATATGGGATGTGTATTTTTGTTTCTGAATACAGGACAATTCAGCTTTTCAAGGGACGGTTGCCAACCCTACTTCACACGATTCGGCATTGATTAATTAACGTTGATGCTAAAAATAAATAAATAACGGCGAAACTTTGTTGTGAAGCTGGAAAAACAAACAAAAAAACACGTAACTGCACGGGCTGTTCAGACTGTTTAGTGAGTGGGACCGCACAGGTAGCGTTTGGCCACATTAGCATGGGATTTGTCGCTCTTTGGACGCTGCTGAAGCTGTTGCCATTTTACAGAGATTTACTGCAGAGCAAGTATTCTCCACTGCAGGAGATAGTAGCAGCCCAATGTAGCACAATCAAGTCGGAGCACATTGACCACAAGAATGTGCGTGTCCCAAATTCTGACAATGACGATGAAGAGTCTGATGAAGATGAGTCGCACAGTGTGGACATTTGCCTCTCTCACACAATAGGAGGATGTAGGGGGACAAGAGGGAGGGGAAGGAGTATGGGAGGACAGTTAAGTTTAAAATGAGTGAGTGTCACTCTACTCTACTCTACTGTGTTTGTGTTGTCTTCACCTTACTGTACTGAAGCCCCAGACTGAATTAGTTCAGTATGCTCTTTTGTTCAGAAGAATGCAATTTATTACCTTCAAATATAGCAGGGTTTTTTTTTTTTGCCAAGTTATCTACGTATATTCCAGACTGAATAGGCTGAATTATTTAATTTTGAGGAATGCACTTTTTTTCTGTATGGCAGCTTTTTTTGTACAGTTATCCTATTAATATGCCAGACTCATTAAGTTTCCATTGAATAAATTTGATGGAAGTACAAATCTTGTTTACCTAAATTAAGTAACTCCAGGGCTTGACTGTTTTTAGTGTTTTCCAACAATAGAGGGGACTCTTGTGCAAGTAGAGTTTTCTCTGATCAAAGTTCAGTCGGTCAAAGTGCAAATATTTACACAGGCCATATGATAAAAAAAATACAATATTTTGTATTTGAAAAATAGTTAAATGTAAACTTATCAACGGATTAAATGTAGTTTTAGTGGAACTGAATTAATTGATTGGTGTAGGTTATTTATTTGCAAATGTAGGCACAGATGAAGACAAAATTAATCTTGTGTGGAAAAAAGCATTAAAAATGTCAATAACTGAAGAATTGTGGCACCATTAATCTAAGTGAACCAAAAATCATTATAACTGAAGAATCGAAAATTGAAGCTCCCCTAATCGAATCGAATCATTAGGTACCCTTGTTGGAAACCCAGCCCCTAACATGGATGCTACTTCGCGCTCATTCAGGAATATAGATAGTTTTGCTGTTTTCAGCTAGAACGCTACTTGTTTTGGCTGTAGTTGACAAAATGTCTGGTCGTCTTAGCAGTTATATCTTTTTGTAGCGTGCTGTGTGATCAGGTGCACAATTGTGACTGTCACTATAGACGTCGGACAGAGCTCCCCAATTTGCAGTTCAAAAATCACAATTTTTAAATAACTATACTATTATTATAGTTTTATGTAATATTGATATTTTTTTGTTGTTCTTTTATAAATGCTCTATGACAAATGCTTAAAAAATGTTCAATAAAAAATGTTTTTTTTTTTTGTCGACTAATCGTTGCACAGGACTTTGGTCGACTAAGCATTTATTTGGTTGACTACAGCCCTACTATTAACAGTGTGTTTTCTAGTCACAGATGGTACCTGTTTCCAGTTCTACAAACACAGAAAATCTTTACAGGGAGATGTTATTTTTCTTTAAGAACTAATATTTTGTTGGTTGTATTGTTCTGTTTTTTTTCTAAATAGCCTTTTGATAAAACTAAATGTTTGTTTATCCACTGGCATCACTATGAATAATTTTAACAGCCAGAACTCGTAATCTGTGAATATCCTGGCCAGTGGGTTTTGCATGAGTGCTTTTCAGCCTGAAAATCTTTCAATTTATTGGACTGACGCCATGAAGCTTCCCCAGCCGTCTGCTGAGCAAACACACTCACACAGAAATGAACACAAGTGCTCAGCAGCACAGTTTTAACCTGACCTCTGATTAGTAAGCCTATCTATGTGTGTGTGTGTGTGTGGGGGGTGGGGGGGGCTTGTATTTCTGTCCTCCTGAGGACCAGTTTCCTGACTTTTACTATCTTTCTAGGGTCCGAGGTTCTTATGGGGACCAGGCTTCGGTCCCCATAAGGGGGACTCCCCTTTTTAGGGTTAGGGGTTAGGTTTATAGGTATGGTGTGAATAGAGTTTTAGTTAGTCTTAGGGTTAGTTATAGATCAGTAATGGTTAAGGTTAGTAAAAAAGTTTGGGTTAGGTATAAATCTAGTTACTAAAATCAATGGAAGTCAATGGACGGTCCCCATAAGGATACCAAAACAAACTTGTGTGTGTGTGTGTATGTGTGTGTGGGTTTGTTTTTCTGACCTCCTGAGGACCAGTTTCCTGACTTTTACTATCTTTCTGGGGTCCGAGGGTTCTTGTGGGGACCAGGCTTCGGTCCCCATAAGGGGGACTCCCCTTTTTAGGGTTAGGGGTTAGGTTTATAGGTATGGTGTGAATAGAGTTTTAGTTAGTCTTAGGGTTAGTTATAGATCAGTAATGGTTAAGGTTAGTAAAAAAGTTTGGGTTAGGTATAAATCTAGTTACTAAAATCAATGGAAGTCAATGGACGGTCCCCATAAGGATACCAAAACAAACTTGTGTGTGTGTGTGTGTGTATGTGTGTGTGGGTTTGTTTTTCTGACCTCCTGAGGACCAGTTTCCTGACTTTTACTATCTTTCTGGGGTCCGAGGGTTCTTGTGGGGACCGAAGCCTGGTCCCCATAAGGGGGACTCCCCTTTTTAGGGTTAGGGGTTAGGTTTATAGGTACAGTGGGGCAAAAAAGTATTTAGTCAGCCACCAATTGTGTAAGTTCTCCCACTTAAAAAGATCAGAGAGGCCTGTAATTTTCATCATAGGTATACCTCAACTATGAGAGACAAAATGAGGAAAAAAAATCCAGAAAATCACATTGTCTGATTTTTAAAGAATTTATTTGCAAATTATGGTGGAAAATAAGTATTTGGTCACCTACAAACAAGTAAGATTTCTGGCTTTCACAGACCTGTAACTTCTTTAAGAGGCTCCTCGGTCCTCCACTCGTTACCTGTATTAATGGCACCTGTGTGAACTCGTTATCAGTATAAAAGACACCTGTCCACAACCTCAAACAGTCACGCTCCAAACTCCACTATGGCCAAGACCAAAGAGCTGTCAAAGGACACCAGAAACAAAATTGTAGACCTTCACCAGGCTGGGAAGACTGAATCTGCAATAGGTAAGCAGCTTGGTGTGAAGAAATCAACTGTGGGAGCAATTATTAGAAAATGGAAGACATACAAGACCACTGATAATCTCCCTCGATCTGGGGCTCCACGCAAGATCTCACCCCGTGGGGTCAAAATGATCACAAGAACGGTGAGCAAAAATCCCAGAACCACACGGAGGGACCTAGTGAATGACCTGCAGAGAGCTGGGACCAAAGTAACAAAGGCTACCATCAGTAACACACTACGCCGCCAGGGACTCAAATCCTGCAGTGCCAGACGTGTCCCCCTGCTGAAGCCAGGACACGTCCAGGCCCGTCTGCGGTTTGCTAGAGAGTAGTGTTTGGAGGGGAAAGAATGCTGAGTTGGATCCAAAGAACACCATACCTACTGTAAAGCATGGGGGTGGAAACATCATGCTTTGGGGCTGTTTTTCTGCAAGGGGACCAGAACGACTGATCCGTGTAAAGGAAAGAATGAATGGGGCCATGTATCGTAAGATTTTGAGTGAAAACCTCCTTCCATCAGCAAGGGCATTGAAAATGAGACGTGGCTGGGTCTTTCAGCATGACAATGATCCCAAACACACCGCCCGGGCAACGAAGGAGTGGCTTCGTAAGAAGCATTTCAAGGTCCTGGAGTGGCCTAGCCAGTCTCCAGATCTCAACCCCATAGAAAATCTCTGGAGGGAGTTGAAAGTCCGTGTTGCCCAGCATCAGCCCCAAAACATCACTGCTCTAGAGGAGATCTGCATGGAGGAATGGGCCAAAATACCAGCAACAGTGTGTGAAAACCTTGTGAAGACTTACAGAAAACGTTTGACCTCATTGCCAACAAAGGCTATATAACAAAGTATTGAGATTAACTTTTGTTATTGACCAAATACTTATTTTCCACCATAATTTGCAAATAAGTTCTTTAAAAATCAGACAATGTGATTTTCTGGATTTTTTTCCCTCATTTTGTCTCTCATAGTTGAGGTATACCTATGATGAAAATTACAGGCCTCTCTGATCTTTTTAAGTGGGAGAACTTACACAATTGGTGGCTGACGAAATACTTTTTTGTCCCACTGTATATATATATATACACATATCTGTCTGTCTGTCTGTCTGTCTGTCTGTCTGTCTGTCTGTCTATCTATCTATCTATCTATCTATCTATCTATCTATCTATCTATCTATCTATCTATCTATCTATCTATCTATCTATCTATCTATCTTTATTTCAAAGTAAAAGTTAATTACAGTTGTAAAAATGCATACCTTTACAGTTAGGATTCTTTAGTTAAAATCAGAAAAAATTAATGCAGGCATGTTTTTTTTATGTCAGACTACCTAAGCTACTCAGCTTTACAAAGAGATCATTTGCCAAATTTGGGAAAGTCTGCGGGCATAAGACACCCAACTTACATTCTTGTTTAAAAAATTTATAATTTTTTTGTTCTGTCATTTTGTGCTTTTGTTGATGTGAAATCACCACTGTTCAATAGTCGACCTACCAATATCTCTTTTGCTTCTTCTGTCTGTATCACTGTCTCTTCTGCCTCATGCAGTCTCTTTCTGCTGTGCCCTGACACATCCTGTCCTGAATGGCTAGGAACTGCCTCACTGTTATAAGGAACTGCCTGCAGGCCAGTAGCATAATAACATTTTTAAGTGTTATCAGTAATTAATCAAAACATAACGTTAAATATTATAACAGTTATTGCGTCACTATATAAATTAAGAAAAAGGTTTCAAAGTTAATCTCCCAGTCTAAAAAAGTTTACTTTACAGTTAGGATTCTTTCGGAGAAGATTAATGCTGGGATTTTTTTTTTTTTTTATGTCAGAATAGCTAGGCTACTCAACTTTACAACGTTTAAAACGGGATTATCTGCCACATTTGGGAAAGGCAACAGGTGTGCAGAATACGAGTAGGACCTACTTACATTGTTTGTATTTTTAAAAAACGATGTTATTGTTTTTTGGTTTTTCATTTTGTGCCTCACTCGACTTGAAATCTCCCGCTGCTCTAAGGTAGTAGAGCAGCGATAACCGCAACAGGCGCAGGTGGCGATTTCTCCGTAGGACCCTTGTGGTATGTTCAATTGAACGGCGTGTGTGGCGGAAGTTCGAGTTCGGATCAACATATAATGCCATGGTAAAATGATACGCACTTTGCAGCCTTTCAGATGCGCAACTAAGCTTGCTAGTGTTTACCAGTACATAAGCAGCAGGTACCATAAGGGAAGATTAATCCAACTTCCAAGTAAGAGATCGGACTTCATGGCGAAAGATTCTTACTTGAATTCTGGAAATTCCAACTTTTCTGTATAACAAAATCACCGTTGGCTGATTAGCACAGGCGCCGGGCTTTTGATGCGCGCTGCGATAGTATTCTGCATTACTGGTGGTGTTTGTCGTCTGTGCTGTCTGTAAAAGTGGGGGGGGACCGATCAGTCTCACTATGAATCTGAGGGGGACACGTCCCATCCGTCCCCAGTGCCATCTGCGCCCTTGACCGGAACACACCCTTTCAAAATAAGACAGTTCCAGTTCAAATTAAGCCCTGGATTAATCACTCTTATGTGGACATCTATTGGCTGCTGATTGACTTCCAGTGATGGCAAGGTGAGCAAAAGCGGTTAGTTGCAGAGCGGAGAAGTGACAATGGAGGAGCATATGAGAGTTGTCAGTCCCATGAATGGAAAATTTGCTTTTCAAAAACATCCCGACGGAACCATGGATAACAATAGTGTTTTTCTTAGCTATTATTAAATGAGATTAAGAATAAGATTAATTAGATTAATTAATTACTGCTTAAAATTAATTAATCTCATCCAATTTTTTATCTCATGACAGCACTAATTTATTTATTATAATCATTTATAAAAGTTGCTCAAAATAGTATTTTCTGTTTGGGTGACAACATTAAAACAAACAAACCAAAACTTCCTACATTAAAAAAAACAATCAGCCTGTATAAGCTTTGAAAACTGAAGAAATTAATGACAAAATGGCCGACAGAGGGCCCCTAGTGACATCGCTGCTTGGGGGCCCCTGGTGCCCTTGCTACGCCACTGATTGGCCCTGAATGCTGAGTAAAGGGTTTGCAGCTCAACAAAACACAATGATTTCCAAGGGAAGCTCTCACACATACGCGCATATTTGATCAGCTGCATGTATGACCACAGTCATGTGACTCAATCAGCAGCAGGAGTATCAAACCATTCAGGCATGTAGTTTCATATCCCCAGACAGATGTTCCTAAGTAGTAACTACACAGCAGTCACATACACCAAACATGACTAACTCCCCTAACAACAACAAAGTTTATTGAACAGCACTAAGCCCTAGAAACAAGTCAAGTCAAGATGCAACAGTATGCCAATCTGTTGAATCAAATTAAGTATAGCAAAGTATTATTAAAAGCGGGTCATGACAACTTCCTTTGAGCCACGGTAAGAATTTGCTATCCACTGAAAAAAAGAATTGGGTTAAAGAAGCCCTGTTCAAAAAACATTTCTGGTTCTTAAAGATTTTTTTTATCTCCAGTGCAAATCTGCTGTAAAAATGCCAAGCTTGAGTGACTCTTTAAAAATATATATATTTATATAATACTATATAAAATATAATTATTCTTTCTGGTAATGAAGAAGTGGCACATAAGTTAATAAATTGTTGAGTAGTGGCCTTTATGACCCTCTTCCAGGTCAAATGTTGCAAATTAGTGCATTTTTTCGACAACCTGGCAACTGACGCTTGCTCATAATTGTCTTACACCGTGACTCTTCAAACACAGCTTCTCATTCTCATAAAACACTGATAATAAAATTCTTGTAGCTTGTGTAGCTACAACGCACATCGTAGTTTATTCAAAGTCGGTCCTTAAAAATACGTTTTACGTCACTAACTTTCTTAGACAGGAACAGAGGCAAAACTCTCGGTAAACGAATGGGATTCTGTAGGAATATTAGGCTTCTTACAGCGTGTCTGAGTTTTAACAGCCAGGAAGATGCAAGAGGCACGATAAGGTCAGTAAATTATCTGTGCAGTACATTTTGGCAATGTTCCAGCGGGACAGATCTACGAAGTGACAGTTCACATGGAGTCCACCACATTGCAGAGAAGATACTGACAGCCAGCAGGTCGCGCGCGCGAGCGCGCACTCTTACACACACACGCAGACACACACTGCATTGGGGTCGTTGTAAGACGACATGTGCTTTTCCAGCCACGGCGCTACGCGGACAAGTAGCAAAAGCTACAGGATGCAAATAACTGCCCAGGTAGTTAAGAAGAACACTTACACCTCAGAGGATGGCGGTTGGCTACGGCAGAGGAGCGCGTGTCCGCACGCTTGTCCCATCGCGCATCCTGCCTCGCGCCTCTTTCTTTTTAGCCAAACAGCTGCAGTCAGAGTGACCAGACTGGCGAGGAGGGGAGAGCAGTCCGACAGTTGCTCTGTCAAACCAGGAGTGGTAAACGAGGATGGATAGATAACTGGGTGTGTACTCCGCTCCGCTCGCTTTCTGTCTCTGCCTCCCTCCGGTCTTCTCTCCTCTCGTGCTCTGCGCGCGGGGATTGGTCAGGACCCGGTAACTGATACTCGAGTTTGTGGCGACAGAGAATACAACGGCTGAGCAGAAACGGAAAAAGATACGGACAGTGACAGCTCTTGGTGTCTTTACGTTCAACACCACATGGACGAATCACCCCCCACCCAGATGTGGCCCGTCACCCGTGCGCGTGCTCTGAAAAACAAAAACACAATTTCCCTTTTCTCCACGCACATAGGTCAGTCTACCCGCGGAAATTTAACTTGAGTTTTAAACTTGTAAAGTCTCCCCTCGCACATCAGCTAAGTGTTTTCACACACTCTTCTACAATTTAAATTTTTGCGGAACCTGTTATTGAGTTCTCTCCTCTCTGAGACGTTATCACAGCTCAAGCGACGGGGTTTCGTATGAAGCCCCCACTGTCCTCCTCTCTCGTGTGTCGATTGTGGGACATCGCTGGTCTCAAGGTCCATCACACGTCCTCGTAGCCTATGACCTTTCCAGTGCACACAGAGTTCAGACACAGGAGTCTCTGAAGATTTTCTTTAAAGGTTCTGTATCATGCAATTAACTTTTTTGAGCTTTTAACCATTTTGTGATGTTATTTCCTTATTAAATCCCCCAGAGTGGTTTTTGGCTTAATTCAAGCATTTCTCAGTAATCCTCCTGAATCCTTCGCTCTGTGCAGCTGCTTCACTCTCTCCTGGAAAACGACTGACTGTAACATAGTAGGGCTGGACTGGACCATAAATCACCAGAACATCACTTCCGGTGAAACCTGAATTACTAAAGTTATTTAGCAGTGGTGGCTGGTGAAATATTTTTTGGGTGGGGCTGCAGAAATTCAATTAAAGGTGGTATATGGAACTTGGAACAGAATAACACAGCACAAAGCCTTCAGGCATCTGGATGCCGGGCTTGTTAAACCCTAAAATTACACACTGATAAAAGCAGCTCCTACCTGTTTGTACACAGCAAAATTGGTAGTGTTAACTGGTGTCAATTTTTCCAGTGAAAAATTTTTGAGTTATACAGTGTTGGACTCGGTGTTGTTCTGAGCACCTGCCGTGTTGGAACAGCTCTGGGGGCGGTGCTACGTGAGAGAGTTGAACGCAAACACGGAGTCAGAGTTAGTCCAACATCCGGTCTCTAACGGCAGTTTTCCCTCTGCAATTCATATGGCGAGACGAGAAGTTGGGCATTTGGAATACGCAATAAACGGTAAGAACCTTACATTTTGGCTTTTACTATACCTCAATAGTTATATTTGACAACAATAATTAGGATGTAATGTACGGAGGACAAACATTATTAAAACTGGTACGTACGGGGTTAAGCTAGCAAGGAGCGGTTTCTGTCGTCGGTTGAGCTTTTTTTTAATGAAAAAATTAAGTTAAATTCTGTTTCAAGTTGTACTGACATTTAGACGTCCCTAATTACATTGTTTTAAGCAACTGTGAAGGGTTGTTTGTAATGGCTGTCTAGCAACCGTAACATTAAATTGACAAAGAGCGGATTTTTTTTTTTTTTTTTTTTTTAAAGGTTCGTTAGGATGACGAACAAAGGGTGGCAGTATATCAGGTAATTAATTATCGTGTTTTTTATTTTTTCATGACAAATTAGTATAGTTATAATCCATTGTTTTTGTTTGGACACTGTTTACTAATGGTGTTTTGGAAGTCATTGGAAATTTACAAAGGGGACTTGAAAAGACGGCATCAGCTGCAAATAGCGGGAAGGTAGAAATTCTATAACTGGGTCATTATTTCATTTCCCCTCCCTCACGGGTCACTGCAATCATACTTTCAGGGTTTAAATGGTTATTTTTAAAGGGGTTATGACATCAAAATGCACTTTTTTGAGGTTTTTGGGGTATATCATGATGTGTTGTGCACTGATGAGGCTGTGTGAACGTCTAAAGCGAGTATCAAAGTTCCCGTTTGTGGGAACATTTTTTCCTACGTGGCATTTCATCCTACGTATTTCATAGCGTCCAATAAAAGTGCACAGTAAAGTAAACAGTCCAACCCCCCACCCCCAGCCCATACACCGGTAGCTGCGTTGCACTAGCTTGTGCTGCTGCTCTTGAGAAGAGATGGCTACGCAAACGGGGACCTGTTGTGTCCAAGGATGCTCAACCCATGCTGGAAGTTTACACTCATTCCCGAAGGATGAAAAAACTAGAGAAGAGTGGGTTAAGTTCATTTATGGAGAAGTGCCACGCAGTTATAACCTCAATTTGAGAATATGTTCGGCTCACTTCACGGATGACTGCTTGAATTCAAGTTGGGATTGTCAAAGAAACTGATTTTAATTAAAAATTCTTTACCAACCCTGAAGGAGGCGACCACATCGTCAATACCCGTAAGTTTATTTATTTAATAAAATGCTGCCTTGCCTGATAAACGTTTGTTCGTGGTCTGAAAAGTTCATGATGCTAGCATGTGATAGCCGCTCTAGCAACAATGTCCGTGAGCAACAGGTTTATCATACCATATTGTGAATCTATTTTCATTGATAACATCTGACAGCACTGTTTATTCGCTCATGTGATTAGTTGAGTTTTATGTGTTCACCCCTCCGTCTTCCTCAGAAGACGTTTCAGGCTCGAACATATACGGTTGTAAACGTCCACTCGCCATGTTACTGGACTGTTGACTGAGCCGAGAAGAAAGGCTTGCTGCGGGCAATGGTTGTAGCCAATCAGAGCGAAGTCAGCCAGGGAGACCCACATATCATTAACGAAAGGAACCGTGTTGCTGAGAAGAGGATTCTGACCTGCCCGTACACCCCCGCCGTGTTAGTTTTTTAATCAAATTCTTTTGTGAGTTGACATATGCAGGCATATCTACTACATGAAATAGCTTTATGCCAGTTTAAACGGTGATGTCATCACACCTTTAAGATAAATGGTAGTCCAATGAGTAAATGAGCGTTTAACTTCTTCTCTTGGTAGAAGTATTTGGTAGTACTGGTGTAGAAATTTAACCTTGACTTTGAAAGACTTTTAGACACTTGGTTGTTGTAATTTGTTTAACATTTTGCCGCTGTAAAAGTGTAACAGCTGGTATTTTCCAGTTTGCAGCTCCTGTGAGGTGCCATCATGTTGCTGAAAGTTAAATACGAGACTACTAAGAAGTATATCAGATTACAGGCAGGTTTCACCTATCAGGAATTCATCAGTGAAGGTGAGTAGCCATCTTGTGTAACAAAACATGTACAGTGGGGCAAAAAAGTATTTAGTCAGCCACCAATTGTGTAAGTTCTCCCACTTAAAAAGATCAGAGAGGCCTGTAATTTTCATCATAGGTATACCTCAACTATGAGAGACAAAATGAGGAAAAAAAATCCAGAAAATCACATTGTCTGATTTTTAAAGAATTTATTTGCAAATTATGGTGGAAAATAAGTATTTGGTCACCTACAAACAAGTAAGATTTCTGGCTTTCACAGACCTGTAACTTCTTTAAGAGGCTCCTCGGTCCTCCACTCGTTACCTGTATTAATGGCACCTGTGTGAACTCGTTATCAGTATAAAAGACACCTGTCCACAACCTCAAACAGTCACGCTCCAAACTCCACTATGGCCAAGACCAAAGAGCTGTCAAAGGACACCAGAAACAAAATTGTAGACCTTCACCAGGCTGGGAAGACTGAATCTGCAATAGGTAAGCAGCTTGGTGTGAAGAAATCAACTGTGGGAGCAATTATTAGAAAATGGAAGACATACAAGACCACTGATAATCTCCCTCGATCTGGGGCTCCACGCAAGATCTCACCCCGTGGGGTCAAAATGATCACAAGAACGGTGAGCAAAAATCCCAGAACCACACGGAGGGACCTAGTGAATGACCTGCAGAGAGCTGGGACCAAAGTAACAAAGGCTACCATCAGTAACACACTACGCCGCCAGGGACTCAAATCCTGCAGTGCCAGACGTGTCCCCCTGCTGAAGCCAGGACACGTCCAGGCCCGTCTGCGGTTTGCTAGAGAGCATTTGGATGATCCAGAAGAGGATTGGGAGAACATCATATGGTCAGATGAAACCAAAATAGAACTTTTTGGTAGAAACTCAACTTGTCGTGTTTGGAGGGGAAAGAATGCTGAGTTGGATCCAAAGAACACCATACCTACTGTAAAGCATGGGGGTGGAAACATCATGCTTTGGGGCTGTTTTTCTGCAAGGGGACCAGAACGACTGATCCGTGTAAAGGAAAGAATGAATGGGGCCATGTATCGTAAGATTTTGAGTGAAAACCTCCTTCCATCAGCAAGGGCATTGAAAATGAGACGTGGCTGGGTCTTTCAGCATGACAATGATCCCAAACACACCGCCCGGGCAACGAAGGAGTGGCTTCGTAAGAAGCATTTCAAGGTCCTGGAGTGGCCTAGCCAGTCTCCAGATCTCAACCCCATAGAAAATCTCTGGAGGGAGTTGAAAGTCCGTGTTGCCCAGCGTCAGCCCCAAAACATCACTGCTCTAGAGGAGATCTGCATGGAGGAATGGGCCAAAATACCAGCAACAGTGTGTGAAAACCTTGTGAAGACTTACAGAAAACGTTTGACCTCTGTCATTGCCAACAAAGGCTATATAACAAAGTATTGAGATTAACTTTTGTTATTGACCAAATACTTATTTTCCACCATAATTTGCAAATAAATTCTTTAAAAATCAGACAATGTGATTTTCTGGATTTTTTTTCCTCATTTTGTCTCTCATAGTTGAGGTATACCTATGATGAAAATTACAGGCCTCTCTGATCTTTTTAAGTGGGAGAACTTACACAATTGGTGGCTGACTAAATACTTTTTTGCCCCACTGTATGTGGAGCATGCGATTCGAGGCAAAACACCGGCTGTTCAAAAACACACTGAAAAGCTTTAAAAACATTGCTAAATCACTTGCAAAAAAACATCAGATGTCCCTGGGATATCATTGGGAGACTACTCCATTGCATCATATCGAATATGGGCCCATGAAATTATTTAATGTGGACAATGAAGACAGTGATATGTTTGCAAGGGTTTTTCATACTCTACCAAATGAGATCTTCTCAACTAATTGGGTTAAAGTCAGCGGTACAGAGTACAGGCAAGGACTAATCATTTGCAGTGAGATTAAACATGAAATGCCGGTGTTTTGTAGAGTAAAAAAGATACTTTTAATAGACATGATCATTTACTTCCTTGTGGACAAATTCATGGTTGACCATTTCAGTGAGCATTTTCATGCCTATCAAGTATTTGAAAGTGATGAAAAAGATATTATCAAAGCAGACAATCTGGTCATTTACAAGCCCTTTGACTTGCAAAGTGCTTACAGTAAGGAGGATGAGAGCCTATACGTTGTGCCTTTATTTTTTATTTAAGTGTGGCTACAGTTACTTTTTGCTCAGACAACACTGGTGCTTGGTGTTCATGATGAATAAAGACTTAAAATGATCATTTGTCTTAATGATTTCTTAAACTGGTATGTTTTATTACATTGAAAGTTTTGCAATCAGATATGATTAAGATTATAGATGCTTTGAGATGTTAAAATATTCATTTATTTGGTGCAGTCATTAATATGGTGGTAAAGCTAATGCTAGAAGTGAAAGACATAAATGTAGTTTAAAAAACTTTAATTTGTATGAAAACGGCTATGAAGTTGACATTGCGAATGAAAATAACTCAATTTTAGTGTTAAGAAGGCATCTTTGTCTCAGTAAAATGACAGTGAAATTAACACAACTAGTAAAAGGGAAAACATAATTTAGGGTTAAAAGATTCCCACAAAATTAAATAATTTTTTAACAATATTTAGTGTTAAAAATAACACTATTTAGTATTAAAAAATTACACTATTTAATATTAAAAATAACACTATGGGTGTTAAAAAATAACACTATTTTTAACACTATTTAGGATTAAAAAATACACTTTAAAGTGTCAAAAAACAACACTGTGAGTGTTAGAAAAGTAACACTATGAATGAGTTAAAATATTGACACTATCAAAAGTGTAATTTTAACACTGATCTGGTGAGAACTATATAAACACTAACATAGTGTTAAAATCAACACACTGGGAGTTAAATTAACTCTTCTGATTTTGCTGTGTAGCTCAATCATCGATTCAGTCCAGGGCAAAGAGCTCATAATTGTCCCGCGGTTCCAAAACTTCTTGCAGCCACTCTTAAGATCCTCTGTCCTCCTCACACACTATCCTGCACACCCCACTTATTCAATAAAATTTTAAAAAGTAATAAAGTCCTCCGTGGTGTGTCTTCCAGTCGAAAAAGTGACCCGAAGCGCTCCTCCACTTCACCAACATGTAGCTACGTATTAGCTGGCAGCTAATGAAAAACATTTCCACACAGAACTTGCTCTTTACATAGGCAAGGCAAGGCAAGGCAAGTTTATTTGTATAGCACAATTCATGTACAGGACAATTCAAAGTGCTTTACATGAAACAAAAGCATAAGTAAAAGAATGAAAACATGATTTAAATAAACAGAATTAGAACAAAGGACAGCTTAAAAGCAACCGTGTGGATTTGGACTTTCTAATAAAACTTTATGTAAATGCAGCGGAGAACAGGTGGGTCTTTAACCTTGATTTAAATAAACTGAGTGTTTCAGCTGATCTGAGGCTTTCTGGGAGTTTGTTCCAGGAATGTGGAGCATAGAAGCTGAAAGCAGCTTCTCCATGTCTGGTTCTGACTCTGGGAACTGATAAAAGACCAGATCCAGAAGACCTGAGGAGTCTTGTAGGTTCATACTGGGTCAGGAGGTCACTGATGTATTTTGGTCCTAAACCAATCAGAGCTTTATAGACCAGCAATATAACTTTAA
>SSNP01000031.1:374003-388826 GCA_006937955.1 Pachypanchax playfairii
AGGCCTGTAATTTTCATCATAGGTATACCTCAACTATGAGAGACAAAATGAGGAAAAAAAATCCAGAAAATCACATTGTCTGATTTTTAAAGAATTTATTTGCAAATTATGGTGGAAAATAAGTATTTGGTCAATAACAAAAGTTAATCTCAATACTTTGTTATATAGCCTTTGTTGGCAATGACAGAGGTCAAACGTTTTCTGTAAGTCTTCACAAGGTTTTCACACACTGTTGCTGGTATTTTGGCCCATTCCTCCATGCAGATCTCCTCTAGAGCAGTGATGTTTTGGGGCTGACGCTGGGCAACACGGACTTTCAACTCCCTCCAGAGATTTTCTATGGGGTTGAGATCTGGAGACTGGCTAGGCCTGGTGAAGGTCTACAATTTTGTTTCTGGTGTCCTTTGACAGCTCTTTGGTCTTAGCCATAGTGGAGTTTGGAGCGTGACTGTTTGAGGTTGTGGACAGGTGTCTTTTATACTGATAACAAGTTCACACAGGTGCCATTAATACAGGTAACGAGTGGAGGACCGAGGAGCCTCTTAAAGAAGTTACAGGTCTGTGAAAGCCAGAAATCTTACTTGTTTGTAGGTGACCAAATACTTATTTTCCACCATAATTTGCAAATAAATTCTTTAAAAATCAGACAATGTGATTTTCTGGATTTTTTTTCCTCATTTTGTCTCTCATAGTTGAGGTATACCTATGATGAAAATTACAGGCCTTTCTGATCTTTTTAAGTGGGAGAACTTACACAATTGGTGGCTGACTAAATACTTTTTTGCCCCACTGTATATACTGGCCTGTATGTTAAACCCTGTAAAAAAAAAAAAAAAAATCAACTTTAATTAAATATTTAACAAAGACTTTATTCAAATGTAAAATAAGAAATCACCAGAACAGGTTAATCTAGTCAGGAAAACAGACAAATTTTGTGTATTAACATTAAATCTTGTATTTTAAGTAACATTTAATATAAACATTAAATATGTTTGATCATTTTAATTGTCCAGCCTGGATAAACCTCCACAGTGTGTCCAGTGTGTCTTAGGAAACCTCCCACTGTGCTGTAGAATCAGTTCTCCATGCAGCAGGTCACACTGACGAGATGCTGAGTGACTACAAAACACTCCTCAATGTGCAGCAGGATGGTGTTTTTCATTATAATAAAGTTACAGCCATCTACTAGTCAGAATTTTAAACTTCCTAACAAATTTTCTTTCTTTACAGACTTCTCTATCACTGGGTTTACAAGTTTCCCTTCTGTTCAGTTTTATTCTACCAGAAAACAAAAAGAAAACATTGGGCCTCATTCATGAAACATTCTTACGGACAAATGTGTTCATAGTGCCTTCTTAAGAAGATTTTTGGCATTCACAAAACGAGTTCTTAACTCACTGTTCTCTGATCTAAGAACAAATCCTAAGAACACCGAGGAGGACTCGTACGCACAGACAACACTCACACTTTGAATGTGCAACTGCGCTCATGAAATAAATAAGTTATTTTATTTCAAATTACCGTGCAAATAAAATATAGGCCATAATTATATTTAAACAATAGTATAAAATCAAAATAGCACAGTTACAAAATTTATCATCTTTGCAATTAAGAAATTTCCCTATAAATAGGAGTAATTGTAGGGCACCTGTGCTGGAGACAATGGCAGACCTTCTTCTCATGGAGTACCTGGCTGCTCGCGCTGCGCACAGAAAGGCTCTACAGGGACCATCTTGATTTATTTGCTGAAACCGACGACTATTTGATGTCCCGCTTCAGACTTCCAAGAGCCTTCTCAACCAACATCAGTGTGTGACCTCACCAATGCACTTTTGGAAGAATGGTCAAAAATTCCTATAAACACTCTCCTCAACCTTGTGGACAGCCTTCCCAGAAGAGTTGAAGCTGTAATAGTTGCAAAAGGTGGACCGACATCATATTGAACTCTATGGGTTAGGAATGGGATGGCACTTCAGTTCATAGTATGAGTAAAGGCAGGTGAGCAAATACTTTTGGTAATATAGTGTATATGGCCAATATAGTGAATTAAGATGTAGAATTGAAATTAACTAATCATTAAGGCCTATTTTTTTTAAATGTGAAGTGACAAAAATGGAGACGTTTTTTCTGAAAAAAAAAAAACTTTTAAAGCAAAAAGGTGTAAAAGTCCACATCTGTATTTATGGCCTGGGTGCCTTGGACTCCACTGATGGCAGTCTCTCCGATTATGGCTGCAATCCGTTCATCCACCAGGGAAACGCCAGCACTGGTTGATGGTCCGCCTCCAGTTCCTACCACATCCCTCCAGTGTTCAGCAATTTTCTTTTTAGACTCATATTTTAAGTCAAACCACTTTTTTTTTACCTCTGCGGTGGTGCGTCTTTCTGTGGAAATAGCATTGACGTTTTCTGCTATCGTGTCCCATGCAGAGTTTTTTGAATGGCCTGATGACCTGTTGAAATGCTAGAGAATAAAACATCTTTGTGTTCAGCTACTCCTTGTAACAGCACTTCTATTTCTGTAGAGTTGAAGTTTTTCTTTCTTTTGTCAGGCTGCTCCTTGGTCTCACACTTGTGCTTTGGCATTTTGTCCTCTGATGGATTACTTTGCACACGGTACTTTTTTGCCCCTTATATGGGAAAAATAGGCGGTAACTTATGCAAATGAGTCATCACACGCACGCGCTTCCAATTTGGCATTCACGAAAACTAAGAACACCTGTGCGAACGATTACCCCTGGTTAAGAACGTGTCGTGAATCTGGCGCACTTTCTCCCAAGAACCTTTTTTAGTACCGTTCTTAAGAAGATTTTTAAGAACATGTTCATGAATGAGGCCCATTGTTCTTACTTCTGTTATCCGTGTGTCTCCTGGTGTTCTCTTCTTTAAATTTTCGGACAGATGTTTCCCTCCTCACTCCTGTAATCATCCAGGCAGGATCAGAGCCGCTTGTTTTAAAGAGACCATTTCATACAAATGTCAGGACTTTGTGTTTTTTTTTCTTAAGTATTAACAAGTAATATGAAACATTTTATACCTAAAAAACAGGTACCAAGCTCACTGGGCGTGATGTAGTCACACAGCTACTGGAGTGCTGCGAGGTGGACCTGAGGAAAGATCTCACTCATGTGGCAGGCAGGAGCCTAATGGACAGCAATGAAGCAGACGTTCTTGCCACCATAAAGGCACTCGCCGTTCGTGCAGAGAACACTATGGTGGCTCGGGTGGCTCTGTCCAACATGAGGCAGGGTCACGATGAACCTATCCGACCATTCCATGCCCACTTAAAGGGGCAAGCGGGCACGTGTAAATATGAAACGACTTGCACTAGAGTGGTCAGAGTGTGGTCAGATCAATGACTTCACAGAGGAGATACTGCGTATTGGTTGCCTTCCCTCACAGCAACTGCCGCGCCGAGATCGGGGTGAAGACGATGAAACGACTGGCCCGAATGGTGATCTCGACACCGACACTGTGCAGAGGGCGATACTACAATACCGTAATACACCTGACCCCGACACGAAAATATCACCAGCCATGTGTGTCTTCGGTCGCCCAATACAGGACTTCATCCTAATCCCTCCCGGGAAGTACAGACCGCACAAGACCTGGCGCGAGACACTGAAAGCAAGAGAGGAGGCCCTTCGAAAACGTCACATCCGCACAGCAGATGTCACGTCTCACCCTGTCTGGGCTGAGCACACCAAGCGCCTTCCGCCGCTCTCAGTGGGGGACTTTGTCCGTATCCAGAAGCAGACGGGTCCCCACCCCAACATATGGGACAGGCGGTTGTGGAGGTGCGTCAGCCCGACCAGTATGTAGTCAAGGTGGACGGCTCAGGCAGGGTCACTCTATGAAACAGGAAGTTCCTGCACAAGTTCCACCCGCTTTGCAATGACTTGCTGCAACCCCGGACAATCTATGATGATCTGGTGACCCGTGTTACCACACCAGTGCGGCACAGTGTTCGATCAGCCTGGTGAGCGTACCCGTGGCTCCCATGATGAAGACAGGGCCCACCCCGCTATCAGTACTGGCCTCGCCCGACTCTCCGCTGCGCGGTACTCGGCCTGCCCCTATCCCGACGGTGGCACCGGATCAGGATACACCCGAGTGCCCCAGCCCACAAGCGCTTTGGCTGGGCCCTGGGGCTTCTGTGACTCCCCCTTACAAAGCAATTTCTGTCTTTCAAAAATCATTTATACAATCTTCTCAGTATATAAATATACATATGAGGGTATTTTAACTCTAAATACATGTAATTTAAAAACAAAAAGAAATATTTCTTGTTTGTTGCCACATCATGTTTTTGATCGGGAGGGCGGCGCCCTCTATTGGCCAGCTGCCACTGTTATTTAGTCTATTGTAAAGCCATCGTAGGGTCGAGAGTGATGTCTAATAAGAAGCTGAATGTATTTTTTGGTGAGTATCCACTTAGACAAGTTTAAAAATTGTAGCTTAAAGTTTTAAAAGTTATTCAGTACTGCTTTAATATGTTTTCCAGCATCTCTCTGAGATTATTCACCAGGAATGAGCTCCTACATATCAGAGACTCAACTTCTGTGACTTTGGTTTCTACATTTCTCTCTCAAAAACAGAATTAACAGACATTTTAGTCAGAGGTGAGCACACCTTTGCTAATGTAGCAAAGTGAAAGAGGAGAGGAAAGTTAGCCGGTACGCTTTTGCATCTCTACAGGTGCGGCGCGTGCACTGCATTGCCTGGAATATTTCTCCAACTACAAATGGAAAAGAAGCAAGACTTGTCTACATTATCGGTTCTGTGACGCTGTGTGAATCTACGCCAGACACTGCGCTGTGGCTGGTAGATATCCAACTGCTCACAGCTGACTGCAACATGGAGTTCTCTGGCAAGATGAAGGGTGGAGGAATCTATTTCTAGATCAACAGTAGCTGGTGTAACAATGTGACAGTGGCAGCACTGTTCTCCCTCTCTGGAAACGTTCATCATAAACTGCAAACCATTTTATTCCCCGTGAGTTTGCTTCATTCATTCTGGTGGGTGTTTACATCACAAAGCCGTAGCTGTACACAAAGGCCATTGCACAGGAGGCGCAGCGCATAGTCACAGACCAGTTACTGTGTGGAGCAGGCATTCCCGGACTCCTTAGCTATTGTCCTTGGTGACTTTAACATGGGGAATCTCAGCCATTAACTCCCTAAATTAAATGTCCCACCAGAGAGGAGAACACTTTGGGTCACTGTTACACCACAGTAAGCAACGCATACCATGCAGTCCCTCGCGCTGCACTGGGACACTCAGATCACATGCTGATCCATCTGATTCCTGCATACAGGCAGAAATTAAAACTCTCCAAGTCTGCTGTGAGGACATCAAAGAGGTGGACCACTGAGACTGACTTCCTGACTGACTGAGCGACTGACGTTATCAGGTCCGCTGCCAACTGTCTGCATGAGTTTATAGATGCTGTAACATTATACGTCAGTTTCTGTGTAGACAGCTGTGTACCATCACACACCAGGGTTGACATGATTTCTGGTTGGTTTGTGTCAAACCCGCTTACGAGTCACAACTCCAGACCACAGACACAAGGGAAGTTTCAGAAGTTTAATTAGTTTTTAGTTTGCTGTACAAGAAGACGACTGTCAAGAGATCCAGAGAACATCTTGGTCAGGAGCCAGGAGGAGATGAGTGGAGATGATCCGGGGTGAGCACTGTGGACATCAGCTGGTTGAGGTTGATGTGTGTGTGTTTGACAGGTGACTGGTGAGTCCGGTTTTGGGTGGTGAATGACCTTTGGAGGGTGGACAGACCAATGGTGGCTGATAGGATGGTCAGCAGGTGTGGCGATCCAGGAGTGACATGGAGATGAACTGGGAGCAGATTGGATGGAGCACGGAGAAGGGTTGAGGAGGAACGGTGTGGAAACCATCCTGGAGGGCGTGGAGATCCGAGTAGGCGCTGTGCGGTAACCAGTGCAGGAGAATCTGGTCACAGGGCCGTGGTGCTGAAACCACAGAGGCAGGTATAGCTCCGAAGGAGGATCTGCGTGAAGAGATTAAAGGTGAGTACGAGAAAGCTAAGCATATATAAATGTGAGAATTAGCAAGAGATCTTTGGCCGTGATACCCCGCTACTTAGTGGAACCAACTGGTGTCCGTCTCAGGTCATCACTCCCCTTTTATCCAGGTGATTATGGAGATGGGCAACACCTGTGTGCATCTGGTCTGCCCCACTTCATATTACTTCATATTACTGGTTAGTACTGAAGAAATAACCACAAAGTCCTGAAATGTGTATGAAATGGCCTCTTTAACAAACATTTGTTCCTCTCAGACTGAACTTACTCTCCCATAATTGATCTTTTGCTGGCCCCGCCCCCAAAACGGCCATTGACCAATCACACAACCTGTCAGGTTTAGTATCTGTGCTGTGATTTTCTGTGTCGAATGACAGATTTCTTTACAGAGAGAGGATCTGCACTGGAGAGCTCAGGCAGCTAATGAGCCACACCTGACGTGGATCAGGACTGATTGGAGGCAGGTAGCATATAAGCCGGTGGCTAACACTCATTCATCGCCTGGTTGTTGACCTACATGGTAGCATCTGAGTGCCAACTCTCTTAGTGATAATTCCTTGAGTAATTTGAGTATTTTGAGCTTGTATTCGCCCCCATTTTAAATAACCCTGTTTCCTCCAGGATTTCTCCGCTGCCTGCTCCGTGTGTTTCTGACACCTTCCCCGTGTTCCTGGAGTCTGATCCCCATCTCAATCTGCCTCCCTCCAGCGCAGTCCCCCGACCCTGGATCTCCACCTCCCTGCACAGCACCGCACTGGACCTGCCCTCCCTCCAAGCACCTTACCTGATCAACCAGGCCTTCACGTCTTTGACAGATTACTTTACAAAGATGTGAGGGCCTTGAGCTGAACCGCTGTCTTTCAATTTCGAAGGCGGGCTTAGCCAGTTGAGAAAGAACCAATCACAGAAACCCGGAAGTGATGCAGCATATGTGATGCTAAAGCGGATACACACGAGGCGGAACAAAAATGAATGAAATGAAATGAAATGAAATGAAATGAAATGAAAATGAAATGAAATGAAATGAAAAATACTTTATTTATCCCAGAAGGGAAATTCAACGTTGTAGTAGTTTTTTTTTTTTTTTTTTTTTTTTTTTTTTTTTTTGTCCAACAATAAAAACAACAATGAAGACAACAATACAATAATAAAAATCAAGGTCTGTTCTTGTTGTAGAGGCTAATGGCTGCAGGCAGGAATGATCTTTTGTATCTTTCGGTCTTGCATCGGACCTGAAGAAGCCTCTCACTGAACACACTCTGTTGTTTGATCACTGTGTCGTGCAGAGGGTGAGAAGAGTCCTCCATCATCTTCATCAGCTTGTCCAGCATTCTTTTTTGTACAATCAGCTCCAGCGGCTCCAGAGATACTCCCAGCACAGATCCAGCTTTCCTGATCAGTTTGTTGATTCTCTTCAAGTCTCTGGTTCTGATGCTACTGCCCCAGCAGATGGCTGCAAAGCTGATTGCACTTTCCACAACAGACCTATAGAAGATTTGCAACAACAAGTCAACAATCATCTCCTTAGTTTTGCTGCTATTTAAAACGAGATGATTGTTACTGCACCATTTCACAAACTGACTGACCAGTTCTCTATACTCAGATTCTTGTCCCTCACTGATGCACCCAACAACTGCAGAGTCATCAGAGTATTTCTGCAGATGACAGGACTCAGAGTTGTACTGGAAGTCAGAGGTGTACATCGTGAAGAGAAATGGTGAGAGTACAGTTCCTTGTGGCGCTCCAGTGCTGCTGACCTCCATCCCAGACATACAACCCCCCAGTCTCACAAACTGTGGTCTGTTTGTGAGGTAGTCATAAATCCAGGAGGTTGTGGAGGAATCCACCTGGAATTTATGGAGCTTCTCACATAACAAAGCAGGCTGAATTGTGTTAAAAGCACTTGAGAAGTCAAAGAACATGACCCTCAAAGTGCTGCCTGATTGGTCCAGATGAGCGTGTGCTCTGTGAAGCAGGTAGATGATGGCATCTTCAACCCCAAGCCCATTACGGTATGCAAACTGTAATGGGTCCTGAAAGGTGCTGACCTGCTTGTTGAGGTGAGCCAGTAAGAGTCTCTCCAGGACTTTCATGACGTGAGATGTCAGGGCAACTGGTCTGTAGTCGTTTGGTTCAGCTGGTTGTGGTTTTTTAGGTACTGGAACAAGGCAGGATGTTTTCCACAGCACAGGAACTGTTTTCTGTCTCAGACTGGTGTTGAAGAGGTGCTGGAGAACTGGACATAGTTGCATTGAGCAGGTCTTGAGAACTCTGGGACTGACACCATCTGGACCTGCAGCCTTGTTCTGGTTCAGTTTCTCCAGTTGTTTCTTGACCTGGTAGCAGGTCACCGACAGAGTGGAGGTGGAGGCAGAGGAGGTCTTTGGGTGCTCTGAGGTGGAGGAAGATGATGCAGTGTTCTGGTCCATGACTGAGCTGTAGGGTGACGAAGTGGAGGTGTGACAGGAAAGCTGTGGGCTCATGGAGGGTGTGTGGTCTGTGGGGATGGAGGCAGGGGGGGAACTGAACCTGTTGAAGAACATGTTCAGTTCATTAGCTCTGTCCAGACCTCCATCAGTCTGGTCCCCCTTTACCTTGAAGCCGGTGATCTTCTTCATTCCAGACCACACATCCCTCACGTTGTTCTGCTGGAGCTGACTCTCTAGCTTCCTCCTGTAGTCCTCCTTGCACTTCCTTGTTTGTGCTTTAAGTTGTTTTTGTGTTGTCTTTAATAACTCCCTGTCACCATCCCTGAAGGCTTTCTTTTTGATGTTCAGCAGCTTTTTCAGGTCTCTGGTGATCCAGGGTTTGTTATTGGAGAAGCACCTCACAGTTCTTGTTGGAACGATGCTGTCCACACAGAAGTTTATATAATCTGTCACACACTCAGTCATGGTGTTGATGTTGTCTCCATGAGGTTCACAGAGGACATTCCAGTCCGTAGCCTCGAAGCAACTTTTCAGAGCACCTTCAGCATCATTAGACCAGGTTTTGATGGTTTTTGTGATCACTGGTTGCTGCTGAACGATGGGCTTGTATGTGGAGGTGAGAAGAACCAGATTATGGTCAGATCTTCCTAAAGGTGGCAGGGCAGAGGAGCTGTATGCATTTTTAATATTTACATAAAATAAGTCCAACGTCTTATTTTCTCTGGTGGAGCAGCTGACAAACTGTTGGAATGTTGGTAAAGCTGTAGAGAGGGAGACGTTGTTGAAGTCTCCAGAGATCGCCATAACTGAGTTTGGATGCTGTGTTTGTAGCCTCGCAACAACGGAGCTGATGACATCACAGGCAGTTTCTGGAGCGGTACCAGGTATTATATAAACCGCTACCAGAATAACACAGGTAAACTCTCTGGGTAAATAATATGGACGGAAACTCACAGCTAACAGTTCGATGTCCCTTGTACAGATCTTCTCCTTTACGGTGACATGTCCAGGATGACACCAACGCTGGTTAACCAGCACTAGGATTCCACCTCCCCTCAGCTTCCCGTTGAGTTGCTTACTGCGGTCTGCGCGGACCGTCATAAAGCCGTGTACAGACACGTTACTGTCCGGGATGTGTTCATGCAGCCACGTCTCGGTGAAACACATAAAACTGCATTCTCTGTACTCTCTCTGGGACCTGGTTAGCACCTCGAGCTCGTCCGTTTTGTTAGCTAGCGATCTGACGTTACCCATCACAACAGTTGGAAGAAACGGTTTAAATCTCCACCGCTTTTCTCTCTGCTTCACTCCTGCCCTGCGTCCTCTTCTCTTTCTCTTCAACTCCAGCGGGATTTGCTGTGTTATTTCACTGTTAATTTTGATTTGGGAGAGTTTTATCAGTTGGTCACGCTGATAAACAAGTCTTCCGTTGCCATGGAGACTCATCATAACCAAATCTGGAAACAGCCAAAAAGAGCCAAAAACATCCAAAAAACTCTCCCGTGCAGCACAGCCCCCGAACCGACGCAAAATTCCCTTTAAAACAAAACTAATTTGACAGCTGAAGTCTGTCAAAAGACGGCTGTAATTTTAAAAAATCACGATAGCAAAGACAGAGCTACTACAATTTGCTGCCACCTCGCGGCGCATTCTAGAACTAACAAGAGGTTTAGCGAGCAGAGCCGTAATGGTAGCTACAGAGACATGTTTAATGGAGGAGAAAAGATGAATCTTAATGACAGTTGTCGCTTTTGTGTCAAAAACTTGTGAATACAAGGTGTCATTGAACACTCGGTTCCAGTATTTGACCGCCAGAAGCAAACACTGTGCAAACACAGAAGTAAACACTTCATCCACAGCCGAGTCCGCCATGTTGAATGTTGTGCTCTGGGTGGAAAATACTAGTTCCGTGTTTTCAGGATGACGCACAAGAAAGGTGATATGTAATTGGTCCGCCATAAAATTTGACACGGAAATGATCGGGTGCGGCTCTGGTGTCAGGCCCTTCTGCATTTGAACATAATGCAGGAGGATCTGATTGTTCAGGTTACCAAGCACCACTAGCACCAGCTTCTTGTGAGTCCAAGCTTTTCTCTGCCTCCAACATTCTCTCATACTCTGAGATTGGAACCATTACTAATCCCACTCTCCTCTGCAGTTCGGAATCTCCTAAGACGCACCCCGCTAACCTGTCTATCCCTTGCAAATCTGGACCTTCCCTGGGCGCACCACATCACCGAGCACATTCTCACCTTTGTAAATATCTGTAAATAGACCTTGTCACTTTTGCACCAGAGACCGTTGTCTGTGAGTCCAGCATGTGGGTCACAAAAATCTCTGAGCCCGTGATACAACTGTTACTATGTGAGCAGGTCCGACAATCATTAATTCTGAACAAGATGGTAAAGGGGTGCGACCACATTTACTAACTACTAACTAGTTGTCAGGGGGAGCTCGGTGCTGAGGAGCGTCCCGAGAGGTGGTGCAGTCCACCCGCGGATGAGCGTGAGCCTGCTCAGGATTGTCGACTGGTGGGGGTGACACAGGGGGCGAGCTTTAGAGGTACTGGCAGCTGAGAGTGCTCGCTGGCTGTGAGGGAGGCTGGCTGCAAGCGGACGGACGCCACTTGGCAGAGCTGATCTGGAGAGAGAAAGGAGATCAAGACTGGTTCAATTTGAAGGATGTGGATGTCGCAAAGGTATTGCTCCAAAAAAAGTCACTGACACGCATGGAAATACCTCTTCCAGTCATGATGATCTGTCGTGCTGGCCTATTTTGTCGGATGTAGCAACAGTAACTAAGGGGGGGGGGGACTCGGCTGAAGGTCAGTTGGAAAAGCTTTTGGATATTATTTGGTAATTGTATGTTTTTTTTAACATGGAAAGAAGTATTTTAAAATCCATCAGGTCTCCAAATTTCATTCATTTCAGTTTGATAAACAAAGGATTTGTTGGCTCAGTGCAAGGTGAGCTTATGATTATTCATATGGCTTTTTTTGAAAAAGATAGTTTATTGTTGTCTTGTATGTGTTCCCCCACACTTCAACACAATAGGTCATGTATAGGAGTATGAAGGAGCAGTACAAAATGTCTAATGACGACTGATTTAAGAAATATTTGAGTTTGCATAGTACTGAAATTCATTTGGATATTTTTTAATGAATATAATGTTTCTTCCAACTCAATTTTTGATCTATAATTACACCAAGGAATTTAATTTCAGACACTCATTGGATCTCTATATCATTTATCATGAGTTTTTTGTTCCTTATTCTATCAAAACCTTCCATTATTATAAATATAAGAAATACGATCACTCAAGAAGATTGGTTCAATCACCCAGCTGGGGAGAGTGTGTCAGCTTCCCTCTGGCACCAACTCTGACCACTTCACCCAGCTCAGTCTTTTTATTCTCATTAGACACAGCAATAAAAAAATAACAGATAACAGTAAATCGTCACTCCCAAATCAGTGGAGCCAGTTGTAGCTGTTTAACAGTGACCTTGGATTAGAAACAGGAGGTTCTGGGAAACAGCAGTGGGAAAGAAAGAGCATGTAACTAAAATAATCAGATAGCGAGGCCTGCATGAGCACCTGCACACATAAGTAACACAGAAAAGATCTTTAAAGAATGAACGTGTATAATTGATGTCCTTTCTCTACCCTATCAATTCCCCCCTGAATTATACACGTGAGTCCAGTAAAGATACAAAGAGTGATAAAATTTATAGAAAGTAATATATATCTGTGATTGCAGTGTGATTAAGAAGAGTGATAAAATTTCTTAAAAATGATATACGTGTGTGAAAAAGTAAAGAGACTAAATAAAAAAAACGAGTAGTCAAAAGGATCTACGTGTTGCCTCTTGTTTCCACATTTTCGACAACAGTGTCATTAATTGTGACAGACAAAACATAATCCTTCACACAGTGTTGTAACCATCTTCTTTAACGTCATCATCCTGTAAAGAAAGCATTTGATATGATACCAGGGCATTTGTGGTAGCTTTAATTATCATAGTCTTGATGCATGGTAGAACACAGCTGAAAAATACACAGAAGAGCATTAGTATGACAATAAATGGCATAAGAAACTTCAACAACATTTGCCACCAAAGTCTAATTGTGAGCCAGGCCCATAGGTTCAAAGTCTGGGATGTGAGTCTTCCAGAACCGTTCGCTGAAGGTTCCTCAGTGAATCCATGTTGTCTTGGATGTGGGTGTCATTTTCTCCAGGAATGTAGGTGCAACAGGTTGTGCCTATCATTACGCAAACGCCACCTCATTCAGCTGTGAGGGTGTCCAGCACAAACCGGTGTTGCAGAATCAGGGCCTTCATAGCGTCGATCTCTCTTTGTCTTCCTTTCTGGATGTTCATTGTCATGTTCAGAAACATGTTGAAGCGGTAGTTGAGGGTTTCTATCCTCAGCAGATTTTTTCCAGTTCCAAACCACGGAAACAGAGAGAGTGTCACTTTCTGTCCATCTGTCCAGAGCTTGTGTTCAGGAGGAACATCACGCCCCCAGATGGGATCTGGTGGTGAGAACACGACGGATCTTTTTCTGAGATAATGGGTTTCGTACACTTGTCTGGCTCTGATGATAAGAGTATGGTCACTTGATGTCAATCCACAAAAGCATGTTGAGTCCTTGGAAGACATGTTGCGTCTGTAGAGGATGGGTTGTTGAGACGATTTGGGCATCACAGAGCAAACATAACAACCACTCACATTCTTGTCATCTGCGAGCATCTTCTGATACTGATACTAGAGGTTCGGACCACCATGAGGGTTTGGATGTGATGTAAGCCAGTTGTCAATCTTTTCCTGGTATTTTCGTCTTTTCCGAGGGGTGGAGCTTCCCGTCCCATGTGGAGGAGACAGACACCACCATGTAGTCAGACATACTGCAGTCACAACACAACAGAGAATCCACCTGGCATGTGGAGATCCCATTGTTGCTAGGCTACAGAGCCACCAGAGCCCCTAGAAGCTAGATGAACAGGGTGTTGTTGGTTTCTTCACCTGGGTTGAGATGAGTGACCACTAAAAGGCCACTCCCCTTTGTAGCAGGTCTTCACCACTGCCCAAATTAGAGGTCCAGCACTCTCTGCAGCTTCCAGTGACTGAGATGTATCCAGCTAGGTCTTTCAGCAATCTTTCCTTTTGATGACTTTGATAAAGACCCAGTCTCCTGGTTTCACCTCCTGGTCTTCCTGTAAAACAGAAGTAAAAGAGGGCAAATCATATGTTCCAAAAACTTCTTTTTGCCTCAGCACACTTCTCATGGCAGGCATCAGTCATGACTAAACAGTACTTATGAGGACCACTCTGTTAGTTCAATGAAATCCATGTGCATGATTTGAAATGGATATTTTATCTGCTGAAACTGGTCTATTTTAGGTCTCATGTTTCCTTGTGGGTTGGGTTTTACACAGATGGTACAAGCTTTACATAAGTTTTTTAAGTAGGAACTTATTCCATAAGTTGTAAATTGTTGCTGTATTAGCGCCACCATCCCCCCTGTTGACACATGGCAGGGCCCATGCGTCACAACAGCAGCCGCTTTAAAGAGGGAGTTTGGTAGTATTGGTTTTAAGGCAACTTTATACAGTCCATCTGAGTCAAGGAACGCTCCTTTTGCTTCCCACATTTGTTTTTCAGATCTTGGCTTCATGATATTATTCTTTGGTTGAAATCACCTTTAATTTGTTGGTCTTATTCCCCAAAGAGCAAAGAACAAGATTCTTTGTTTATTTACCTGAAATTATTGAAATTTGGATATCGAGCAGACTTTTAAAATATTTGGGTTTAAAATACTTCCATTCCTTTTCAAATTAAGGTTTTCCATTTAGAGTGATTAATTTCCGTTTGAAAGGAACACATATGTCTTGTTAAACCAGCTGTGACAACAAACTTCACTGTCACTACAAGAGAGTTCCAGTTGATTTTTGTGTTCTCAAGGTTTCACTTTTTTTTCATTCTAGTTGGAAAGAAATAATCATAATGCTGTTTAAAGTTATAGTCAGAACCCACTTCAATTGATTAATCACAACCAGGTTATTTAGTTAAGGATATATTAATACTAGTTGACATTTAACAAAACCCCAAAGTAAACCCATTTTAGGTTGCTTGTAGCTCAAATAACAATTTAAAGACAGACTTTATTCATGAACGTCTGGTCAAATTACTAAGGAAACAAAACATTATTTGAGTTCTCAGTAGGTTAATAATTCTGAGTTAGTTTTATTCAAATTAAGAATTCTAGGTCAGAGGTCACAGTGTGAAATCCTAAGGACTGTCTGTGACTCTGTTCACAGCTTCAGAAGTGAGCAGCA
>SSNP01000031.1:396240-429895 GCA_006937955.1 Pachypanchax playfairii
ATTCCGGGAGGGCTGACGAAAGAACTCCAACCGCTGGACATCGGCGTGAACCGGCCGTTCAAAGTAAGGATGCGAGCGGCGTGGGAGCGATGGATGACCGAAGGAGACCACAGTTTCACGAAGGGTGGAAGGCAGCGCCGGGCGAGTTACGCTACAGTTTGCCAATGGATTGTAGATGCTTGGACTAACGTGTCTGTTGGTACTGTTATCCGAGCTTTCGCAAAAGCCGGTATCATTTCTGAGGAGCCGCACGGTACAGACAGTGACTCTGACAGCGAGGAGCGAAGTGGACCTGCTCTGTTAGATTTTGCGCAGCTGTTCGATTCCGAAACAGAGGATGAGGACTTTGAAGGATTTGAATAAGGACTATAACCGGTAATGTGCTTGTTTAATATTGTTATATCATCTTAAATAAAGCACAACCAAACTCAGTTTTGCTCCCGATCTATTTTTTAATACGCACATTTGCATGCTTTTATGTGTGTTGTTGTAAGGCGGTGTGTGTGTAGACTGCGCCTTTTCGTACGGTGCGCCTTATGTGTGTGTTAAATACAGTAATGGCACACATAACTGAGACTGCGCCTTTTGGTCGTGAAATTACGGTATTAATTAGAAAAAAAATAGGTTAATGATAATAGTAATAATATATACTTTATTGATCCCTCTTGGGGAACCCATCGTCGCCATGAGGTGAGGAACAGAGGGTAGCCATTTTGTGCAGTGCCCAAAATTTAAATGATCTTTAATTTTTTAATGAAATATTATAATTCCCTGTTTGTCAAAGGAACATACACAACTAACCTTTGACGTGACTCAAATTGTTCCCTTTGAGCAGGGACGGACTGGGACTGAAAAACAGCCCTGGACTTTGACTACGTCATCAGCGTACTTAAATTCAGCAGCAACAATATGTGGCTTTTGCTATCAAACCATCAAAATTATAGCAACAGTGCTGATGTTGACTATATGTTGTATTAAAAGCCCATTATTCTAGATTAACTTGAATACTCACATAGAAATGGAGGTGTCAACATCGATTATATAACATGGTGTTATATAATCGATTCTATGCTGTCTTAAATGAATTTATTACTTGATAAGCTTAATAATTTATGCAGTAATTAATCTTATTTCACAAATAATACCACATCTAAATGAAAATGCACCATTACAAATGTAACTACTGTCAGGTTCAGTTACCAGGTAGGGGGGGGTTGTACTGAACTCCAAAGGCGACCCAACTCCAAGACACACACACGAGAACCAGGGATCAGTGAAAGTGAGTTTATTATATAACATGCACAAGACAATAGTACAGTGAACATGAAATGTGCACGATGAAAGAAACACAGGACTGGAACTGCGGTGGGGGTGGAGACTCGATCCTGGAGGAGAGGCTCGTTAATGACACGTACAAAACAACCCGCTGCAGTGTGCGGGGATAGTGCCTGGATACTCACAGTGACGCGGTGACTGAAGCTGCGTGTGGTGAGATCCGAGGGACACTGCAGCGGGGGTGGTGCTCCAGGAGTCGAGGCAGTGCGGTGAGGTCCGGGACGCGGTGCTGTCGATGCCTGCGTGGGTCCAGCAGGGGAGGCAGCAGCGCGCTCACCGGAGAGGTGTGGATCCAGAGGCGACCAGGGACAGACAGGAGCCAGAGGGAAAGAGCCAGTCGCGTATCTCCGCAACAGAGCTCTAATTCATCCGTGTTTGAGCCAGTGCTCACGATAGGCGGGCAACTCACCGCGCCGAGGCACTGGCCCTGGAGGATGCTCCAGGACACGGGTCCGAGAACGGGGGGAAGAGCGCAGGTCGGAGAGCTCACGACCGCAACCCCGTCTGAATCGAGTCCTCTTTCCGGCGGGTTGACGACCACGCAGAGGCACTCAAAGCTGGAGGAGCGCTCCAGCATATATGACTGTGAGGTGAAGGAAGAGAAGACAGGTTAGCAGCACTAACTAAAACAACTGTCATAATATATCCCTGGCCACTCTGTACCACGATCAGGTAGTGGAAGAGTACGAACTGGCGCCTGTCTGTGGTTCTTCCTCTGATTAAATACCCAGCTCTCCTGAGCTGGGTAACGATCCACACCTGCAACCACTGATGACTGCCACGCCCTGGAAATGACAATTAGTGTCACAGAACACCACACTCACCAGCTGCAGAGATCCCCACAGTCACCAGTAAACACAACTTACAGTGAAACAAAAGCCATCACCAACACACAAGCCTAACACAAAACCCCAGACCCTGACAACTACTGTATTTAAAATCCTCAAAGTTTGTAAGCATTAACTGTAACACTACTACCAACCTTTTTACATAAAAGCACAACATATTTCTTAATATCAGCTACTGCATGTGGCCTTTTACAGCTAAAATGTTGAAGTTTAGCTGTTTTAACTACTGTAATCATAAAAAAAAAAATTGCAACCTAAACATGAATTCCTAACATCAACCCTTGCAAATAACTGTTTCTCCTTTTACGATATGTTTCATATTTACTTGCCCTGGATCTGCCTGTGGAACCAGCTCATCTTTCTGTTCATCATAACTGCTGGCATGTTGCTGTGTAGCTGTCTGCTTGACTTCTTCACTGCTGCAAACCTGCTGTGAGGTGCTGTTGCTGGCTGTGCTGCTAAATATGTCAGTTAGTTTGTGGCATTTAGAGGCTTCAGCATCTAATGCCTGCAATTTTTTTTCTCTTGCCTTCTCAGCCCCACTCTTTAATTTTCGGCCGGGTTTTGCATCGTTTCTTTCCACTGTCTTTGCATCCTCCTCCACTTCTTCTTCTCCTTGCCTGGCAGCCACAGCCAATGCAGCTCGCATCCAACTCAGAGGTGCAGTGCTGCCACCTAGAGTGCTGGAACATGAGAGAGATTTGTGGGGGGGAGTAAACAGTTGCTGAAATCGTGTGTAGAGAGTGGTGGGCCAGCCCATCGGCCGTCCTGGAGTACTGGCCGTTCTGCGATTCTCCAGAATCTAGTGATGTGCGATACCACTAATTTTCTTTCCGATCCAATACCAAGTAAATTTCAGACCAGTATCGGCGATACTGATCCAATACAGATACTTTGCTAAAAGATAATCTGTTTGAAAAATTACATTTTAAAATTAGTATATTTAAGGCAGCTGTTCTCATTTGACTACCACACATAAATACCTACATACCAGATGATTTAAATCACTTTCCCCAATTTAGAAATGGTACGAAAAGTGTCAACAATTCCACATTCTGTTCTACCTGGATACCTGAAGGATTTCAAGAGGAATGTCTGTTTCACCCCCGCAGCACCTTATCTCTCCTTTCCTCTCCTCTCCTCTCCTCTCCTCTCCTCTCCTCTCCTCTCCTCTCCTCTCCATAACATCTTCATATTCTGTCTTTTGATTTATTTTTCAAATATTTCACAATGTTTATAGTTTTTCCACGTGCTAGTTCAGTCAGGGCAGGAACACTGAGTTACTGCATCCATTTGGAGAAGGAAAGTTAATATTTCACTCTTGAATGGAAGTTAGGGTTTTTTTTTTGATAGTACACACAGGAAACTTCCTCCACAGATCCTGCGGGTGTAAAAGCACATAGCATGCTACCAGTGAACAACTAAGTCTTCATACACGTTACGAACTGCATCGATGATGTTTGGGACACTAAAGTTGCTTCACACATGAGTGTTTACTCTGCCGTGTTAATTCTAGCAGATTGCAGCAACAGGTAAGGAGCGCTGCTCTGCGTCCTTCTGCTTTTATACTGTAACGTCACGCACTTTGCTTGGCGTTAGAAGAAGTAGTTCCGACCAACTGAGCATGATTTATACAGTTTCCAGTTAATGACAAACTACATATGGACTTAAAACGACAAAAAAAAATCGATATTTTAATAAGATAATCGATTCCAAAACATAAAAAGCTGGAATCTGAGGTATGGATCTTTTAGGATCGATCTGCACATCACTACCAGAATCCACAGATGACCAGTCCGCCTCTGCCTTTGAGCCACACTGTGGATGTTTTTCACCCTGCTTTCAGTCTTGTTGGACTCTGTCTATTTCTAACCTGGCTCTGCAAGATCTATGTGTAGCCCTACCTCTTCTTGATTCTGGGATACACATGGAACTGCTCCGTTTGAAACCATCTATAAAAGGGAGGGACATCTGGTCAAGTCTCTCTGGACAAGTGTCTGTCTTCGATGATTTGTCTTCAGCCAATCACAGTAAATCAAGCTTTTTCAACTCCATTCGGGAGAAAAACACACACACATCATTACCACTAAGAAAAGCAGAACACATCTTTAACATCAAGAAATCCACGTTCTTACCTTTGCTTACTTTTCAATGAAGAAATCGTCCCTAGTTCTCCTAAAATAGATTAAATATCAGCTTTTATGCGTACATCTACCGGCGCAGCCATGTTTGTTTTGCTTTGTATGCCTGGACATTGCTGCCAATCATATCTGAACACCCGCCCCAAAGCACAATGCAATGATATGTAACCCACTTCTGAGTATGTACACGTCGCCACTAGGTTCGTAGGAGCTATGAGTAAGAGTAATAACCAGGGACACCAGTATAAGTTATGAAAAGCAACTTTTAGTTGTCAAAATCATTTGAACAGAACACGGGGGGGTTACAGATATGATTGGTGCAAACGTTTTTTTGACCAAAATAAACGGTTGTCAATGGAGCAGTTCAAGACAAAAATTCAAAATCTCGCGAGAATCCATCTTGCAGTGCAAGGCTAGTCTATTTCATTCTCTCCACAAATACTCTGACATTTCCCTTGTGATCTGAAAGTGATAGTGCTTAATTTTGGTATAAAAACAACCTGCATGCAGCATGCTGTAGCGCCTTGTTCCAACAGCACACAGTCATAGCTCATTTTTTTCACACATCTTCTTTCACTTCAACAAATAACAAGCAACAGCAGAAATTGGTGTCCATATTTATCAGAAAGGAAAGAAACACGGTATAATGAGGAGAATATTTTTAGCAGGAACATACTGTAGGGGAACAGGTATTATGAATGTTTGCCTCTTTAATACGTGTATTTCGGGGCACCACCTTCTCATGAAGGAATTAAATATTAGAATATTTAATTGAATTATTTCAGTCTCATAATATGAAGTCGCATGTCCGTCCAGATTCAAATCATGTGACTCAAATCACACATAAAAACTCACTGAATCGGCCAATTAAAATTAAGGTGAATATTTATTGAACAACAAGTAAGACAGACCAATAAACAAACAAACAAATAAACAACTAAAACATTTAATGAAATCAACGATGTATGAAGCTACAAATATAGGAAATGGCATCAGACTTAGTATGTTTTTAGAATGAGTAGATTTCTAACATTAAGGAATCTTAAACAATTATTAAGAGTGGGTGAGGAAACGGTAAATACTCTTTTACCAAGGGAGAGAGTTTTAAACTTAAGGAAAGTTGTACTTTTGGGGTGAGAGAAAAGACTAAAAGAGTGGGTTCGAGACTTCCGGGCTTCTGAGACATACCATCACAAAGTTTATAATCCGTTGTCATGGATTAAATGAAATCAATCTATTACTCTTTTGCAGCAACGGGTGGAGAGTTTCGCTCCGTCGTTCCCAGAGTGGTCTGTCGCCTCGAAGTAGCTCTTCTCCGAGTGTCGGAACTTTGCCCAGGTAGAAGAACAGCTGTCCGTCCCGTTGTGTAAGGATCGGGGTTCAGTGGTGGTTCCGGTCTCGTGCTGGAAGGCCCACGGAAGTAGTTCTGTTTTGTAGTCTTTTCTCTCAGCTGGTGACGTGAAGGTCTGGGTTTTGTGGAATTAAACTATTCAAATAAAATACTTTGCGTGTTTGAACGTGCGCCGAATTTAAAGAAAAATGAACTCTGAAGAAGAAAAAATTGCGCATTAAAACGAACACTTAAGTTTCAAACAAACGAGGAGTTTGTTAAGGAAAAATCAAAAAAAGAGTTAAACTAGAAAAATGAGGTAAAAATGATAAAACGAGAACCGAGTAGGCTTAAAGAAAAATTAAGTAAAAACTAAGATGAAGGTGACGAAAGAGAAGAGGTATAGAAAGAGCCGGAGAGAGAGATAGTGTACAAGACCGAGAGGAGGGCCGAATGGGCGCAAGTTTATAAATCTGTAAAACCAGCCTCTGGGCGGGCCGTTCCAGTGGTTTCAGCCAATGGTGAATCCGCCTTGGGAATTTAAATTTTAGGCCTATAACTCTGGTGTCAGTTACAGATTACTTAAACTATATTAAAAAACGCATACTCATCCACTCTTTGTGAAAACTACAACTACCATCAATTTTATCTTTTAACAAGAATTAACAAACAGCGTCCCCTTATTCTAATAACATAATGTTACTTTTACACATATCAGTATTTAATAAAGAAGGGATTTGCAGGTTAATTCAATATAGCATAATGAAACCTGTAACGTGGTTAAACAAGGCATTGTTTGGATCATTTTAGATTACATTGCTCCTTATAGCAATTTACTAAAGAGAGTAATTTAAACATATTTCATTTTATTCACTAAACAATGTATCATTAATTCATGTAGAAATACTTTTCTTAAAACCAAGGGTTTTATAGATATTTCCTGTAGAGAGGACTTTTGGTTAACAGTCATTGATCAGATTAACAGTTACATGCATGGAATTTACTTGCTTATTATCAGAATTTCACTGAATATAGTTTTCAAACACACAACAAATCATTTTACACACAATATGATTTAGTTAAATTGGGTGAACATTACTTCAGAGCAAAGATAATGGTTTATACCGTCCCTGTAAAGAAAGGTTTGATTGTATTAAACTGTGATCACATTAAATAGTTCCTGTGTACTGAAGTCTCTGAGATGCTCAAAGGGGTTTCTTGATTTGATCATCATGGCTATTAGGTTCCCTTTGAAATGGCATCTGTCCCGTCCCGACTGACGTCCATATCTCTGCTCAAGCACAGCAGAGTACTTTGGTATGCTTTATCAAAACACATCTGATAGGAAGGTAGGAAATGGTGGACTTCGAGCTCTGGTGTCCTGACACTTTAATGGTTAAACATAGAAATGTTTATACTTTCTCATCAGCAGATGTCCTGGGGAGATTGGTCGAAACGACATCAGCACTTATCCTGAATTATCTCGGCAGGGTGTGTGAGCTTCAAAGAGGCTCTCAGACCAGATTCAAATTGGAGACTGCTTTCACAGTGGGGCGCTCGACTGAGCTTGGGGTCGAAAGCGACAGAAACCATTCACAAAAGTGGGGATCCTGGGTCCTTTGTTGCTTCTTAGGAATGTGAGTTCTGTGTGTGAGACTAAGATTTTCACATCACAGAAAGAGTCACTGATATACACGATCTTCTCCAATTTAATTAATCAGAAATGAGGCTGTTAATGCGTCTTACAATACACAAGTATTTTAATGACCATATGTTTTCATTACACTAACAAGCATCACACTTGCATTCACATGGTCTTATTACCTTGGATTTTGTTCCTCTTCAGCAATGAATGTAGATATACAGTAGTCACTTAAATGCTCCACATCATCAAACAACAACAAAAATTTCAGATGTTAAAATTGGTTTGTTCCAGTTTTTCTTGTTCAATTGTTGAAGTAATCTTAGAGGAAAATGTGCTGCACTCACTAACTCTCAGCACATAGAACTATGGCTAACGTCATCCGCCTGTGCCAGTCCTGCTGGACCAGCTACATAATGAGTTATGACCTGCACTGCATCTGCGAGGGCTGCCTCAGTCGCATTCTGACCTTGCCCTCGCTCCTCAGCCCACCTGTTGCTGCTGTCAATTCCTCACTACGGAGGAGAAGCAGTGGAGATCAGCCTTTTTCAAGGCCGTGGCTGAGGAGGACAGAGAATGGAAAACTTAGAATTATACACGTTCATGCCTGACACCAACTTTGAAGAAATCTCCTGCATGACCTGTGTGCAGCAGTCACACAGGCCCTGTTATCTGACCTGCTACTGTTCTGAGGGAGAATGTGTAAGTCGGAGAACACTTTGTTTTTCTTAATCCAAGGTAATTGCGAGGCACCAGCCACGACTGGATTGACTGATTTTGGAGTGATGATTCATGTTATCTGTTTTTGATGTATCTAAGTGAATAAAGACACTGAGCTGAAGAGGGACCAGCAGAGTTGTCACGGCTGTCTAGCAGAGATGCTGCGAGCGCTGATTCTCTCCTCGGCTGAGGTTTGAACCAAACTTCTTGAGTGATCGTATTTCTTATATTTATAATAATGGAAGGTTTTGATAGAATAAGGAAAAAACCTAACAAGGCGTTCCCTTTGGCAGATTATCCTCTGGAGGAAGCCATTGAGATCCTTGATGGTGGGTGGGAATTGGACAATTCTGGCCTCCGCAAGTCGGCGACAACACCACTTCCGGCAGTGGGTGCACTCCTCCCGGATCTCCCACCTGTCATCCAGGAAGCGGCGAGGGAGAAGGGGCTTTCCGCTCCCCAACCTGCCTTTCTCCCACGAGAGGGCGGCTGTGGCTCAGTGGTAAGAGTGGTCGTCTTCCAATTTGAAGGTTGGTGGATCAATCCTGGCTTCCACTGCCACAAGTTGAAGGGTCCTTGGGCAAGACACTGACCCCCATGTTGCCCTCCGATCTGCGTATCGGGTTGTGTGAGTGTTAGCCCCTACTCTCTCCCCCCGGTTTACATATCGGGTTGTGTGAATGGGTGAATGCAAAACCTTGTAGTGTGAAAGCGCTTTGAGTGGTCTGAATGACTAGAAAAGCGCTGTACAAATACAGGACATTTACCACGATCAGACGATCTAGCGGGAAGAAGATACACCAGTTCCCGGTGGTCATGACCTAGCTCTCCCAGGCGGGAGCGGAGCCCGCCAAAATAAAAGCACAAGTTTCCACCTATGCGCCTATCACCAGGGTGGAGGTGCTAACGGAGCGAAGCTTTCCGTCCGTTTCCTCTCTGGACCCCGACCTTGCTGTCATGCTGGGGGTGAAGACCAGGCTGGCTGAAAAGCGGCCTGTTCCTCCCTCCAAGCATGACCAACTGATCGGCTGCTTCAGCGATCGCGCCCATCAGTGCGCGCTGCAGGCGGCCGCAGCAACCAACAACACCGCCCTGATGGCCTTCGCTATATCAAAGAAGGTGGACGAGACAGAGCTGCCAGAGAAGCTGACGCCGCCGACGTCATTTTGAACCTGTGTGCAACATTGGCGGTGTGCGCTTCCCGCATGGCTGGTCATGGTTTGAAGCGCACTCCGCCTTTGCCTGTCCATGACAGAGGCTGTCCAGAAGGACATGCTGGAGGGTCCCACCAGCCCAGATGCCCTGTTTGGTCCCCAGCTTCAGACTATCCTTAAGAGGTTGCAGAGGACAGTGGAGGTGTCCGACTCGGTGCACGACCTAGTGCGGCCTCCTGACTCCCGCCCTCCTCGCTCTTCTGGCCGCTGGAGAGATTGCCGTGGCCAGTGCCAGCAGCAGAGATGCTCCACCGCTGCTGCCACCTCCAGCTCTGCTCCTTCACCTGCTGCTGCCGCCTCCTTGTCGTTGGAGCAGCAACAACGCCAACCCAAGGCTCAACGCTTCCGAGGCTGACAGCAGGCACCCTGAATCACCCAGCCGAGCGGACGGAAGCCGCCGCCAAAGAAATGGCTCCTTGGGGGGAATATGTGCAATGAACCTGTGACGTGTTTTGAAATAAAGCACATACAGTGGGGCAAAAAAGTATTTAGTCAGCCACCAATTGTGTAAGTTCTCCCACTTAAAAAGATCAGAGAGGCCTGTAATTTTCATCATAGGTATACCTCAACTATGAGAGACGAAATGAGGAAAAAAAATCCAGAAAATCACATTGTCTGATTTTTAAAGAATTTATTTGCAAATTATGGTGGAAAATAAGTATTTGGTCAATAACATAAGTTAATCTCAATACTTTGTTATATAGCCTTTGTTGGCAATGACAGAGGTCAAATGTTTTCTGTAAGTCTTCACAAGGTTTTCACACACTGTTGCTGGTATTTTGGCCCATTCCTCCATGCAGATCTCCTCTAGAGCAGTGATGTTTTGGGGCTGACACTGGGCAACACGGACTTTCAACTCCCTCCAGAGATTTTCTATGGGGTTGAGATCTGGAGACTGGCTAGGCCACTCCAGGACCTTGAAATGCTTCTTACGAAGCCACTCCTTCGTTGCCCGGGCGGTGTGTTTGGGATCACTGTCATGCTGAAAGACCCAGCCACGTCTCATTTTCAATGCCCTTGCTGATGGAAGGAGGTTTTCACTCAAAATCTTACGATACATGGCCCCATTCATTCTTTCCTTTACACGGATCAGTCGTCCTGGTCCCCTTGCAGAAAAACAGCCCCAAAGCATGATGTTTCCACCCCCATGCTTTACAGTAGGTATGGTGTTCTTTGGATCCAACTCAGCATTCTTTCCCCTCCAAACACGACAAGTTGAGTTTCTACCAAAAAGTTCTATTTTGGTTTCATCTGACCATATGATGTTCTCCCAATCCTCTTCTGGATCATCCAAATGCTCTCTAGCAAACCGCAGACGGGCCTGGACGTGTCCTGGCTTCAGCAGGGGGACACGTCTGGCACTGCAGGATTTGAGTCCCTGGCGGCGGAGTGTGTTACTGATGGTAGCCTTTGTTACTTTGGTCCCAGCTCTCTGCAGGTCATTCACTAGGTCCCTCCGTGTGGTTCTGGGATTTTTGCTCACCGTTCTTGTGATCATTTTGACCCCACGGGGTGAGATCTTGCGTGGAGCCCCAGATCGAGGGAGATTATCAGTGGTCTTGTATGTCTTCCATTTTCTAATAATTGCTCCCACAGTTGATTTCTTCACACCAAGCTGCTTACCTATTGCAGATTCAGTCTTCCCAGCCTGGTGAAGGTCTACAATTTTGTTTCTGGTGTCCTTTGACAGCTCTTTGGTCTTGGCCATAGTGGAGTTTGGAGCGTGACTGTTTGAGGTTGTGGACAGGTGTCTTTTATACTGATAACGAGTTCACACAGGTGCCATTAATACAGGTAACGAGTGGAGGACCGAGGAGCCTCTTAAAGAAGTTACAGGTCTGTGAAAGCCAGAAATCTTACTTGTTTGTAGGTGACCAAATACTTATTTTCCACCATAATTTGCAAATAAATTCTTTAAAAATCAGACAATGTGATTTTCTGGATTTTTTTTCCTCATTTTGTCTCTCATAGTTAAGGTATACCTATGATGAAAATTACAGGCCTCTCTGATCTTTTTAAGTGGGAGAACTTACACAATTGGTGGCTGACTAAATACTTTTTTGCCCCACTGTACATGTCTCACTCACTCCTGCCTCAGAATCCGAGAGGACAGCAGTTCTGCGCTGCTGCATCCCAACCCCACTTTTACACCTAAAGGCATCAGCAGCTCGTTCAGATTGAGGCTGATCTCTCTGGATGGCTTCTATCCTCCTCATAACTCTGAGGAGGAGGCCAAGTCTCACCTTCTCTTTCCCGTGCGCACTCTTTCCTGTTATGTTGCACGCACGGCGAGTTTGTTCATCACAGAGAAAACTCCACAGGACGTCCCCTGTCCGCCCAGCGCCTTTTTCACTGGTTATGTGACGCTATTTCCCAGGCGTATGTCTCATCTGGACTCGAACCTCCAGAGAACATCAAAGCTCACTCCTGCAGAGGGATCTTGTCCTCCACAGCTCTGCATGGAGTGATGACGGCGGATGACATCTGCACTGCAGCTTCCTGGTCATCCATGTCCTCATTCATTCGCTTCTACCTGCGCGACATTTCCTCTTTCTCTGTGACTCATTCTGTTCTCAACGTTCCCAAATAGCATTTTTTATTTAGCCATTTAGGAACCAGTGAGGACGAGTGCTTAAAGGGCGAAGACTACGAATTACAACGTTGGTTACATATTGTAACTCCAGATTCTATGAGTATAGGTGCAGGATGCAAAAACTGAATCAGAAGATAACTTATGGAAAAAAGGAAATGGTCTGCAGTAGACATTAGTAGGCATTTTTTGTTCTACTGTCCCTTGTACCATGACCTCAGATCTGGTATGTTTGGAAAAATTCAGTGTAAAAAGCCTGATTTGTTTTGGATGACTGATGGAGAAATGTTGAGCTGGTTATTTGAAAATGAAATTTTTAGTTTGACTTCCTTTCTGGAAAAGGCATGGAAACTTAGACAAAGAACTCTGTACCCTGGACTTTAAAGGAACTGGTGCTATCTAAACGTTAAGATTTATTTCCATTATGTATGCTGGTCGCCTTCCTGTTTTTTGTTATGTATTAATTGTCAGTAGTGTCATATAAGCCTTTTTGGGCTGGGCACGTAAGTGTATGACACTTAAATAAAAATCAATCAATCAATCAATCAATCAATCAATCAATCAATCAATCAATCAATCAATCAAAATATTAAAATGTCTCCCAATCTATCCCAGTTTGATAAAAACTGCCTAAAAAGCCAGATCTTGCTAGTGCAATCCCCCTTTTACATGTAAGCAGTCATTATAAATGTGTTTTTATATAAACACCAACCAGACCATTTTGCAGCAGAATTAAAGAAGCCTTTGACTGAATTACAACATTACACCATTTTTGAAGCGATTTAGAGGGTGTGTTTCATCCAGTATGCTGATTTTTTTTTTACACAATCCAATGCAATGTGATAAAAAACAACAGAGTTTATCAAATCTTTGATTTGATCCAAACCTCCTTTCTAAGCATGCACAATACAGCACTGGACAGTGGAGGGGAAAACCCTGTTTTAACAGGAACAGAGTTTAAGAACATTGTCCTTAGAAAAATTTGTAACTCCCCTGTGTGCACTGACTACATCAGGCACAGACCATTCAGTTGTATAAGGCTGTGGTCTGTTTGTGAAAAGTCAATAAACCAGACTCCAGTCAGAGCAGACATGAGCTGAGAAGAAATAAATCCTCAGCTAGCAAATAGAATGAGTTTCTCAGACATTTCCCACACCTCCAATCTATCCCTCTTTATCTTAACTTATTTTTCTGCTCTAGCTCTTTCCCACATCTATCCTCCCTCAAGCCCTGCTGCACTAGGTTTGATGCCTCCATGTATCCCACAATCCCCTCCATATTTCCCTCTCAATCTTTCTGAATTTCTTACACCTCCCTCATTCTCACCTTCATTTTCCCATCATGCCATTCCCACTACACCTCTTCTTATGGCAGTCCAAACACTGAATTAAGTATGACCCCTGTGGCTGCTGCCATCCTCACTTGATCTTCTGTGATTTTATTGCAGCCTAGTCTTATCCCAGCCCTGGGTTGAGGGTTTCCAAAACTAATTAAATCCTTTCTCAACATGCTCATCCTCATCATCTGGGTATAGTGATCCAGCAAGCTTAGGGCATCAACTACAACCGCACCATAAGAAAAGCACACAGTGTACAACAGTCCCTTTTTTTAATACTTCTTTAATAACAATTCCACATATTTATTGTTCATCCCATAGTTCTACACATTTTACTATGATTGACAGTAAAGTAACTGTAAACCAAGGAAAACACAAAATACCAAAAAAGGTTATGCTTGTCCTTACATCATGCAGCTGCAAAAACTTATCAAGATACACAGGAAGGCTTAAGAGATGTTGCAGCAAAGCATGTCAGACAGTTTGTACAAAACACCAAATAAATGCACATAACAAGACTTCACACTTGTATGCATAGAAATACAAGTTGCTTCTTCTAAATGTCCCAGTGTTAGTTCAAACAACTGTCACTCTATTACATTTTAAAACCCTAGGAGAGCGTCTTTGAGTTTTTATTAAACAGTTGGTTGGATTCAAGTTGTTGTCACATAATATCTTTGGATGACAGGATTAAAGTCAGAGTGCACTGAGATTACAGCTTTGCTCAGTAGTGAGACTCTGATACTCCCAACCCGTTTGGATCCATAAGTCACTCTGCATTAAAGAGTCACAAATTTTTAAACTGTTATCTGACTACTCTGGGAGACAGAGATCTGTGAAGGGTTCTAGTGTTTTGCAGTTCCTTTATTTACAACTGTGTCTCCAAAGGAACACATTCCAAAAATATTTGACAGAACCTGTAGTGTTTAAACTTCATGACGCACAAAGTCAGCTGACCACATTCAGTCACAAACTGAACCAGCTACTTCTTTTTTCACCGTGTGTGTCAATCACTGCTTAGCATGCCATTTTTGGAGTTTGTAGTTCCTCCAGTAGTTCATTGTCATTTCCTGTTCATGTCACTTCCTGCTATCAAGCTCATCATGTTCACCTGTCTCAGATCTGGCATGTTCTCCTTTCTGGCCCACCCCTCTGTGGGGCTCCATCATGTCTCTACTTCACTGTGCGAGGTATTGGGGTGCAGCTGTCTCATTTGTGAACCTCTCAGCATTTTTGAGAGAAATCTTTGTAGTGGATTATGAGACTAACATCACAGGTCACATTGGCCAATAAATCTGTTAAATTCCTCAGCTAACAGGTGTGTTTACTATCAGCCAATCGTGTGGCTCTTTATGTTTACTCAAGACTTTTAAACTCGTAGAGCTGTATGGACAGTTCAAGTGAGAACCATGTTGGACAGGATACAGCGGTGAAGTTAGTTTTAAGTTGGATATTCGATGGATATTTAGCAGTGTCTTCAACTGTGGCTTGTTGCTCAGATTTATCCAGTGCAAGCAATGAGATCAAAGACAGATTCACCCTGTGGAGACAGCAAGGTTACAGGCAGCTCACGCTACTTACTTAGGGGCCGTCAGCAAATCACTGATCAAATGACAAACACAAAGTATATTACGCAAATATTCAATGTCTCCTAAATAATTTTTATTTATTTAACATTTATTTACCTACGAAGGACAGATTAAGGATAATATTCTTATTTATTTGGACCCCATGTCTCCAGATCTTTACTGGGATGGGAGAAATAACTTATGTTTTTATTAAATTTTACTGCATTAAATGTGAAATTCCTGATTCTTTATAATTGCTTTTAAGTCATGAGACCTTTTGACCCCAAATTAATCCAGAATTGTTGTACCAGACTGGAACCATGAGACACAACCATTTTAGAGTCATTTTTAAACATATGAAATTTTACTCAGATCAGATGGCAGCAGGACCTCTTTCATTGTGGGGCTCCTCCATGACAAGGCGCTCAGGTGGGCAGACATCTTCTTCAGAGCTAATCCCGTGGAACTCACCCCTTATCAAGTGTTTCTCAATGCCTTCCAACTCACTTTCGCCCCCACCGACAGCAAGAGTGATGCCATGTTTTAGCTCCTAAGGCTCCGCCAGGACTCGCCAGGACCATCAGACGGTGGCAAACTTCGCCATCAAGTTCCGCACACTTGCGGTAGAGGCAGGGTGGGTCGATTCCGCTCTCAGAGGGTTTTTCCTCTTTGCATTGTCTGAGAGGGTCCATGACGACCTGGCTAGTCGCAACTAACCCGCCACCCTTGACCAGCTGATCCAGCTGGCCATTTGGCTAGACAACCGAGCTCGAGAAAGACACAGCTCCAAAGCCTCCATTACCACGTCCTATCCTGCTTCCTCCTTAGCTTGGAAGTTGTCACCACCACTACCGCGAGAAGAGAATCAGGAAACCCCTGCAGCTTGGTCGTGCCTGCCTGACCCCGGAAGAGAGACAGCAGCTCTTAGCGGCGAGGGCGTGCCTTTACTGTGGATCCTCATGCCATCTCCGGCGCTCCTGCACTGTGTGACCCAGCCAATCAGTGAGAGTGGGGGGCTTGGCGGGTCGACAAACCAACCACCTCCGACTTACTGTCCCTGTTTCCCTGTGTACAAATACTCACAATCCCATTAACACCACTGCCCTCATTGATTCAGGCTCTGAACAGAACTTTGTCCATCCAAACCTGGCAGCTCCACTTGGCCACCTCCTGTCTGGACCCGCCTGTCCAGGTTAACGCACTGTATGGTAGTGCCATCACCACCATATCCCACCAGACTGAGCCTGCGAATTTGGTGGTATCCAGCAATCACCATGAAACTATTCAGTTCTTTGTGTTTCTGACCTCCGAAGTGCCCATGGTGCTGGGCTTCCCCTGGCCCCAGAGCTGGCTTCACACCAGCCGGATATCTCCAACGTGCCAAAAGTTTACCACAACGTCTGGCACGTATGTAGTAAAGACAGGGTGTTGTCTCTTCCGCCCTACCATCTTTTCAATTGTGCCATTGACCTCCTGCCTGGCGCTCCGCTTCCCACCGGCCGTCTATTAAGCTTGTCCCGAACCGAACATGAGGCCAAGTAAAGCTACATGAATGACTCTTTTAAAGAGGCCCTTCCATTAAAAACATTTTTTTCTGAGGTTTCTGTTGAATATTTTAGCTCCACAGGTGATCTTATCTTCATAGTGGGTATGAAAACAGGTCAGCAACTTCTCTATCAGTTTTTATCTCTCAAACTACACAGGTGGCGATAACACCCAAGTTCTCCCAAGTCCAAACAGCCTGTGTCTGTTTTGTCACAACTCCTTTGTTTGTTAGTATTCATCAGCTCCTGCTGTTGAAACCACACCTAGCATGCAGCTCACTAAAAAGCTGTAGCATAAGACGTAGCAAACAGGAAGACACAATGTCTGACGTTGCCATGCGCAGCGGAGCAGGAAACAGTATACCTTGCTCTCATAGGCTAATTTGTTAGCCAATCTGAGTCCAACAAATTCGAATAATGAATATGAAGGAGCTGCTGCCAAAGCAGCCTGAAGGAAGGAGCTGGAACCACCCAAATTTTAATGCAGACAGATGTAAAGGTCTGTTAATAAGTGTTTCCTGATGTTTTTTAGATTTAAAATGTTTCATATTACTGGTTAATATTTAAGAAATAACCACAAAGTCCTGAAATGTGTATGAAATGGCCTCTTTAAAGCTGGAATAATCAGACCCTCATCCTCTCCCCTCGGTGCCGGGTTCTTTTTTGTGGCCAAAAAGGACAAGTCCCTCTGACTCTGTATTGATTATAGAGGTCTGAACCAGATAACTATAAAAAACAAATGCTCACTCCCTCTTCTGTCCTCAGCTTTTGAACCGGTCCAGAAAGCCTCCATCCTTACCAAACTCGACCTGAGGGACGCCTACTACCTGGTCCGAATCCAAGGAGGTGACGAGTGGAAGACAGCTCAGGCCAGACCCGCTCAAGACTAAGGCGGTAGAAGATTGGCCACCCAAACACAGACAAACCCTGATGGATTTGGGCCAGTCAACATATTTCTATGTAAGATAAACATAGAAACAGCTAATGGCAGCAATAATAATCAATACAAACATGGAGAGTAAAGAGAGACAGCAGAGTGAAAAAATGTGGTCAGTATGTCCTCTGGAAGTCTAAGCCTTTAGCAGCATAACTAAAGGGGAAGCTCAGGATAACCTAAGCCATCCCTGACAATAGGATTGTGCAAAAAGGAAAGTTATAAGTCTATTCTTAAAGCTACACAAAGTGTCTGTCTCACAGATTAAAATTGAAAGCTGGTTCCACAGGAGAGGAGCCTGATAACTGAAAGATCTTCCTGTAACAGCCCTTGGTACCAAAAAGAGAGACAGAGAGGCCTCGATGGGTACAACAAGTTTATCTGTTGTTTCCTTACTTATCGATCATCATCTTGCACCTTGCACCATGAAAACTGTACAGACATCATTAAAAAACAAATAAACAATTCTTAAATATATCATATTATGAAACATATAACATTAAAATCACCATAAGTTATTTAAATAAGTTAACATTTCATACAACTCTTAAAACATACCTCGCTCCGCTTGCCAAGGGTGTAAAACAGACACGTTTCAATAAAAGCATCTAGCATCAGCATCATGTTAGCATCAGCTAACAACAGAGTACAAATAGTGATGTAAATGTGGCAGTTTTAAGACAAGATCCAATATATTAGTAAAAGAAAAAATATTTAACACTTAAGTGGAAAAGAAACACTTAACCCGCCACAGATGTTCAACAAACAAATCAACCTCCCTTGACAGGAGGGGGCATGTCTCTTTATATACCAAACACCGGTGATGTCACCTGTTAACTGCGTAGCTGGCAGTTACACTTCCTCCCATTCTACTTTTAGAAACTCTAGGAACTACAAGCAGACCTGCAGTCTGAGAGCGGAGTGCTCAGTTACGAACATATGGAACAATAAAATCTTTAAAGAAATCTTTAAAATCTTTAAACCTTTTGACATTAGTTTTCTACTTTCAAGACAGAGGCAGTTGGTGAGATGTTTTTTGGGTGGTGCTGCATAAATCCAATTAAGTGACTGTTAAATAAAACATTTGTAAAGATGAGTTAATGTAAACCCTATGTAAAAAAAAAAACCTTTTTCAACTTTAGTTAAATATTTGAAAATGACTTTATTCAAGTGTAAATTTAAAAAGGAAATCACCATAACAGGCAGATTTTGTTTATCAACATTAATTTTTTTAAGTAATATTTAATATAATATAAACATAAAATATGTTTGGTTATTTTAATTGTCCAGCACTGGATAAACCTCCACAGTTGTGTCCACTGTGCTGTGGAAACAGTTCTCCATGCCAAACAACCATTCACACTCACACCTAGGGATAATTTAGAGTTGCCAATTAACCTCTTGCATGTTTTTGGACTGTGGGAGGAAGCCAGAGTCCCCAGAGAAAACCAATGCATGCAAGGGGAAAACATTCAAACTCCATGCAGAAAGGCCCCAGTCTGGATTTTAATACAGGACCTTCTGACTGCAAGGCAACAGCTCTTTCATCTCAACATGACTTTTTAAACTTCCCATTTTTTTATTATAAAAGGGATTTTCCTTTTGGTTCTGTTTTATTTTTTATTTCCACACTAGGTATGTGTGAGTGTGTGACTGAGTAAAAGAGAGACAGAGAAAGCAACAGAGAAAGGGGGATGGGGGGGCAGGGGGGGACTATGTTCTGCAGATCAAATAGTCCAATGCTGTTTTAGAGATCTGCATTGACTTTAATTAAGACCAGTTTTTCCACATAGGGTCTATGTTGCTGTGGACTGACCAGTGACCACATTTCCAGCCGTGCTAAAAACATGCTCAGACTGGACAACTGAGATGTTGCAGTACAAAGCATGTTAGATTGGGCCTGCACTGATCATAAGAAATAGAGGGGGAGTGTGTCTGTTTGTGTGTGTAGCTTAATATGTAATATTATTTATACCATAGCTACCTTAACTTTTTATATTATACAGCAAGAAAATGTCACTCAAAGTGTAAAATATAAAAAAACTGTTTAGAGCCAGCAAACAGTTAAAAAAAAAACTCAGATGACCAGCAGAGAGGGAGGGGGGAGACATGCGAGTCACATTCTGCTAAGCACCACGTCTGAACAAACCCCACATTTACCAAATCTCTACTGGTTAAGTAATTGCTATGAAAAAAAACAAACCTAAAGCTGAAGAAACCCTAAACCACTGATCACCAACTGGCGGCCCGCGGGCCGAATCCGGCCCCTTGAGCCGTTCAATCCAGCCCACGACTGGATTCCAAAATTGTGAGAATCAAAAAGAAAATAGGGGTCCACACTACTAAAGCAACTCCTAGTGGTTGACTGTGGTATAGGTGACGGGAGCCTGAATCAAATGCCTTCAGTTTTGTAATGAAATGGAAAAAGTATAAACATTAAACATAATGTTAAGCCAAAACTAGATTTTTATTTGATTTTCTTCTTGGGACTGTCTGGTAAAACTCTGGCCCTCTGACAAATATAGTTGATGACTCCTGCCCTAAACCTTAATGGAAAAACCCCACAAACCTGAGTGTCTGAGGCTGAGGCAGAGACAGAGAGAGAGAGAACACACTGTTCTCTTCTCAGTTATCTGTGTGTGAGTGAGCAGAGTGGCACACAGCAACAATAAATTGTTATGTGTGAAGTTGAGGGGCGCTGTCACAGAACGCAGACACAATCAGCTACCCAATGAGAAATTTTTATTCAATCAGAACACAGATATTGAAGCATATTTACTTGTATCATATTTATACTCTGCAAAAGTGCTCATCCCTACTTATATGTTCCTTCACACATATACATCTAAATTTATCCCTCCTTGTTCCTAAAAACCCACCTCCCATCCCTTTCTTCTATTGCTGAGTCTTTAATTTCATAAGCTCTGGTGAGAATCAAATAATGGTCACTTCCATAGCGTGTTCTCCTGCACCTCCCACTCACAATGCCCCACCGCTTCATTTGAAATCAGTGTGAGATCTAATACAAATGTGCTATCTGTACTCATATTAATCCTAGTCCCTCTTCCATCAGTAATACACACTAAATTTATGTCATCGATTAATTCCTCAATTACCTCTCCATTTGTGTCGGTTTTAGTTCCTCCCCACATATGCTTACTGTTTTGACCCATAATTAACTTAAGTTGATTAACGTCTAACCTCTTGCATGGGATTATAGTTGGTTTTTTTTTGCGTGATCTTGGTGAGGGCACACGCTTTCTGGTCTGCTCCTGCTCCCCCCCTTTGTTCTCTGCTTTTTTTCATCTCTGAATCTCCCCTTCGTAGACATGAAATTATGGATCTGGTATCGTGGTCAGTTACACACTGGAAAACTTTTTTTGATCCAATTAAGGCTCATTAAGAGGGAGCCACCATGCCCGGACTCAACCCATGTTCTGATCGTGGAAACCTGCTGATTGGAGCTGGCAGTTACCTGATGTATCGACAAATTCGGGGGGGTCTGGATCACACACTGATGTGGTTAGGACCTCACTGGAACAATGGGTGTCATCTTGGAGAACCTGCAAGTTCGTTCAGAGTGGAGGAGTGATTGATTGGCAGTTTTTCATGTGATTTTGTACATTTCAGCTTTTTCCAAATTCCACTGGAAAAGTGCACCATAAGAACTCAAAGGACTGTTGAATTCTCCAGTTCTGCCCTAATCTATCTTATCTTGTTTTGGTTGGGTCTGAAGACCAACACTCCAACCTCCCCTGACGAAAATGCAAATGGGATACTTGGCTCCCCTCCCCCAGCCCCCCGCCCACGCCTGAAACTGGGAAGAACGGACATTCAGGACTGTGATTTCTGACATAAACATCTGAGAGCGTTGCTCAGCGATGGTGTTTGCATTCCTCTCACAACACATTCACATCACACATTGCAGTCACACCTCCCTTAATGGCCTCACTGTTTTACATCATATCTGTTCACGCCCCTGCTAAGGAGTTTTTTTTGTACTCCAATCCAGTGCCCCCCCTGAGGGCTCTGGGTATGAATCTGTTTTATCTCCTATCCAACCCAATGGTGTTCCATTCAACAGGTTTTTCTACACATAGGTTTATGGGTGTTTATATATGTATGTATATATTCTCCTGTGTGACCTTGGGCTGACCTCATCGCTAGCGCCGGGCACACGTACTCTGGCTGCCTTGGAGAGTGAAGGTTAAGCTTTTTTTTTTTTGTATCTCCATGTAATTTTCCCCTGTGGGACAATAAAGACAATTCAAAATTCAAATTCAAATCAGCCCCTGTAAAGTTTTATGATGATAAATTCTTACTCTTAATTCTTACTATATCTTAAAAGTTCTATAGCTCAGATTATTATTGATAAACATTGCACAACCACCTCCTACCCCTCTTCTCTATCGAACCTGATGACTGAATATTGTGATAACTTAAAATCTGGATTTACCTTTATCCATGTCTCCTGAATGCACACAATATCTTGCTGTTTTATTAATTTATCAATATACCTTTTAAATTCCTGTCCATTTGCTTTTAGGCTCCTTGCAGTCCATTGTAAAATCAAAACCTTTTACCCTAAGCAGCCCCCCTTCTGGCTAGATTGGGCACTGAGATTATTCCTTCTTCCCATGTCAACTCCTTCATATCCAAATGATTTGCTGCTGCTTTCACTATGATTTGTATTCTCTCAGTTTTAGATTTTGTTACATTGTTGCATTTATTACCCCAGCAATGAATGTTACCAGCTTCTACCCCGACCTTCCCTTCCATTACTTTTTCCTGTTCTTTATCAGATTCTTCCCCTATAAATCCAGCTCCTTTTTCTGTTTTTTCAAAAGATTCCACTGGCACCATTACAACCTATTCCTGTGGCTGGACAGCTATTTGACCGAGTTATCCTCGACTGTGTGGGCCCATTGCCACATACCCGTAAAGGCAACCAGTTCCTATTAACCATCATGTGCTCTGCCACACGTTTTCCAGAAGCCATTCCAGTGTGTAAAATAACCACTCACTCTGTTATTAGAGCTGAGGGCATCCCATTTGTCTTATTTGCTGTACGCAAATCCCTACAGGAATCACTTGGGTTCAGCCCTGCTGAATTGGTTTTTGGACAGACCCCTCGTGGTCTGCTCCAAGCATTAAAGGAGAGGTTTCTCCTGCCCCCTGAACCAAAAGGGAAAAGTGTGTTTGTCCATGACTTAACAGACCGTTTGCGTTGGGCCATTTATATTGCAAAAGAATGCTTGGCCAGCAACAACATAAAATGAAAAAGTGCCATGACTCTGTAGAACGAAAATTTCAGCCTGAGGATAAAGTCATTACTTTAATTCCAGTGACAGGTTCCGCTCTCCCCGCAAAGTTTGCTGGACCTTAAAAAGTTCAAAAATGTTTAAACAACAACAATTATGTCCTTTCTACTTCTGACACTACTCCTGACAGCGTAAAGCTTTGTCTGTCACATCAATATGCTGAAACCCTATCATGACCGTGACTCTTCCTCTGCTAATACTGGAGAAACACTGCATGTTTCTGCTGTAGTAGCTGCAGAGGGTGCTGATGTTGATGCCAGCTGTGACGACGATGGGTTAACATTGCTTTTATCCTCACCAAGTAGTGCATGGTTCAAGAATTCTGAGATGATAAAAGAACTGGAGAGATTTTATCTATGCAATAAACCCCACCACCTTCTCAAGTCCATAAATTCTGTACTAGTTTGTAATAACTCTGAACAATCAGATCACTTCCCAGCCGCTTCACAGGCTCTGAATCTCCCTTCCACATTTACTGTCCGTCTCGTCCTAAGTGTCTGGGTCCTTCCCCGCTCCACACAGCTTATAACACGGTAAATAATAAGAGATCTCACCCAGAGAAGTGCACCACTGCCCCTCCTGGATCATATGACTAAATACAGCTTGTAATGAGTTAAAATTCAGCGAGCAGCTGCCCCAGAATGCTTTGCAGGATTTCAGCCAATAAAAGCTGTAGAGACGTCAAGATGTCTATGGCACTGAGTGTTCAGATTCAGTTTGAGATCTATAGACGTCTATGGCACTGAATGAGTTGAAGCTACACAAGGTGTCTGCCTCACGGATAAAAAGTGGAAGCTGGTTCCACAGGAGCAGAGCCTGATAAGTGAAAGCTCTTCCTCCCGTTCTATTTTTAGAAACTCTAGGAACCCAAAGCAGACCTGCAGTCTGAGAGAAAAGTGCTCTGTAAGGAACAGTTTTAGAAAAATAAATGTTGTCACTGTTCTGGATTCATACACCAAGAATAGATGACTGTGTGGATTAAGTGGGTCATGCCAGCTTTGTGTCCAAACTGGACCTATTAAAGGGTTACTGGCAAGTTCCACTCACTGAACGTGCCTCAGAGATATCTGCTTTTGTGACACCGGATGTATTTTTACAATACACTATTATGCCATTCGGGTTGTGTAACGCTCAAGCTACATTTCACAGCTTAATTGAGGTAGTTCTTTCTGGTATAGCTCACTACAGTGCTTACCTTGATGACCTAGTCATTTACACTTTCACTTGGGAGGAACATATTGAAGTGTTACATAACTGTGTTACTGGCTGAAGCTTCACTTACACTAAATTTGGCTAAGTACAGCTTTAGACAAGCCACCATCACCTACCTAGGCCACCAGGTGGGTCAAGGTAAAGTGCATCAGTTGACGCCAAAGTGGAGGCAATATTAAACTTCCCCACTCCAACTTCTAGAAGTGAGTTAGGCCGGTTTCTTGGACTTGTAGGCTTCTACAGAAACTTTTGCTAGAACTTTTTGATTGTTGTCTACCCCTGACCACTCTGCTTAGCCTGAAAATGAAGTTTGCTGTCATCCCACTGCAACGACGGGGAGGTAGCGACTGGTGTTGTTGTTGTGCTCTTAGCTCTGCTTCCTTATTGTAGTGGCATATGTCATTTTGAGTTTGGTTGTAGTGATCCCTAATTATAGTAAAGTGTTTGTGTGGACAAGTTGTTTGTTTTGGTATATAGCTCAAGCTCTGATGTGTTTACTTGCCCCATTAAGTATTTGTAGTTATAGTGCAGTTACTTCTTTTGTTTGGTTTGTTGACTGATTGTCCTCCCTGTATTCCTCCTCTGATCCACCATTAAAACTTTGTTGTAAAATATATCCCTCTTGTGCGGGATTTATCCTTTTATATTACTCCTTATCTACCTTACTTGAGCCTGGTTGTAACTTTAAAATGGTAATTGGCGTGTACTTGTATAACGCTTTTCTTAAGTCAGACAACTCCCAAAGCGCTTTACACTACAGTATGTCATTCACCCATTCACACACACACACACACACACACACACACACACACAAGTTTGTTTTGCTATCCTTATGGGGACCGTCCATTGACTTCCATTGATTTTAGTAACTAGATTTATACCTAACCCAAACCCTTTTACTAACCTTAACCATTACTGATCTATAACTAACCCTAAGACTAACTAAAACTCTATTCACACCATACCTATAAACCTAACCCCTAACCCTAAAAAGGGGAGTCCCCCTTATGGTGACCAGGCTTCGGTCCCCACAAGAACCCTCGGACCCCAGAAAGATAGTAAAAGTCAGGAAACTGGTCCTCAGGAGGTCAGAAATACAAGCCCCCCCCCCCCACACACACACACTCACGTTTGGTGGTGATAAACTACACATATGTTGTAGCCACAGCTACAGGCGAGGCTGCCAGACACTGGTGCCACCGGACCCTCCGACCACCACCAAACAGGCAGGATGGGTGAAGCGTCTTGCCCAAGGATACAACAGCCAAGCGACCTTGTAATTAGTTATAGTTACTCACTAATTGTTCAAAAAAGTTGTTTAGTTAGTAACTGAATTACTCTACAAAAAAGTAACTAGTTACCTTAGAAAATAACTGACTGCTTTACTAAAAAAAACAAAAAAAGTGTCAAGACATAAAAGAATTTGGATTTTTTTAGCAGGTTTCACAAGTCAGTGAAAATGAATAAAACAGACGAGTAATTGTAAATTTACATTTACATTTACTGCAGATAAACAGACAGCCAAGATTTGTCCTACACTTCAAGTTATATATTTAAAACTATATCTCCACCTTGAAAAAGACAGTATTCCTTCAGACTGCTTCAGACTTGCCATTTCTGCTGCTTCGCCAAAAGTTTGCAAGGGGTACACGCATGTCCTTTTTGATGGCTCTGATTGGCCACCATGAAACGTGACTCTTCCTTAACCAATCGTCATTGTTTAGAATAATATTGATAATAATGGATACTTTAATAATCCCTCTCAGGGAAATTCAGGTTCTGCATCCTCGCCCATTAGCTGAGGAGCAGAGGGCAATTGAGGGTTCAGTATCGTATGCGCTCCCTCACCCAAGACAAATTCCTTGTATTCAGAAGCGTAGCTTGCCACCAGGCAAGACAGGCAATTGCCTGGGGCCTCCAAGCCACCAGGGGGCCCCCAAGGGCCAACGAATTTGACACAATGAGCACAGAAATGAGAAATTGCAGTGACAATTGGCCATCGCAAATTCCGTGACAGGGCCCCTCAACTGAGTCAAAGTCAATAGGCACAAAGGTAATAGTAATGGCTTAAGGCTAGCATCACTCTATCAGTCAGACACATGGGCGGAGTTTGTGGGGGGGCAGGGGGAGCAGTGTCCCCCCCCGGTGGCTGAAATATGTAATGACATTATGTCAAGGAATTCAGTTTTTTTTTAATAACAGAAATGTTCCACTGCTGTTGGAGCAAACAAACATGGCACAACTCCTTCCAGTTTTCTCTAGATTGTTGGGAAGAAAGCAATAAGTGCTCCACTCTCATTCAAACTAGTGTTGACAGGTTCTTGAAAGCTCCCTCAGTAATGGCGGACGCTCTACTTCTGGTGTTTGCTCAGATTAATCTTGCCTAAATGTTTTAAAACATACTGATATTTAAATTATTTCAATTGAACTACATGCTAGTATGAAATTAAATTAATTTCATACTAGCAAGTTTAATTGAAGTTGGTTCAGATTCATATTTAATTAATATTAAATTAAAAAATAATTTCATTGATATTAATTTAATTAATATCAATCCTATTATATTTTGTTTTTATAATAAATGTATTTTTCAGCAGTCATGTGACATGATGATGTTGACTGTTTACGTCGGTTAAGTGGTGGTTTCCATGGATGCGGAAAGAGTGGTTTCCCGCTCAGTAGTATCTTGCTAGTTGTTTATAATCACTGGACCAATGAAAATGGACATTCGGCGTTTTTTAAAACGTCCATCGACCAACATTCTGCAATGAGAAGGATTCGGAACTGGCTACGGTTAACAATGGGAGCAGCAAGGTTTTCAGCCCTAGCTGTGCTTCACATCGAGGGGGACATAACTGCCCAGCTGTCACCCGAGATGATTGTGGGTGTTTACGCAAGACTGCAAAAAAAGACGATTACTTTTGCACTAGGTAAGACACTTTCTTTAAATGAATAGTTATAAGCTTAGCAGCTACTGTGTGTACTGTATAAAGTGTTTTAACAGCTGGTTTTGAGAATCATCAAATGGTGATGATGATTAAAGTTTAACTTTATGGTTGCTGGTAGTGAATGTCACTTGCGTGCCATCATGTGCAATGCGCTTTGTGGGTTTGCATTGTGTGCGCGCGCGCACTCGTTCGTGTCAGAGCACGTGACAATTTTTGCCCCCCCATGCAAAAATCAAACTCCGCCTATGGTCAGACAGCATGCATGCTAGCATTCCATAAATCAAAATGTAATTGAGCCGTACTTTCATCTAAGTAAAAATTACTGTGTAAATGTCCAAACAGTCAACCTAAGAGCTGCAAAATCATTTACATGAGGTAGGAAATAAGATACATGGCATTTTTTTCACACTAAGAAACTGTGTGCACTGATCAACCAGTAAGTGAGTATCATGTCAGGTAAAAAGTGTAAATGAAATTATATAAATTTTATTTTAACTGGGGTGAGTTGGAATAGTTTTAACAGTGGCATGGTGCTGTAAAACTTGTTATAAAAGAATGAAGAGTCCCATCATCTACTGTATGTCAGGATCTCAGCAGCTGGTGAGTGGTGTTTGTTTTGGACTAATTGTCATTGCAGGGCGTGGCAGCAGCTGATGAGTGACTGCAGGTGTGGCTCGTTACCCAGCTCAGGAGAGCTGGGTATTTAAGCAGAGGAGGAACCAGAGACGGACTCTAGTTTGTTCCACAACCTTTATGTAGTAACGTTTGGCCTGAGATTGTGAGTTTGACAGCATATAAAGTGTAGCGTTCTAACCTGCCTTCTCCTTCCCCTCTCTTAGTCCCGTTGCCTGGACACTCCTCCAGGTCTGAGTGCCTCTGCGCTGGCTGTCCGCCGCGCCGTCAGGAGGACTCTTTCGTCACAATTTCCTGAGGTCGTGCGTTCCACGACCCTCTTCCCCGCCTGGCTTCCCTGTCTGTCTCTGGTCCCCTCTGGTATCCACACATGCTTCCGGAACAGCCGTCTCCTGTGGATTCATCTTCTCACCCTGGATCTATTCTCACACTCTCTGCCTCCGGATCACCACCACCGCTGCTGGTTCCCTGGACCCTTCCTCTGCCTCTCCAGCACCGCTCCATCCGTGAGTTCATTGAGCACACTCCCAGCACACCGCAGCATTTCATATCTACTCTGGAAAAGACCTGTATCTAACCTGTCTCTCCTCCACTGCCAGGACTCCACCCGAGCCCGGTACCCGTTCCAGTTTTCCTACCTGCAACTAGCACATTTCGAACTGTTGTACTTTTCCACTGTAAATATTAAAGCACTGCATCTGATTTCCTGGTCCTGTGTGTGTGTCTGGAATCTGGGTAAACCTTGGAGTTCGAACAAACCCTTAAAACATGACACTGTATAACTAAATAATATTTATTTTTTCCCCCCCTTTTTACTAAGTACTTGTTTGAAGTACTTGCACAAGTTAAGTTTAAAAACGCTGCTTTTCTCTTTTAAAAAAAGTGTATATAATATATTTATTATAATTATAGTTATTATTTATAAAGTTACTCAAAAAAGTATTTTCTACTTGGATGACAATGTAACATTATAAAACAATCATCCTGTAAAAGCTTTGAAAACAGAACTTATTGACAAAACGGCCAACAGGGGGCGTGGCCTAGGTCTCGGTATGGAATAGATGTGTTTTACGGAGCTCCGACTCAACTTCATCATTACCTCACCCTTATTGATTATTTAAGCTCCATTCTACATACTTTAAGTGGGTTCCAATTGTTGAAACGGAATGACAAAGCCAAAAACCAGTAAACAAAAAGAGAAAGACGCTGGAGACGACGCCCAGATAAAGTTAGCAGACTCCGAAGCTAATGCTAATGCCAGCGGTGCGTGTGCATCGGGCCCTGCAACCAATGAAGACGTCCTGGCAGCCATTAGCAGACTTAGCACTACGGTGGATATGAGGTTCGCCGAGCTCAATGTCTCTATCTCCAGTCTCAAGATGGCCCTATCTGAAGTCTGCGATCAAGTGTCTTCAACTGAGGCTGCAGCCGAATCGCATAAGCGAATCACGGAACTAGAAAAACGATGCGACGGGTTAGCAGCCCAGGGCTCCCAACAGCAGGCGAAGCTGGATGATCTTGAGGCGCGTTCACGCCGGCAAAACATCCGCATCGTTGGTATTCAGGAGAAGACAGAGAACGGCAGACCGATGGAATTTGTCTCGAAGCTTCTTCCAAAATTGCTGGGAGAAAACAACTTTGACCGACCAATCGAGATAGATCGAGCTCACCGGAGTCTAGCTCAAGCTAAGGACGGGAGAGCGAGAGCCATCATTGTGAGACTACACTGCTTTCAGGAGAAAGAGCGTGTGCTACGCCTGGCGAGAGAGAGAGGTCCACTGCAGTATGACGGCCGTCCGGTGTTTATTTTCCCCGACCTCACCTCAGCCACTATGAAGAAGCGACAAGGTTTCCAGGCCATTAAAGCGAAGTGTAGAGCCAAGGGGATTCGACATGGTTTTCGCCACCCTGCGAGGTTTGTGGTAACTGTAAACAACGACACTGCAACATTCGACACTCCAGCGGAGGCTGAGAGATTTCTGCTGCGGGAGGTCGTGGACTGGCGCTAGGAGACTGAATGAAGCCAGGTGGGATGATCAAGCGTCAGTACTTTCGTGAATGTGGGTAACTATAGACCATTTAATCTTTAGAAGACTGGGTGAGGTTAGAAAATAACCCCTTATGGGGACTGTTTTGAGTGTTGAGTCGGGAAGCCCTTGAGAAGGTGAGATGAAAGAGCATGCAGCTAATCCGCCCTCTGGTGGACTGCTATGGCTATCTTTAAGTTTGGGGTATGGAGACACCGCTCCTTGTTCGGTTGGGTTGTGTTTAGGGGTGGGGAGAGTTCTCTCAGTTCCTGGGTGGGTTGTTACTGCACATCTGTCTGTTAATGTTTTAAAAATTGTGTTACAGTCATGCAACTATTTGATCTTTGAAAATATAACAATGTATGTCAACTAACCAACTTGGACGCAATAATGGTGAGATCCATCTGGTCAGCTGGAATGTACGAGGGATAAATAGTCCTCTCAAAAGAGGTAAAGTGTATGCACATCTCCGTTCACTGAAGGCTGATATCTGTTTTCTCCAGGAGACGCATATAAAGAAAACCGCTGCTAAGGTTCTTAGTCCATCATGGTCTTCTCATGTGTATCAGTCAAATTTTAGCACAAAATCAAGGGGTGTTGCAATTCTAATTAGAAAAAATGTACCATTTATCCACACACAAACCATCTCAGATGAAAGAGGGAGGTATGTAATGGTCAGTGGGACACTAAGCTCTGTACCAGTGATACTCATTAATGTGTATGGACCCAACTTTGATGATCCAGTATTTTTCCAAAGTCTTTTCAAAAGAATACCAAATTTCTTGGGTACAAGGATAATTATTGGGGGGGATCTAAACTTGACTTTGGACCCGGTCTTAGACGGGCAGTGCCCCCATGCTGGTTCATTCAGGAGTGGTGAAACACTTAAAAACCTGATGCAGCTTCATAATCTTGTGGACATCTGGAGGCTCCTTTATCCTACTAAAAGAGATTTTTCCTGTTTTTCTGCTGTGCATAAATCCTACTCCAGGATTGATATTTTTTGTTAGATTCGAAATTACTGTCATCTGTATTGAGTTGTTCATATTATAATATACTGTTATCAGATCATGCCCCTGTATCCCTGCATCTGAAATTAAATTACTGTAGGGGGAACTACAACTGGCGTTTAGACAACACCATGTTGAAAGATAAGGAATTTTGTTCTTATGTCTCAAGAGAAATTGAGTCCTATCTAAGCATTAATGATACAGGAAGTGTTGATGATTCTGTTCTCTGGGAAGCGAGGAAGGCTGTACTAAGGGGATGCATAATATCATATGAGGCAGCAGAAAAGAAAAAATCCAAGGCAAGACTAGATGAAATAGATGATCTGTTGACCAATTTGGAGACCTCTTATAAAACAAATTGTAATTCAGAACTGCTCAAGAAAATAACTGCTTTGCAATATGAGTATAACTCTATTATGTCAAAAAAAGTTTCTAAATTAATGATGCAAGTTAAGCAGAGGTACTTTGAGCTTGGTGATAAACCTAATAAGTTATTAGCCCGTCAGCTCAAGCAGCCACAAGCCTCCAGAGCCATACACCGTATAAGGCTAAGAGACAATACCATACTCACAGATCCTGATAAGATCAATAGTTGTTTTGCTGAATTTTATGCAAATGTTTATCAGTCACAAGGTAAAGTAAATCCTGAAACTTTGGAAGGTTTTTTTGCTAATTTAAATGTGCCAAAACTATCAACAGATGCAGTTGAGGCACTGGAAGCTGACATAACACTACAGGAGATTAAAGCAGTCATTTCCACATTTCCTAACAATAAGGCGCCTGGCCCAGATGGGTTCAGCATAGAGTTTTATAAAGAATTCAGCTCTAAAATATCACCTCTGCTCCTGCGTTTGTTAAACCACTCTAAGCTAACATCTAAACTACCCCCCTCCCTTTATAAAGCTAGCATTTCATTGATTCCCAAGCCAGACCGAGATCCAGAGGAAGTCTCCTCTTATCGTCCCATTTCGCTGTTGCCCCTCGAAACAAAAATTCTTGGTAAAATTCTGGCCAATAGGCTAAAAGGATACATATGCTCTATTATTCATGCTGATCAGACAGGCTTCATGCCTGGTAGACACATGTTTTTTAATTTGCGCCGTCTTTTTAATATCCTTTATGCGAAACATAATGATGAGGCTGTGGTTATTTCATTAGACGCACAGCATGCCTTTGATCAAGTAGAATGGCCTTATATGATGCACTCACTTAAAAAATTTGGATTTGGACCCTTATTTACAAAATGGATTGAAATAATTTACTCACCTCCAACAGTTCAGTGATTACTAATCAGAATATCTCCACCCCCTTTGCAATTCATCGGGGGACACGTCAAGGCTGCCCGCTCTCCCCATTTCTTTTCTCAATTATTATTGAACCCTTAGCTGCCAGCATTAGACAGAGCTCCCTGATATCTCCCATTGAGATAAGTGGTTGAAACATTATCTTTCACTTTATGCCGATGATGTTCTTTTATATATCTCTAACCCACAAACATCAGTGGCTCCCCTTTTGACACTGATTAATAATTTCGGCAGCCTTTCTGGTTTTTCTGTTAACTGGGAAAAGAGTGAAATGATGCCCATCTCCCCCAAGGTTGACCCATCTTTTTTACAGGCCACTCCTTTCAAGGTAACTTATAACACCTTTTCGAATTTAGGTGTAACAGTAACGAGAAAACCAGAGGATCTCTTGCGGCTGAATTGGCGGAATAGGGTTGAACAACTTAGGCAGAATATTGACTTCTGGAAATCTCTCCCACTTTCCATGGTCGGAAAGATCAATGCAATTAAAATGGTGGTATTACCACGTTTTCTCCACTTATTCCAATCTCTCCCATGCTATATCGGCGTATCCTATTTTAAACAGTTAGACTCAATTATTACTCCCTTTCTTTGGGGTTATAAAAATGTCAGAATCTCCAAAAAACATCTGTGCAAAACAAAATCAGCTGGTGGATTCTCCCTACCAAACTTTAAACTGTACTACTGGGCTTCTCAGCTATACATTTTAGCATGGTGGAAGAGAGGCCTCCAGTCGACCTCTGACTCCTGTCCAGCCTGGTTGCTTTTAGAACATCTCCACTGTAACGGTACGTCCTTACCTGCTCTCCTTAACAGTCCGGTTAAAGTCGGTAAATCACTCTATAATAATAGTTTTGTTGTAGGTAGTACTATAAGAATTTGGAAACAGATACAAATGTATATAAAAGCCCCAATGGTATACGTAGACACACCTTTTTGTGGGAATCATTCCTTCACTCCTGGCCTCAAGGATGCTATTTTCCAGACATGGAGACTTAAAGGCATCTGTGTGATAGGTGACTTATATGTCGACGGAATTTTTGCGTCCTTTACCCAATTATGTTCCAAATACAATATTTCCTGAGCCAGCTTTTTCCAATATCTACAGGTCCGGGATTATGTCATGAAAAAGGTGCCTGACTTTAGTGTATTAACCAGGCATGACATCCTTGAGTCTATAAATAAATTCAATCCGTATACTCGAGGGGCAACATGATATTTTTATCAGATTTTGTGTGACATAACTACCGTTGACATGACTAGAACCAGGAGGGATTGGGAGAATGAGTTGGGAAGGGAGTTACCTAATGATATCTGGGGTGAATGTTTGAAAAGTGTACATGATTGTTCAGTTAATGCTAGGCATAATCTTATACAGTTCAAAACGATCCACAGACTCTACTACTCGAGGGAGAAGTTAAATAGTTTTTTTGCCACTGTATCACCAATTTGTATTCGCTGTAATTCTGCAATTGGCAACTTGACACATTTACTTTGGTCATGCTGTAAACTTAAATCATTCTGGGAGAATATTTTTAATTGTTTTACAGAGGCTTTTGGAATGCGCTGTGACCCAGACCCACTTATAGCCATTCTAGGGGCTTCTGATACTTTGCCATCAGCCAATAAACATCAGCGAGCTGCTGTTTTGTTTGGTACGGTAATTGCTAAAAACTGATTCTGAGAGTGTGGAAGATGGACTTTGTTCCCACCTTTGAACAGTGGTTGGGAGAACTGGTTAATGCGCTGCATCTGGAAAAGCTAAGATATATTGATAAGGACAAATCCAGTATATTTGACCGGATATGGGGGCCTGTTTTAAAACTTCTTAAATGAAGGGACTGTAGTGAATGCCTGAACCCGTTATTGACATCATTGTGTTTACTTTCCTCCAGCTGTTGTTTAATTACTAACTTGTAGCATATTGTTGCCTTGACTGTATTGCAGATTACCCTGGTATGTGCAGACTGTTGTTTGTATTTTTTTTTTTTTTTTTTT
>SSNP01000031.1:429905-459265 GCA_006937955.1 Pachypanchax playfairii
TTTTTTTTTTTTTTTTTTTGTAATTTCTGTAATATCTTGCCAAAATGAATAAATATATGTTTAAAAAAAAAACGGCCAACAGAAGGCCCTAAGTGATATTGCAGCTTGAGGCCCCCTGGTGGCCTTGCTACACCACTGCTTGTATTATTTGGCAATAAAACAGATTCTGATTTGACATACACCCTGCCACCACCGGAAGTTGAACCTGGGTCCTTGGAATGAGAGACAATACCGACAGGCTATGGCCACTGGGTTATGCTGTTAGAGCGTGAGTGAATGTAGGCAGCAGTGCGTTCATATTACACAGTCTATTTTACCAATTCATTTAACACACTGCATTTTACATTCACTGACGATAACAGCATTGTAATGTTGGAAATTGTATTTAATTTGATTATTCCGTTACTGAAAATCCAACCACTTTGCATAATCCAAACACTGCTAATCTATTAACATTTGTTGCCCTGGCCTTCCTTTCCTCCCTCATCCTCCTGTTGTTCTTCCATCCTTTTTATCACTCCTTCCCTCTGCTCAATTCACTCCTTTCTCCATTTCTACTCACAAAGTTTCTCACCTGTCACAAAATTTTTGTTTGTTTGTTTCTTCAACCAGGAAAGTCCTATTGAGATAATCTGCTTTTCAGCAAGTCCTGGGGACATGTGGTTGGGAAAGTGGGATGAAACCAACACCACACAGTATATTGAAAATATGAAAGACAGCCAAATTTTAACACATCTTTTACCTTCTTTAATCCCTTTTTATTCAAAGATGTTGGGTTCTTTTTCTCCCATGTGCATTATTTTCTTTTTTTCATTGTTACACCATGCTTCGTTTCTTTTTCCTATCTTTAACTTTGTCTCTACCTCCCTCCAAATCGATTCCTTCTGCATCATTGCTGCAACTTCCTCTATCCTTTCATTATGATTGTATCTGTTAGATAAGCTGGGTGTCAGTCAATAGATGTTCCCCAATTTCTCAGAGTCTAGTACTGGGGAGAAAAAGGTAGGCTGACAGATTAGAGAAAGAAAACAAAGGGTTTGGGAAGAAAAAAATATGAATAACACAATAGGAGAAAAAATGTGAGGGAATTAAAACCTAGAAATAATCTATTTAAAATTGTTGATTGTAAACATGAGACTTGTAAAATTATTTTTTATTCTGGTTTGGATTTTGTGCGAATTGATTAATTTTTGCTTAATTTGTTACCTTTTTTCACTTGTTATGAGTCATAACTATAGCAACAAGAGGCTTGTTTACAAGAAAGAGCTGCTGATGGACATTTCTAAGACTCAAAAAATATTCAAATTGAGACCGAAAATCTCTGATGAGTTAAAAAGAAGATGTGGATGTGGAGCAGGAGCAAAGTGAAGAGAGACCCCTCCTTTCCACTGGTCGCGCAACAGACGCGCAACATTAGTGATGCCTAATACGCAGGGCTGATAGCTACCATTAAAGTCAATGAGACAGTTCCCACTGCTCGGGAAGCAGCGTGCATGTCCCAGAATCGTAGTGTTGCGAGCATTACGTTCCAGTTCTATTTTTACATGGTACGCTCCTAAAACGAGTCAAGTTCAGCAGTTTAGTTTAAACCAGACAGGAAATTAGGCGTTCGTACCCGGAAAATTCAAAATAAAAGGACACATGCAGATTTCTATTTGCGAGATTACGAGAAAAGTAGTGGTGTGAAAATAAGCCACATACTCTCTGTTGGGTCTCACGGTTACTGTTCCACTTAGAGCATTTTTCTTCTTTATTCTACTCTGGTTTTGTTTTTTCCCATCAGGGTTTGGTAATGGGATTATTTTTGGGGTTATTTGTTCCTCTCTCTCCCCTCTCTGTCTCCCTGGTCCAGCTCCTCTTCCTCGTCTTTGTTAGGTTTTGGGGTTTTGGTACTGGTTTTGTGGGTTGAGTTCTGTGGGTTTTCTTTCTCTCCTGGTTTTGGTTATGGGGTTGGTTCAGCTCATGGGATCATTTTAGCCTTAGATTTCTCCCTCCTGGTTTCCCTCTAGTTCAGCTCTGCTGTTTCCTGTGTATTGTTATGGTTCCATGTTTTACTTTGGTTGTAGTGTGCCTGTGTTCCCGGTTTCGCTTTTATTTTGTTATCTATTGTACTTCCTGTTTCTCCTCTGTTGTCATCAGGTCTCTTTATGTCTGTTATGTCACTTCCTGTTTAGTTCCTGTGTGTTTCATTGACTTGTATAGAAAGCTAGACTGGATACGCCTCCTTTTTGCCGTGGCAGAGCTGGCGGCCATCTTAGCGCGGTCGATTGGATGCCCAAACGACAGTATAGTAAAGGGTTGACGTGGGAAAATGCCGCAACACTGTGCAGCTTTTGAGTGTAAAAACGGCGTTCTTGCCAGACCAGACAACAGGGAATTACCTTTCACAGGTAAGACACTTTGAGTTTAACTTGATCATTATAACTTACGGTACTAGTCCTGAAGTGACTTCAGTCCCCTTCGTAGGCTGATTGTGTTGTGTTCGCTCGCTTGCCAACATTGTAGATGAAGCGTTAGTGATGTTAATAGCAACATTTTCGGGGAGAAAGGCTGAATCAGGTCTGTAATTAAAATAATAATAATAAGTAGAAACTAGGTACTCAAACGAGCTACGTGTCTAGTCTTACGACTGCGTGTACTACGAGCGGAGGTAAACTGTTGGTTTGAGTGTAACTAGCCAACGTTATGTTTAACTATCAGCTAGCTAATTTTCTTGCTTCTCCCGCTCCCTAAAGGTTTCCCAAAGACCAGAGCCGCCGGAAAATATGGGAGGTCGCCCTCAAACGAAAGGATTTATCTATTATTTATCTATTTTCAATTTTCCAGCTCATCTTCAAACAGTAGGTGTATCATTTAGGCTTTTTGTATTTTGAATATGAAATATGTTTGTTTATAATATAAAAAAGGGCTTTTTTGGCTTCATTCACATTAGTGATTTTCTTTCAGATATATTTTATAGCTATGGTAAAGGCTTATTGTGTTTTAAACTGACACAACTGTTCTCACAACTCACATGGCACACCAATGTGACATGATTGATCACTGATTGTTCTGTTTTTTTCTGAATTGAAGAGGGCTTATATGTTTTTTCTCCATCTAGTTCAGGGGTGGGCAACTCCAGGTCTCGAGGGCCACTATCCTGCACATTTTAGATGTTCCCCTGTTTCACCACACCTGATTCAAATCTGCAACCTCTCAGCAAGTCCTATAGAAGCCTGTTAACGACCTGTTCATCTGCAGCAGGTGTGGTGAAACAGGGGAACATCTAAAATGTGCAGGATAGTGGCCCTCGAGGCCTGGAGTTGCCCACCCCTGATCTAGTTTATTTTTTTCAATCAGAAGTGGCCGCTCTTTCACTCTGCCATATCTGTAAATATGGCAGCCACTATCCCATGATGACGTTGATACCCAAGACTTCAGTTCAGTCCTTTTTGAATGCTTGCCATGGCTGTTGCTATGCAAGGCTTAATATCAAAGACATTACAATGTAAACAGGTGATGTCATAAGTACTGGTGTGATGCTTTAAAATGAAATGAGTTCCTTGTGGCGCTCCAGTGCTGCTGACCTCCATCTCAGACACACAACCTTTCAGTCTCACAAACTGTGGTCTGTTTGTGAGGTAGTCATAAATCCAGTTGAGTAACATAAGTTTCAAGAGCCGTAATTGTGCTGACCCGTTGTGTAACGTACATGACTTTTTTTTTTTACTTTCTAGTTATCATATAAGGGTGAATCCTAATGTCTGCTAATTAAATTTCAGATCTCCCACTTCACCTTTTTGAGAGAAAGCAAAATGAATACACCCAGGAACAGAGGGAGTTTGCCATCACCCTCCACCTTCATGGACCCAAGGCCTACAACTACCTCAGAGAAACGCTGAAGCTTCCTCTCCCCACTCCACGGTCAATGTGAAGGTATACTGTTATTTTTTTTAATATATTATGTTTTATAATAATTTTAATGTTTTCTTTGTACATTAAAAAAATCCCACATTATTGTCCCACCCCCACCTTGTCTGCATTGCTAAGACTGAACTGAAATAATGGTACTTGGCTGCATGGACGGAATTCAAGGCAGTTTTTTGTTTTTTAATTCTTCATAAGCAAATTATGAAAACGTTTTGTTGCAGTTATTGTCACTACAGAAGAATTGAGTGATTCCTCCTTGATTCCTCCGCATGACTAGAAAAGCACTACAAAAGCACACTCATTTACCATGTATCACTCCTGTTTAGATGGTTGTCATCATTGGACGACAAACCGGGGCTGAATGCCATGATGCTTGACATGCTGGGAAGAAGGCGTGAGGAAAATCCAAACCAGTATGGACGGGTAGCATTGAGGCTAGATGCCATGGCAATCAAGAGACACATAGAATACAACCCTTCGGCATTGACAACCATCAGTCCCTCCTTCTGTCTCTGATTGTGTCTGTGTTTTTTAAAGTCAGACTGCACCACATCGCAAAACTGACAACACTTGCATGGCAGAGTGGAAGTACAAGGAAGAAACTGACCAAAATACTTCACCTTCAGGGATTCTGAGGGGGGACAACGATGCAGACAATGAGGATGTTGTGCCTTTTTCATAACTGTAACTGTTAATCTTGTAAAACAGATTTATTTTTTGTAAAATTATTCATAAAGGCTGGGGTGTTCTAACCAAAGTTGACAGTGTTCATTTTGTGCTATGATTGAAATATGTAGGTAGGCATATACTGCAGGTTTTTCCCAGCATGTATTTGACACAGGTGGTCCACTTAAGTCTTCACTCACCACTTCACCCAAATTACATGTCAAGGTGCTTTAAGGCCATTCTAATGACTTAAGGAACAGAGAGGATCTGACCCCCCAAAAAAAAATAAAGCTAGGGAAAACTCTGTACTCACTGTGCATTTTAAACAAATTCCCACAAGCAATTTTATCAGGATAGACTTTAATCTTTATTATGAGTCTAATGTTAGTGTTTGACTCTCTATTGAGACATAATCTGAATAGTAGTGTGTGTGTGCAGTCCTTGATGGTCTGGCAGAGGTACAGTAACTACAACATGAGAACCTCAGATGACGAACCATATATTTCACATCATATTACACTATATCAACACAATGTATATACATTAATACTGACAATTTGTTTATATCAGAAAAAGACTCTGACAAAGAACCATTATGCATGTTTTCACATTTTAGAGAAACTAGACTAATATGTCTGTCATACCAATGTGCATATATTTAGCTTTAAAGTTGGTAATGTATCCTTATTCTACTGACAAAATGTATTTCTGCCATAAGTCTGATCGTTTAAAGCATGGCGATGAGTAACCTAAATTCAAACAGACTGACAGGCATATTTGCCATGTCTAATGATAAACTATGCTTTTCTTAGGGGGAAAAAATGTGCTTCTAGCAAGGATCTAACACTGGTCTATAAATCATAAGTCTTGTGTCGTAACACTTATTCCACCACAACTTCAAAATATTCAAGAGGAATAGATATTTATTTCCTAAAGCTTGTATTAGTTATACAACAACGCACAGTGAATGGCGGAGTCGACCGCGCTAAGATGGCGCCGCCGTCGGACGTCAGCCGACTGGGACTCCACCGTAGGCGTGTCCAGTCTAGCTTTCTATACAAGTCAATGGTGTGTTTTACCTCCCAGTGTTTCCCTTGATTGTTCCCAGGTGTTTTGAGTTGTGTTTTCAGTTCTGTTTGTTAATTAAGGGGATTCAGTTCAGTTTGTCTTTGTTCTGGGATTATGTTTGTCACCGTAGTTTGGACCTGTCTCTACACTTCATTCATGTAAGTCTCGCTGCCAGTCAGCCCTGATCCATGATCATTAAACGCTTCCTTTTCAACTTCATTCTTGCTCTCTGTTTCCTGCATTTGAGTCCTCCCTGCCTGCAAGCTACTAAACGTGACAGTCTTGTCCTTTGTCTCATTTTCCTGTCTTTTAGTGTGATAGGTTTTTCCCGACAGCTTTACCCCTCATTTTGTCCCAGTTGTTTCCTGTTTGGTTTGATTAGTTTCTGTTTGTATAAAAGCTGTACCTTCTGTTAGATTCTTTGTCCAGTGATTGTCGTCATCTTGTTTCCTCGTCTTATCTCATGATCATCTCCCTTGCCTCTCCAGTGTGGATTACATGCACCTCTTCTCTGCTCCCTCCGGTTTCCACCCACCATAAGTTTGCTTTTTGGTTTGCTGCCACATCAGCTTCTTTGTTATTATTAAAAGTGTTTTCAGTTAGCTCCTGGCTCTCTTGTCTCCTTGCATTTGGGTCCTGATCACATTAAATGTAGAGTAAATCATGACACTTTCTGGATACATGTTGTCTTTTTCCCTGCTTGTTGTTGTGTGTACTGACAAAATCGTGCATTTTCGCTATCCTCGTGAGATTTCGTAATCTTCCAGGACCAGCTGGGTGTACCGCTGCGTGATTTATGGTGCGTTTCAGCGGAACTCGGAATTCCAAGATAATGTGGGAAGTGGGGAGTTTAAACATGAATAAATTAAGGATAAAAGAATTGCAACAACGCCACACTGGTTAACCACCCCAGGGAAGGACATAATAAAACAGAAATCACCAGGGAACAGATGGTTTCTTTCCAATAAAACAATTCTTTATTTTAATATATAATTTAAAACATACATCTAAAAGATAAAAAGACTATTAGGTCTATCAAAGTCCTGTTGTTAGAAGTCAACCACAGTAATTACCCACAAGGCCTAGGGCAAACAAATAAAAAAAACCAATAAGGTTGAACATGCAGCAAAATTAAATGGCAAATGTCCTGTATTTGTATAGCGCTTTTCTAGTCATTCAGACCACTCAAAGCGCTTTCGCACTACAAGGTTTTTGCATTCACCCATTCACACAACCCGATATGTAAGCCGGGGGGAGAGGGTAGGGGCTAACACTCACACAACCCGATACGCATTTTGGGGGGCAACATGGGGTTCAGTGTCTTGCCCAAGGACACTTCGACATGTGGCGGTGGAAGCCGGGATCGATCCACCAACCTTCAAATTGGAGGACGACCGCTCTAACCACTGAGCCACAGCTGCCCAAAAATTAAGTCAAGTAGCAAGCACACAAATAATAATAACAATGATAATAATGAGAAGAAGAATATCAAACCAAATAAAAATAACTCCCCTTAATCCTGTGGGCGTTCTGATGGTTGCTCCCGGCAGCCCAACGTCCAACGCCCAGCCTCTAGTTAAAACAAACAGGTTAGACAAAACAGCAGTTGTGAACTCCCCCGGGCACACCACCAGGTCTGAAGATGGGACTAATGGTGGCGGGGCAGCGAGATGGAGTAGCAGGAGAGCCAGCGCCCCGCCGCCGACATCAAACGCTCAGCTGATGAGGCGGCACCGCCGCAGGCAGAGCCGGATGACAAAGCGGCTTCCGGGCCCCAACCAATGCGGGCAGCCACAATGCAGACAAACAAAACTGGCATGGTCCCCCTAGATCAGCACAACCCTCCCCAAGCAGTGTTAATGCTGTAACAGCATTAACAACAGCTCTGGTTCCACTCAGCAATAGCACACTACAAACAAATTAAGAGCCATGAAGTGTATATGGCCGTTATCAGAGTTCATTTAGAAGTGTGGGACGCATCAACAGCCTCATTTCTGATTAATTAAATTGGAGAAGACCGTGTGTATCAGAGACTCTTTCTGTGATGTGAAAATCTTAGTTCACACTCCTGAGAGCAACAAAAGAGGCCAGACCTCCATTTTGTGAATGAACTGTGTCATTCTCGACACCTATACGACTTTTCCCAAAATTCAGTCAAACCCCCACCCCCCACCCCCCACTTTGAAAGCAGTCTCCAGTTCGAATCTGGTCTGAGAGCCTCTTTGAAGCTCACACACCCTGCCGAGATAATTTAGAGTAAATGCTGATGTGTTTAGAATTCTGCCTCTCCTGGACATCATCTGATGAGAAAGAATAAGCATTCCTATGTTAAACCACTAAAATGTCAGGACACCAGAGCTCGGAGTCCACCATTTCCTGCCTCCCTATCAAAGGATAAATCTTTTTGTGTTTGGATAACGCATGCCAAAGCATTCTGTGTTGCTTGAGCAGAGACGGGATGTCTCCTGATCTCACCAAAACACCCCCTTTTTACAACAAGATGTCACTTCAAAAGGCCAAACCCAAATGGTCACAATGATTGAATCAAGAAGCCCTTTTGAGCAACTGAGAAACTCCAATACACATATAAAATATTTAAAGCTGGAGTTGGTAATGTTCGAGAGCTAGCAAGATTTAAAAGTAGCAGCTCCTCTAAACCCCTCCCCCTTCCCACCATGGACTTGCTTCAAGCCGCGCCCCCCCACCCCCACCCCCACCCCCCCCCTAAACTTGAAACTCGCATCTGCCGGCAGAACTCAGCAGGGTGCAGAAGAGCCGACTCAACAAAACTACCTCATGTCTCATTCACCTGTAAGTAAACTCTATTATTGTTGTAGCTTTCAACGTAGTATCTTGTGTTTAGCTAAACTAGCTTTTCGACTTTTATGTTTATGAATTCTGAAATATATGATAGGTGTTGGCTAAATTAGGCTACACTGTAAATTTTTTGTGTGATAGCCTACCATAAACGTGAATTTAGTGTTTTGTGAGCATCTTGTCTATTTTGCTTGTGAAGAGCTTCCAAGACGAGAGCATCGGCTCTGATCCCTCTTACAGTCCGGAGCCGAGCACATCCTCAGGTCACAGAGGACGTGCCCGAGGTCATGCTCGAAGAAGAGGTCGTGCAAGACGGAGTGCACCGGGTAGAGGCCGAGGAACTCGAGGTAGAGGACAGGGAGCAAGTCGCACTATGACCGGAGAGAAACTTTTACATGAGGACATTCTGCGAGTGAAGAATCTTCAAGCTCTGAGAATTGCAGATGAGCAGGTAGCCTATCTAATATATATATATATATATATTAGGGCCGGGACTTTAACGCGTTAATTAAGATTAATTAATTACACAAAAATAACGCGTTAATTTTTTTAACGCATTTTAATCGCACTTATTTAAGCACTGCAGAACATCTTTCATGAGTTTCAGCGGACTGATTATACTGGAGCACCTACCAGCGTTCATTATTTAGGACAACAACAAACCACAGGGAACATGAATGAAGAAGCGACCGCTTTGATTGGCCCCGGGGATGGGAAGTTTTGTTTTAAAAAATGACTGGATGGAAGCGTGGATAAGAGCATGTGTGCAAGCTGTGCAGCAAGGAATTTGCACATCACCGCAGCACATCGGGCCTGAAGTATCACCTCAATGTTAAACATATAGCAGCTAGCGTGGACGTTAGCCCGACTCCAAGTACAAGTGTAGCCATTTTCTACACTTAATGCACTGGTCTGTTGGACTTGGTTGAACAAAAATAAACAATATTTTGTTGCTTAAGCTTATGTGTATTCAGTCATGATTCAATGGTATACTAAAAATCCGTTTCAAAAAAATTCTCACTGTTCTCTGGTCAAATATTTATATGCGATTAAAATGCGATGATTTACCTTGAGGAAGAATATCACAAATGCACATCTGTCAATAACTGCATGTCAGAGACACAAACAATAACAACACTCACAACATTGTTTCCATTTCATACAGTTTTATAAGTGTTACTCCTTAGTTTTCTTTAGATAATTATTTTACATCACATGTAATTATAGGGATTTCTCAAATTACCTTTTGCACACAAGTATTTAAAAACTTCGTGATCAAGTCATAGTATAGTAAGAAAACTCACCTAGCCCTCTGCTGAGTTGGCTCTGCAAAAGTTCCTGAGTTGATGGGGCCGGGACACACGACAGAACTCCATGTTGATGGGGATCGTCAGGCCTCTTTTTTGCAGTCCGTGGCAAACCCCCAGTATGGGACAACCTGCACCGCAGAATTGAACTTTGGAGGTCCACAATGTAACTGTAGTCTTTTTCCACCTTTAGTGTGTAAAGACTCCACTTCCTGGATTTTTTATTGTACACCTTGCCGTATCTGCCATGACAGAACAGATCATATGCTTTGTTATACGTTCATATTACCTTAGATTTTACAGCATTTCTTTTGTGCATGAAATTATACTTACTGAATTGAGCCATCATTCCTTCTCTTAGCTGGTCTGTCAACATGGTGGTTGTAGTCCAGGCCAGCCAGCATGACTCGAGCAGTGTACACGGGTGGTGAAAAACAGAAGCGTTTGCTGGCATACATTAGAATGTGAAAAATGTTATGAAAGGACTCCAACTCTGCAGTTGACCTGAGAGCACAGAGGAAAGATATGACTGATTTATACTCTGGTAATACAAATGAAGACATAGCAGGACACATTCCAAAGTGCAGTAAAACATAGACCTATGCTGACACCTAAAATGTAGATATTTGTGTACACTCTTTAGCCAGCGTGCATCAAGAACTATCTCTGTAAGTTTCTGATGTGCCACACAACCCTTCTGGATCCACTCCTTCTCTCTGTCCTCCACCAAGGGCCCATGCTGACAGGCACCAAGGGCCCATGTATGTTCTCCTGTCACATGGTGAAGTAGTCCAGTCCACATGTCCTGTAAAAAAAAGTTTTGTCAATAATGTGCTCAATAAGAATGGAAGCCAATTTTGCCCAGTAACTCTTCAGTAACATAGTTGGCCTAGATAGATGCATTTCAATAACACTTACAAAGAAGTCATCATATGTATCTGCAGTCTTGCAGCAATATCAGAAGTGGTTGCAGATATCCTTACTCCACATCTGCAGGATGGTGCATCCCTTTTGCTGTCCTGCCTTGAGATTGTAGCACAAATACATTGTCGGATGTCAAATAGGTTTATAAGTAGAGAATTGATGCAAGTGACTTAAAATTACAGCTATATCTTTACGCAGAGCGTTCATGAACTTACTGCATGAATTCTTTTCCCCAAACTTTTGGATCCATGCTACATGTCCAGGGTGTGTCGGACCCCAGAATCTTTATATTTCCCTTTGTTGTCTGTAGAACAAAAAAGTTGGGATATATGCCAAGTCATAATCCAAATCATTGTCCATTTACAGTGGGGCAAAAAAGTATTTAGTCAGCCACCAATTGTGTAAGTTCTCCCACTTAAAAAGATCAGAGAGGCCTGTAATTTTCATCATAGGTATACCTCAACTATGAGAGACAAAATGAGGAAAAAAAAATCCAGAAAATCACATTGTCTGATTTTTAAAGAATTTATTTGCAAATTATGGTGGAAAATAAGTATTTGGTCAATAACAAAAGTTAATCTCAATACTTTGTTATATAGCCTTTGTTGGCAATGACAGAGGTCAAATGTTTTCTGTAAGTCTTCACAAGGTTTTCACACACTGTTGCTGGTATTTTGGCCCATTCCTCCATGCAGATCTCCTCTAGAGCAGTGATGTTTTGGGGCTGACGCTGGGCAACACGGACTTTCAACTCCCTCCAGAGATTTTCTATGGGGTTGAGATCTGGAGACTGGCTAGGCCACTCCAGGACCTTGAAATGCTTCTTACGAAGCCACTCCTTCGTTGCCCGGGCGGTGTGTTTGGGATCATTGTCATGCTGAAAGACCCAGCCACGTCTCATTTTCAATGCCCTTGCTGATGGAAGGAGGTTTTCACTCAAAATCTTACGATACATGGCCCCATTCATTCTTTCCTTTACACGGATCAGTCGTCCTGGTCCCCTTGCAGAAAAACAGCCCCAAAGCATGATGTTTCCACCCCCATGCTTTACAGTAGGTATGGTGTTCTTTGGATCCAACTCAGCATTCTTTCCCCTCCAAACACGACAAGTTGAGTTTCTACCAAAAAGTTCTATTTTGGTTTCATCTGACCATATGATGTTCTCCCAATCCTCTTCTGGATCATCCAAATGCGCTCTAGCAAACCGCAGACGGGCCTGGACGTGTCCTGGCTTCAGCAGGGGGACACGTCTGGCACTGCAGGATTTGAGTCCCTGGCGGCGTAGTGTGTTACTGATGGTAGCCTTTGTTACTTTGGTCCCAGCTCTCTGCAGGTCATTCACTAGGTCCCTCCGTGTGGTTCTGGGATTTTTGCTCACCGTTCTTGTGATCATTTTGACCCCACGGGGTGAGATCTTGCGTGGAGCCCCAGATCGAGGGAGATTATCAGTGGTCTTGTATGTCTTCCATTTTCTAATAATTGCTCCCACAGTTGATTTCTTCACACCAAGCTGCTTACCTATTGCAGATTCAGTCTTCCCAGCCTGGTGAAGGTCTACAATTTTGTTTCTGGTGTCCTTTGACAGCTCTTTGGTCTGGGCCATAGTGGAGTTTGGAGCGTGACTGTTTGAGGTTGTGGACAGGTGTCTTTTATACTGATAACGAGTTCACACAGGTGCCATTAATACAGGTAACGAGTGGAGGACCGAGGAGCCTCTTAAAGAAGTTACAGGTCTGTGAAAGCCAGAAATCTTACTTGTTTGTAGGTGACCAAATACTTATTTTCCACCATAATTTGCAAATAAATTCTTTAAAAATCAGACAATGTGATTTTCTGGATTTTTTTTCCTCATTTTGTCTCTCATAGTTGAGGTATACCTATGATGAAAATTACAGGCCTCTCTGATCTTTTTAAGTGGGAGAACTTACACAATTGGTGGCTGACTAAATACTTTTTTGCCCCACTGTATAACAACATCAGTGATGGTTATGGCATGGGTTTATGTACAGTTGGCCTGCTGACACAAGCTCCTAAAGCAAAATGCAAAAATGCACCTACTGAATAGGGCTGATATCTGCGAGTGAGAATCTGTGCAGAATTCTTCAATGTTGAGTTCTTCACGTAGTGTCTCAAATACTCGCACGAACCCCTCCTTCTCCATGACAACAGAATTTCTCATGGTCTCACGTTTGTCAATGTTGACCATGCAGATTATTTTTTTTGGATTCATTGTCCATGGCAGTATAGGTGCAATACTGCGCACAGAATCCAGGACTGTCCATGCGAGCATCTCCTTTGAAAATATATAAGAAAAATAAAGAACAAAGAACATTGTCACAAAATGGTCATTTTATGCTGACCCAGTGCATGAAAGCCTTCTCTGTGCAATGTGTCTGTCCAGTAGATCATATCTTACAAATAAAATTCTCATTTAAAATATTACATACTTAATCCTACTCACATTCAACAACTTTTTAATCCTGCAAGACCCAATGTTATAATATTACAACATCACTTGAACCCCTCCTAAAAAAGATCTGCAAATGTTTTTTTTTTTTTTGGCTTGTTTTTATTATTATTATCATTATTATTATTATTGTTATTATTATTATTATTCATTGGGCCTTTCACTAAAAAAGCTGATGTTTTATTGGCTCAAAATTTGACCATGACTTTACTTGTAAATTTTTCATCGTGATCATCTCTCTGCTCTGTTCAACTGGATCCATCCTGACTCAAGTAAAGCTTCCAAAAAAATCATGTATTAGGGATTCATAATTATGTCTTCTCCACATAGATATTGTTATTTTGGAAAACATTCCTGAAAACAAATTTAGAGCTTGTTATATCCAATGTTGCTACAGTGCAACGTTTGGTCATAGAGGTGCTGAAACAGCTGCAGCTGTATGAAAACGCTGCGTCTTCTTCCTGTTCTGGGGGGTTATTATTTAGTTGAAGGTGATAATTATACAGATCATTCTAAAAATCATCCTAAAACAACATATAGCAGAAAAAAAACGTTTGGCTACTGTATTTCTTTGTCTAGATTTTACAGGGTTAACTTTTTAGTTTGTGGTCTTAGTTTCAATATCATCTGCCGTGGATTGTGTAGCGTCTGATATGAAGAATGCATGTGCACTTTTGTGTGATTGTATATGTGTGTCGTACTCACCCAGAGCTACAACAGGCCCTTTTGACTTGAGCTTGGTGATAATTGTGGCTCTCTTCTCATCCCAGAACTCTTTTATAGTGTCCACACAGTATGAGTCCTGGATCCTGAAGAATGTCGACCTCTCTACCATACCCATCTTCATGAACTTGAACAGTAGTGAGATCTTGGCGTAGTTATTCCCTAACAGCAGGATTACTGGAAAGCATGAAGTCTCCAACTAGCATCCCATATTTCAACGTGGGCTGGGAAGCCCACTTCCAAACAGTGTGACCACGAGGACACATCTGGAAAAAAAAAGGCGGGGAAAGATGGCACATTATAGAATCTACAATGACTATTTTCTTACAAAATCCTCCACCCAACAGCACTTTTGTTTTAAGCTCTTCTACTTTTGTAAGTCGAATTTATCAAGAAAATAGGGTGGAGATTGCAGGGTAAAAAATAAATAAATAAATAACCAGTCCCAAAATATGTAATAATCTCTACTAACTACTTACCCATTCAATGACAGGAGCTGTTCCCCTGGACATGATATTTATCTCGAATGGTCCAGGTGCCCGGCACTCTACCTTCCTATTTGGGTCCTTGGCAGAACACATGCTGATAGGAAGAAGGAGATACTCGGAAAGCTGCTTTAGGCTGTCATGATATGCAATGGAAGCAGGATGGCCAATAATGTCATCTTCAACCAAAACTTTAGCCCTTCTGACAGTGTCGGCATGTCTGCCATAGTTTGATCTGGGGCGTTGTCTGGAGCATCATGCACAGTGTCCTCCATGCTGATTTCTTGGAGTGATTCCAAACAAATCTGACTCTTCAGAGCACCACCTGTCCTGTTATAAGTTATAAGAACAGCTATTAGGGGAAAAAAACAACTTTAACTTGCCTGCAAGTGGAGCTGAGGGTGTTGAACCAACCTAACACAAATACGAGGCTTAAAATCTGCATCGTCACTGTCGTCATCATCCGAGTCAACTTCCCTGGTTACATCTTCTTCTAATGATGACACAGACTGTGTGTCCATATCAGGATTCCAGGTGTTGTCTTCATCTTCCCAGACAATGCTACAGAAAAAAAAATCAAAGAATAATATAGCTAATAAATAAAATGTTTATCAAACAGAACAGTAAAAACATCTCTGCACACCACACAGCAACTTCATGGAGTTTCGAATATCATTAAATTCATCTGCATCAACATCAACATTCAGGTCCAGTGATGACATGCTAAAGACAGAAAAACACACAACAATAGAAGACAACTAGAAAAGTTCCTGAAGAAACTTTGAGAGGGATTGCCACTCTGTGTGGGACTCTGAAACCCTCAGCCAATCAGAAGGCTGCAATTTCTGACCTTGAGCATGTGTGATAGCTGACAGACGCTGCAAACATGATGACAAGGCTGAAAAGTCCACTTAATATGGTAGTGTATTGGGGATGTGTAATGAATTGAGAGATTTTCCAATAGAGTTCCAAAGGGGGCGTGGTTTATGGTGGACTCTGTTGCTACCGCTCTAGTGATCAGCAATAAGGTGGAGCAATGTCTGTTGATCAAACTGTATTTGCACAATAATCTGTCAAAAGCATCCATTTTAAGTATATTACGGGCCATTTTAACATAGGATTTGAATAGGGGGCGTGGTTTTTGGTGGATCCTGTTGCCATGGTAACCCAAAATGCTTCAGAACCATGATAGAGCACCTCTGGTCATCAACCCGGTCAGTTTGATGTGTCATACATGGGAATTTGTCTGACAGATGGGGATGTAGGGCATTTCGGGTGATGTTTATGGCAAGCTGCGTTGCCACGGTAACCCCAATTTTCATCAAAACCTCATAGATTACATCTCCTTTCTAAATCGATCGATTTGATGTATCACACGTCATCACAGGTGGTTCTGTCTGCCCTGTGTAAAACGGGTGCTCCTGATGGCGTTTGGCGTCACCACGGCCACGAGGTATGAGTTTTGTACGAGATCTTTAAATCTAAAGTAGACCCATCCCTTGTGACCAGATATAAGGTGGAACGGTGGTGGTAGGTGAAAGTATGTGTTTGGAGTAAGCTCTCGAAAAAGGTCACGTTTTTGGCATTTTTTGGAGCGTTTTCTATTCATTTTCAATGGGAGGTGGGGTTTTTTGTGAATACCGTTGCCATAGCAATCCGAAACGCCACGAAACCTAGATCAATCACATCAGGTTTCCAATCCGGTTCGTATGATATATGATACGCGTCATAAAGTTTTACGGTTTGGGCTGGGGGCATTTCGGGTGCACGTTTTAGCGTGCTGCGTCTCCATGGTAACTCGGATCTGAAATAAAAGTAATTCCACACTTCCCATTAACAAGCCGGTCGATTTGATGTATGAACCGCCTGGATCCGTCACTCCGTTCGGCCCGCATTAATGTCTACGGAAGAATAATAAATCTATAAATCTAGTCAGAGACCCGTTTAGAGGTGTAGAATAATAGGTTTGCCATTTGAATGGAGTCCTATGCAAATGCATTTCTTCGCAATGCATTTGCATTGGGACTCCATTCATTATGGCAATCCCAAATAAATCTATAAATAAATCTAGTCAGAGACCCGTTTAGAGGTGTAGAATAATAGGTTTGCCATCACATTGATGATATAATGCAGAGATCATGAATTTAGTCTTTGTCATGGCCTCTGTTTGGTGCGAACCCTCTTACAAGCACAAGCTCCAGACAACAAAACAGTTTTAAGATGTTTATTGAAAATGAGAAAAGGCACGGCCAGGCACGTGACTCCTGTGCTGCTGGCGGTACAGGAACCGGGCCTCACCGGAATGGAACCGTGGGTCTCTAGGTGGTGAGAGCACAGGTTAGTAATCTGGAGGTTGTGATGTTGGAGCAAGCATGAGAACAGGGGAGAAAGCTTACTTGGATGGCGCTGATGGTGGTGGTAGAGAGGAGGAGTTGTTGGCGGCTGAAAAGAGGTCTGTGGGTCCGGAGTGAGATGTGCAGGTGCTGGAGGGTGAACAGATCAGCTCTGGGTCCGTGTTTGCCCAGCAGGTGCAGGCTCCGGGGAGGAAGAGACAGGCGGAGAGCAGGTCCGGGGAAAACCAAGCCGGCGTGAGAGCCTGTGGAAGCGGATGCTCTCCAGGACAGGAGGTACGGATCCTCGGAAAGGCGTCGGATCCGGATGAAGCTCCTGAGGGGAAAAGAAAAGAAAGACCAAGCGTTATGGGGCTCGTCTTTCTTAAAGGTGCATACGGTCAGTAGTTAGAACCTCTACCAAGTGATGAGAGAGAACTATCTGGCGCCTGTCTCGTGTTGATCCTCCCCTTAAATCCCGTCTCAGGTGATGAGGAGAATGAGCCACACCTGCCGCTCCAGAGCTGATCCACCTGTTGGAAAGTAGGTTAATCGCACCCACACACACACTCACACCCACAGGCAGATCAGCCACACAACAGTACCCCCCCCCCCTAACGACCGCCTCCAGGCGGTCGCGCCGATGATGCAGGAAGGGAGGAGGACGACGAGGCGGAGGACGACGAGGCGGAGGACGACGAGGCGGAGGACGCTTCGAAGTCCTCGATGAGCGAAGGGTCTAAGATGAAGGACCTGGGAACCCATGAGCGGTCCTCAGGTCCATAACCCTCCCAGTCCACCAGGTATTGGAAACCCCGCCCCCGGGGACGGACACCCACAATCCGCCGGACTGTGAAAGCCGGGTGGCCGTCAATCATACGGGCGGGCGGAGGGTAAGGTGGCGGCGGGCAGAGAGGACTGGAAATAACGGGCTTCACTTTAGAGACATGGAAGACCGGATGGACACGGAGGTGAGAGGGAAGCTGGAGTCTGACTGTCGCTGGACTGGGAACGGCCTCCACGGTGAAGGGGCCCAAGAACCGTGGGGAGAGCTTCCTGGTAGAGGCCTTGAGGGGGAAGTCCTTCGAGGCGAGCCAGACCTTTTGTCCCGGGGAGTAGGTAGGAGCTGGGATGCGTCTGCGGTCCGCACCCGCCTTTGTCTTTGCCGCCGTGCGCTCCAGCGCACGCTTGGTTCCAGACCAGATGCGGCGGATCTGGCGGATGTGGGTGCGGACCGTGGGAATAACCGGCTCTGGGCAGGAGGAAGGGATGAGCGTGGGCTGGTAGCCGAGGGAACACTCGAAGGGTGAGAGCCCCGTCGCAGACGAGATGTGCGCGTTGTGCGCGTACTCAACCCAGGAGAGATGCTGACACCATGTGGCAGGATTTTCATCGCACACACAGCGCAGCATGCTTTCCATCTCCTGGTTGAGACGCTCACACTGCCCATTCGTGTGCGGGTGGAACCCTGAAGTGAACCGGGGCGTGGCTCCCAACATCCCACAAAACTCCTTCCAGACCCTGGCGGTGAACTGCGTGCCCCGATCCGAAAGCACCTCCGATGGGATGCCATGCAGGCGAAACACATGGCGGAACAGGAGGCGGGCGGTCTCAGGGGCTGACGGGAGCTTTGGAAGAGCGATGAGGTGGCATGCTTTGGAAAAACGGTCAATAATNCCGCACCCGCCTTTGTCTTTGCCGCCGTGCGCTCCAGCGCACGCTTGGTTCCAGACCAGATGCGGCGGATCTGGCGGATGTGGGTGCGGACCGTGGGAATAACCGGCTCTGGGCAGGAGGAAGGGATGAGCGTGGGCTGGTAGCCGAGGGAACACTCGAAGGGTGAGAGCCCCGTCGCAGACGAGATGTGCGCGTTGTGCGCGTACTCAACCCAGGAGAGATGCTGACACCATGTGGCAGGATTTTCATCGCACACACAGCGCAGCATGCTTTCCATCTCCTGGTTGAGACGCTCACACTGCCCATTCGTGTGCGGGTGGAACCCTGAAGTGAACCGGGGCGTGGCTCCCAACATCCCACAAAACTCCTTCCAGACCCTGGCGGTGAACTGCGTGCCCCGATCCGAAAGCACCTCCGATGGGATGCCATGCAGGCGAAACACATGGCGGAACAGGAGGCGGGCGGTCTCAGGGGCTGACGGGAGCTTTGGAAGAGCGATGAGGTGGCATGCTTTGGAAAAACGGTCAATAATCGTGAGGATAACGGACTTGCCTTTGGAGACGGGGAGGCCGGTGACGAAGTCCAAGGCGATGTGCGACCAGGGTCTGGATGGGACCGGAAGCGGCTGCAGGAGTCCCGCTGGAGGCCGGTGGGACGGCTTGCTGCGGGCACACACACAACAAGCAGACACGAATTCTCCGACATCTCTGTGTATGGCTGGCCACCAGAAATACCTTTGCAGGAAGGCGATGGTTCGGCTGGTGCCAGGATGGCAGGAGAACTTCGTGTTGTGCCCCCAGCGGATGACCTGCGCTCGGACCGAGGATGGCACGTAGAGCCGGTTGGGAGGTCCTCCTCCAGGGTCTGGCTCCGCCTCCTGCGCTCGCCGGATCAGCCCCTCGATGTCCCAGGTAAGTGAGCGGACGAAGCAGGACCCAGGTAAAATGGTGTCCGTCCGCTCCTCCGGGAGCTCGGGCTGGTGAAGGCGGGAGAGCGCGTCCGGCTTCTGGCTCTTGGACCCCGGCCGATAGGAGATGGAGAGGTTGAACCTTGAAAAGAAGAGGGACCAACGAAACTGGCGGGGGTTGAGACGTTTGGCATTCTGTAGGTAGATGAGATTTTTATGGTCAGTCCAGATTATTATAGGGAGTTGCGTACCTTCAAGCCAGTGCCTCCATTCTTCCAGCGCCAGTTTGATCGCTAGGAGCTCCCTGTCCCCGATGTTATAGTTGCGCTCCGGCGGCGTGAAGCGCTTTGAGAAGAAAGCGCACGGGTGGAGCTTGTTGTCCGCCGCCGAGCGCTGGGACAGGACAGCTCCCACACCTTCCTCTGAAGCGTCCACCTCCAGGGTGAACTGGGTGCTGGTGTCCGGGTGAATAAGGATGGGCGCTGCCGTGAAGCGCTGCTGCAGGTTCCTGAAGGCGGCCTCAGCCTCCGGGCCCCAGTGGAACGGCACCTTGGGAGAGGTCAGCGCCGTAAGGGGTCCCACGATGAGGCTGAAACCGCGGATGAACCTGCGGTAAAAGTTCGAAAAGCCCAGGAACCGTTGCAGCTGCTTCCGGCAGGTAGGCACTGGCCACTCCTCCACGGCTTTAGTCTTGGCGGGGTCCGGTCTTATCTGTCCACCCTCTAGAATGAAACCGAGAAATGTTATAGTCTGTGTGTGAAACTCACATTTCTCGGCTTTGACGTATAGTCGGTTCTCCAGGAGCCTTTGGAGGACCAGCCGGACGTGTCGACGATGAGCCTGTGGGTCTGAGGAGAAAATCAAAATATCGTCTAGATAGACGAACACAAATTGATGTAGGAAGTCCCTGAGTACATCATTTATTAGTGCTTGAAAAACTGCTGGTGCATTTGTAAGTCCGAAGGGCATGACTGAGTACTCGTAGTGTCCAATGTGTGTTTTGAAGGCTGTCTTCCACTCATCACCTGCCCGGATGCGGACGAGGTGATAAGCGTTACGAAGGTCCAGTTTAGTGAAAATAGTGGCCTTTTGGACAGGTTCAAAAGCGGATGAGAGTAGCGGGAGTGAATATTTATTTTTTACGGTGATCTGGTTTAATCCTCGGTAGTCGATGCATGGACGGAGTGTGCCGTCTTTTTTGCCCACGAAGAAGAAACCAGCTCCGAGGGGAGATGATGAAGGTCGGATGATTCCAGCCTTCAGAGAGTCCTTAATGTAGGTCTCCATGGCTTCTCTCTCGGCCCGGGAAAGATTGAACAGGCGGCCCGCCGGGAGAGGTGCACCGGGCAGCAGATCGATGCAGCAATCGTACGGCCGGTGCGGCGGGAGAGAGAGAGCCAGGTCTTTATTGAAGACCTCACTAAGGTCATGGTACTCAGGAGGAACCTTAATTAAGTCTGGCGGTTGCTGTGGGGCCGAAGAAGCGGGAACACCCACCGGAAGTGCAGACTGTAAACACCGCTCCAGGCAGTGCGGGCTCCATGAAGTGATGCGATTGTGGACCCAGTCAATTTGTGGACAATGTTGCACCAGCCACGGGTATCCCAGGACTACGGGAACCTCCGTGCTGGGGTAAACAAAAAATTTAATGTTCTCTCGGTGATTTCCGGAGACAACAAGGGAAACAGAGTCAGTGCAGTGAGATATTGACGCCATAGAGCTACCGTCTAGAGCGCGCACACAAAGAGGCGCGGGCAGTGGAGTCAAAGAGAGGTGACACTTTTTAACTAACTCAGGGTGAATTAAGTTCTTTTCAGAACCGGAGTCGACTAGTGCTAAACACTTAAAAGGCTCCTGGTTCTGATAGCAAATGGAGACGGGGAGAGTCAAACGGGGACTTGAGCACTTTCCGCCCGCCAGGATCCCCATCCTCACTAGCGGGCGCTGTCGTTTGACGCTATCTGACAGTCATTTATTGCGTGTTTGGGAGAAGCACAGTAGAGACAAACCCCTTCGGCGAGACGTCGCCTCCTTTCAGCATGGCTGAGACGGGCCCGTCCCAGCTGCATCGGTTCGGGTGAGGGAAGGCGAACCGGACGCCGTCTGGGCGGCGAAGATGCTGCTCGTTCCTGGACTGAAGAGGCTGAGACCCGGGAACGAAGTCTCTCCCGAGTCCGGTTGTCCAGCCGAATGGCGAGCTTGACCAGCTGATTGAAGGTGGTCGGGCTGTCACGACCGGAGAGTTCATCCTGCATCCTCTCCGTGAGCGCGTTCTTAAACACTCCTCGGAGAGCAGAGTCGTTCCATGCTGTTCTGGCAGCCAGGGTGCGGAACTCGATGGCGAAGTCCGCCACCGACTGCTTCCCCTGCCGGATCCGGAGCAGCTGGTCCATTGCCTCCTCTTCCGTCTCCTCCGAGTCGAACGTCTGCTTGAAAGCATCCAGAAACTCCTCGTATTCTGTGTGTTCGATGGGGTTGGAGTCGAGGTAGGCCTCCGCCCACCTGAGGGCTCTGTCGCGCAGCCAGCCCACCAGGAACGAGATCCTGCTGGCGTCTGTGCCGAAAGAGTTAGAAGCACTGTTAAACACTAAGTTACACTGAAGTAGAAATCCTTTGCACTTACGGAGATCTCCGTCATAGGGCTGTGGATTTGGAGGAGAGACCCATCGATGGACTGGCTCGGGAGGTGCGACCGGAGGAGACGCGGCCTGGGGTTCTGACGAGGAGAGATCCGTCATCCGAGTGTCGGTGTCCGCCAGATGCGCGGTTAGCTCCGCGAGTCGCCGGGTGAGTCTGTCCATGTTATCCATAAGGTGGGTCTGCTGCTGCGCCATCTCCTGTAGGAAGTTCTCATGCTTGCCCAGGAGAATTCCCTGTTGGGAGAGTGCCGCCTGGAGCTGTGCCGTAGGGTTCTGGTGGCCAGATAGTTCTGTCATGGCCTCTGTTTGGTGCGAACCCTCTTACAAGCACAAGCTCCAGACAACAAAACAGTTTTAAGATGTTTATTGAAAATAAGAAAAGGCACGGCCAGGCACGTGACTCCTGTGCTGCTGGCGGTACAGGAACCGGGCCTCACCGGAATGGAACCGTGGGTCTCTAGGTGGTGAGAGCACAGGTTAGTAATCTGGAGGTTGTGATGTTGGAGCAAGCATGAGAACAGGGGAGAAAGCTTACTTGGATGGCGCTGATGGTGGTGGTAGAGAGGAGGAGTTGTTGGCGGCTGAAAAGAGGTCTGTGGGTCCGGAGTGAGATGTGCAGGTGCTGGAGGGTGAACAGATCAGCTCTGGGTCCGTGTTTGCCCAGCAGGTGCAGGCTCCGGGGAGGAAGAGACAGGCGGAGAGCAGGTCCGGGGAAAACCAAGCCGGCGTGAGAGCCTGTGGAAGCGGATGCTCTCCAGGACAGGAGGTACGGATCCTCGGAAAGGCGTCGGATCCGGATGAAGCTCCTGAGGGGAAAAGAAAAGAAAGACCAAGCGTTATGGGGCTCGTCTTTCTTAAAGGTGCATACGGTCAGTAGTTAGAACCTCTACCAAGTGATGAGAGAGAACTATCTGGCGCCTGTCTCGTGTTGATCCTCCCCTTAAATCCCGTCTCAGGTGATGAGGAGAATGAGCCACACCTGCCGCTCCAGAGCTGATCCACCTGTTGGAAAGTAGGTTAATCGCACCCACACACACACTCACACCCACAGGCAGATCAGCCACACAACAGTCTTAATCTAATTTGGGAAATAATTGTAATAAATCATCTTACTACTTTAAACTACCTTGTATCCATTTGCTGGAGAGCTGTCTCCTCAAGGCAGCTAGTGTTTAACTCCTGAACCCCAGCTACTGAGAAGTCATCATCTCTGTGAAGTAGGGCTGATTGTCAGCATCATCATAATATTTAAAACGTTTGTCAAGGATAGAGCTTTTTCAATTCACTTTCCCACAGCTATACATATACACTGCACACTCAATGACATTTAGCCACCATCTGCATTTAGATGTGGCCCAGGTATCTGTGATAACATACCTATATTGTATGTACAAAAATATTTTTCTGAAATATGTCATGGACTGCTTTGATGCACATAAAACAAAGCTAGATATGAAAGATTGATGTTTAAATATAGATGTAATCACACCAAAGACCACTTTTATAGACATGTTTATAGCATCAGTAAAACCCACCGGTCTGACAGAGACTCAGAAACAACAGTTGACACCGGTGGGGGAGCAGGTCTCATCATTCTGTGTTTCGACGGCGTGGAAGTTGATGGATCCTTCTCATAGCTATAAAAAAAAAAAATAAAATGCCCCTCCTTGTAAACATCCCATTCAAAGCCAATTCAACTACATTCTATCACCATTATAATACAGACACGGGCGACTAAGGCTTTGCAGTAAAATTAAAACAAATCCAATCACCTCTCTAATGCCCCCTGATCAACGGCTAAATGTGTTGAGGAAAAATACATAATACTACAGTATGTGCAAGAAACACGCAACCTACAAGTTAGAGCACTATGTACGACAACTAGCTTACATCGACAGAGAAGCTAATGTTAGCATTGGGCTAATTCGAGCAACATAAGTGGCTAAGTTGATAAACGCCACATATTTCATGAAAATATAAATCCGCCCCATACCCAAAATCAATAAAAATAGTTACTTGTCCAACAAAAAAACAGCAACCTCTGCATCACTTTTGAAGCCATCATATGTCTGATTTGTCTCCACCGCTCAAACGCTTTACCAATGTTGACTCTCGTTTGTCCTCTCGTTTTATCCAGAGCTTTTCTCGTAGCAGTGTTTTCTTCCTCTGACTTTCTTTTCTTTGGCAGTTTAGCGGGGCGAGCCGTGACAAGTAATCCTGAACGTGGAATTTGTGGCTGCATTTTATCTGCCATTTTTCACTTGCAAACTTCTTTTCCTTGTTTATCCTGCTAACACGGTACTCCAGCGGACAGGTATGCATCAGGTTTGCAAGGAGCGAGAGGGCGTGATAGAAGGGGTGCAGGCAAGGTATCTGATTGGTTCCTCTCCTCTTCCTGGAAATGACCAATCACCGCCATCCGGTGCGGATGACCGTGGTTGGTCAGAGTTATTGTAGGCTAGCAAGTCTCAGAGAGGTCTGATTTTTTTCGCTCCTTTTTATGAATACACAATGCATTGACTAGTCTCAGTATGGAAGGACCTTTTTACCCAGTATAAAAAAAGTGTTTCTGAACAGGATTACCAATTATAACTTTAATGTAATCACAGTTAATTCAATCAAACCTTTCTTTACAGGTATCAAACCATTATCTTTGCTCTGAAGTAATGTTCACCCAGTTTAACTAAATGATAAAATGATTTGATGTATATCTGAAAACTATATTAATTGAAACTCTGATAATAAGCATGTAAATTCCAGATGCATGCAACTGTTAATGTGATCAATGACTGTTAATCAAAAGTCCTCTCCACAGGAAATATCTAGGAAACACTTGGTTTTGAGAGAAGTATTTCTACATGAATTAATGATACATTGTTCAGTGAATAAAACGAAATGTGTTTAAATCACCCTCTTCAGTCAGTCGCTATAAAGAGCAATGTAATCTAAATTGATTTAAACAATGCCTTGGTTAACCATGTTACAGATCTCATTAGGATATGTTGAATTAACCTGCAAATCCTTTCTTTATTACTCAGGAATAAGTACTGACATGTGTAAAAGTAATATGTCATTAGAATAAGGAAACGCTGTTTGTTAATTCTTGTTAAAAGATAAAATTGACGGTAATGGTAGTTTCACAAAGAGTGGATGAGTAAGCGTTTTTGTTTGATATAATTTAAGAATCTGTAACCGATACCAGAGGGCAGTCCTAAAATTTAAATTCCCAAAAACGGATTTATCATTGGCTAAGAGCCAGTGAAACCACACCCAGAGGTGAGTGAAATAGCTGTATAAATTTACAGCTCCCCGCTCTTCTCTCTCGCTCTCCTGCAAACTCTCCTGCAACTCTATAGCCTGAAGCCCCTTTTGGGCCCTGCTCCTTTTTTTTCTTTTTTTCCTTTTTTTCAAGACTTTCGTCATCTTCATCTTAGTTTTTACTTAATTTTTCTTTAAGCCTACTCGGCTCTCGTTTTATCATTTTTTTTACCTCGTTTTTCGAGTTTAAACTTTTGATTTGATTTTAACCAACTCCTCGTTTATTTGAAACTTAAGTTTTCGTTTAACACGCGATTTTCTTTATCTTCAAAGTTCATTTTTCTTTAAATTCGGCGCACTTCAAACACGCAAAGTATTTTATTTGAATAGTTTAATTCCACAAAACCCAGACCTTCACGTCGCCAGCTGAAAGAAGAGATGACAGATCCCAGAATTCCTTCCGTGGGCCTTCCGACACGTGACGAAAACCACCAGTGACCTGATCCTTACACCGCTACGAAGCAACCGTTATTCTACCTGGGCAAAGTTCCAACACTCGGAGAAGAGCTACTTCGAGTCGACGGACCTCTCTAGGAACCACGGAGCAAAACTCTCCACCCGTTGCTGCAAAAGAGTAAGAGATCGGTTTCATTTAATCCATGACAACGGATTATAAACTTTGTGTGGCTCGTCTCAGTGACCCGGAAGTGAAGTCTATGTCTCAATTTTTCCCTCTTTTTTCTCACCCCAAAATTACAATTTTCCTTAAGTTTAAAATCCTCTTCAGTCAAAAAATATTTACCGTTTCCTCACCCACTCTTACTAGTGTTTAAGATTCTTGAACGTTAGAAAATCTACTTATTCTAGAAACATACTAAGTCTGACGTCATTTCCTATTCGTAGCATCGTTAATTTCATTCAATGTTTTAGTTGTTTATTTGTTTGTTTGTTTATTGGTCAGTCTTACTTACTACTACTGTCATTTAGCAGACGCTTTTTTTTTTACTTGTTGTTCAATAAATCTTCACCTTAATTTTAATTAGCCGATTCAGTGAGTTTTTATGTGTGATTTGAGACACTATCTGGACGGACATGCGACTTCATATTATGAGACTGAAATAATTGGATTAAATATTCTAATATTTAATTCCTTCGAAAGGAGGTGGTGCCCCAAATAACACGTATTAAAGAGGCAAACGTTCATAATACGTGTTCCCCTACAGAAATGTTTGTGACGGTTTGAAAACATGTTTTTAGCACATTACTGAAGGGTTTTCTTTTCTTACTGAGATACTTTGATTTATACCTTGGACACCTCTCTGAAGCTTTTGTGCGCACTACCGTTTCAAGCCGATGGTTTGTACTGCAGCGGTCGCGCGTGCAGCCTGATGAGGCTGAGTCACAGATATTACACGAGCTAATCAAAATTTAGTTTTTGCTTTGATCAACAACAATATACTATGAAGGGACAGGTCCCATTCTGAGACGCTGAAGCCGCTGCAGTACAAACCATCAGCTTGAAACGGTAGTGCAGTTGTGACAAGTTGAAATGTGCATTGTTGTTATTGGAATATGACAGTCAATTCATGCTCGTAAAAATAATTAATTCATGATTTATGATTTTAAAATGGGTATAAAATATGTTAAGTGTTTAGTTACAGGAAACTACAAGTTAAAACGATTCTAAAATAAGTAAAACCAATTTCTCTTAAGAGTGCTTAGGTATCAGAGTTGAAGTAAATTTGTTTCCATGGTTACTGTGGTTCAGATTGCGTTTTCGATGCACTAGAGTGCTGCCTCGATCCATGACTCTGTGATCGATTATTTTGTCTGCATATCCTTCAGGAGGATTCGACGAGATTTCCTCATTGCAGTAAAAATCTCACATGAGGAAACACCGCAGAATCACTCTTGTGATTATTTTCTTTTTCTTATCAGGTATGTAACGTTTATTTTTTTTACTGAATGTAACTGTAACACTATTAGACCTGTTTTAATGCTGCTAGAGTGTTTCAGTACTGACATTTCATTATTTACTGTGTGAAAATGAAGGAGTGCTGCCCCGGTCAGCAGATGTGTTAGCATGTGCCTTGTGAATTCGCCGTGTTAGAACGGATGTACGCCAGTCACGTTATTGACAAGTATGTGTGAATATGAAGTGTATTTAGTGTTTACCATGCACAGTTTAAATGAGATTTCTTGTGTTTTATTAATGTTTCATTGGTAAACGAGTTGTATTACCTGTTAATCATATTAGACTAACAGAGAAACCATAAATGCTATGTGTATGTAGTCTTTTATGAAGAACCTAATGTTTTCATGTTGGCGATTTCTTTTGGTAAATTGCAGTAAAGTTCTCACATAAGGAAACACTGCAGAATCCCTCTTGTGATTATTTTCTTTTTCTTATCAGCCACTCCTATTCAGGGGCGCAACATTTTGGAGGCATCGCTGGGATGACTCTTCAGATGTCTGGTGTCCACAGCTTGGTGACCAAATTCTGATGCAGTTAAATCCCCCCAAAACCTAACCCAGGAAGGTGTTGCTGTGCGACGAAAGCTTGAAGTTGGTGGTTGAGTATCTGTTACCTGAGGCCAGCAAGTGATCATCAGGAGCACTAAAGACCATCCAGTTCAGAGATACGTCCTGTGCAGACCTGCCTATTTGAAAATGACCACATTGGAAACGTTACTGGAAGAAGTAGTGGGAGAATTGCATAACCTGACTAGAGAAGATTTGCTTAGAGTTTGTGATTTCCTGGATATATCTGGGGACCACAGAGCAAATGTTGAAATAAAGTAACGCATTTCCCTCTTGACTCATGTAATGAAATACCTCGAAAGGGAAGAAGTGACTGAGTTAGAGGATGATGGCATGTCCATATTATTACAACTAAAAGACAAAATTGGAGATTTAACTGCTGAAGTAGAGGGTGAAGTGGTGCAAGATGATGGTGCAGAAAACGGCAATGCATCAAGAGAAACTGAGGAACAAAAAACCATTACAGAAAATAAAGAATCTGGGACTGGGCAGACAACTACAGCTAATACTGGAGCTTGTGATCCACCGCACCCACCCAAAATAACAAGCACGCCACTCTCCGGCAGCATTCAGCAGCAGCCAAGTCCATTCTGGCGTAAAGACTTTAAAGTGTCTGGACAAATAGGTGAGCCAGGTCAAAAGGATAAGTTGACTTTTTCAAGCCTTGCTCACCAAATTGAAAATGGACTAAGTCGGGGTTACCCTGAAGTAGAACTAGTGAATGCAGTAATCAGAGCCATCTCGCCAGGCTCACAGCTTTGCAGCTATTTGGAAGGTAAACCGCACTTGACTCTTCCTGCAGTGAGACGTATCCTGCGCTCCCACTTTCAAGAAAGGAGCGCCACTGAACTTTACAAACAGTTAGCTTCTGAAGCACAGAGCAGCAAAGAAACTCCCCAGAGCTTCCTCATGCGAGTCCTAGATTTGAGACAAAAGGTATTATTTGCTTCTCAGGAGTCAGAATCAGGGCTTAAGTACGACCCAGCTCTAGTACAGAACATGTGCATGCACACTTTACTTACCGGCTTCCACAATGACAGCATCAGAATAGACATGCAGCCCCTTCTACTGGATCCCAACACTTCAGATGAGGCTCTGCTGGAGAGACTAAACAGAACCTACTAAACTAAACCTATGCAACTGAGGCTGAACGGAAGAATAAAAGGAAGTTCAGCACTCCTTGGTTGGTGAGATCTCGCGGTAAGACGTATTGTGTCACTTCCTGTTTGTCTCGGTTGCACTGTTTGGCTGCTGTTTTGTCTGTTCTATTGGCATTTTTTCGGATTTCCACTGATTTACTGTCATTTTTTGCCTTAGTAGTTCATAAGCACTACTCTCTTAGCTGTTCTGCACTCCTGGAGACTCCTGGAATCTTTGGTTTAAACTTCTCTTAGCTTTTATTTTTATAATACTGTTCGTTAGCTAGCCTAGCTTAGCTTAGCATGGCTTCTCTTTCACCGTCTCCTGCCTTGACCTGTTCTGTGTGTCAGATGTTTAGTTATTCCTCTGCCTCCTTTACTGATAATGGTACGTGTAACAAATGTAGTTTATGTGTAGCTTTGGAGGCAAGGCTGTCTGTTTTGGAATCGCGGCTCCGTGCTTTTGAGACTCCAGCAGTTAGTCAGGTTCCTTTAGCGAGCAC
>SSNP01000031.1:461757-527436 GCA_006937955.1 Pachypanchax playfairii
ATGTGTATAAGAGACAGCTCTGGCTGCCTCTGAGGAGGGTGTATCTCACATAAACAAACAATGAAATATTCCCACTAGAGCCATCAAATTGTTATTGCTTTGATTGTTACTGCTGCCATTAACTGTTTCTCTGTTTATCTTTCTATAGACATGACGACTGGCCAAAATACATCTGTGTTTGTCTGTGTCTCTTTCCTGTCAGCTCAGACCCCAGTCGGCTAAGGCAGAAGGCCGCCCATCCTGAGCCGGGTTCTGCTAGAGGTTTCTTCCTGTTAAAAGGGAGTCGTTCCTTTCCACTGTTACCAATTGTGCTTGCTCAGGATGGGGGATTGTGCTGAAATAACAATTCAGCCCAATCGGCTGGTTCCTTAGATAGAAAATGTTTTATTATTAATTGGTTGATTTTTCTGTGAAGTGCCTTGAAATGACTTTGTCATGAACTGGCGCTTTATAAATAAATAAACTTGAAACTTGAAACTCCACATTCAGCAACAAGTGTAAATGTTGTCCACTCAGAAGATATGCAAACCACTAAGAGCACAGTGAAAGAGACCAAAGCAAAGCTTCCACCTGAACTTATGACAGAAATACAAGAACTTAAGACAGGTGTAGCTTCTCTGAAAAATTTGAGTGCAGAAATTGCTCAAATTAAAGAAACACTACAGCAGCCTAGTCGCCAGCCATATCTTCACACCCCATCTACAGCTATTCCAGACAGGAACTTCCAGTCATCCACCTCACCACAGCAGTTCTACAGCAGGCAAAGTCAGCTCCAAACACCTGCTTTAATGTCCCCTCACCATGGACCTAGTCTGCAGACTAACCACTTCAGCCGTGCCCCACGGAGATGTTTTGTCTGTCAGCAAGCAGGCACAAGTGAACGATGTATACACTGCTATCGATGTGGAAGTGGAGAACATTTTCAAGCGGGGTGTAAGGCCAGAGATCTCAGACAGACCCGGGATGCTCCTTTAAACAGGGAATGGTTACCACCAAGGGACAGGTGCTAACCATCAATAATGAAGCGTCCCAAAAATGTGCAAGCTGCGGTTGTGTAGACTTAGTTGACAAACTGAAACAATGCTCATCATGTAAAGAGACACTGTATTGTTCTAAAGCATGTCAGAAAACTAACTGGACTGAGCATAAGGAAAAGTGCAGTCGCATTCTAAGAGCTCATGGAAAGCCTTCTGACACTAACAGGCATGTCGGCACTCCACCACCACAAGTTCAAAGCAGTTACAGCCACAAAGTCACCTCATAAGTTGGAAAACAATGTCTTGTTGAATGCTTTATTGGTGGAAAGCAGTTACAGGCTTTATGGGACACAGGATCCCAAGTGTCCATCATCGATGAAAAGTGGAGAGGAACACATGCATACCACACGGCTGAGGGATGTTTCTGAGATCCTTGATTCCCCTCATGCTTTGACACTTACTGCTGCAAATGGAACGGACATGCCATACTTGGGATGGGTTGAAACATCTTTCAGGTTGGTCTTTGAAAATAACCAGGCAGATGAACTGATTATTCCACTGCTAGTTATGAAGGGCTGGCATCTGTCTCATCCCATTATAGGTTTTAATGTCATCGAACACATTTTGACAAAGACAGAAAAATTAGACAATACAGTTCAGTCAGAAAATCTTTTCCAAATATTAAAAGAAACAAGATAAGGGCTTTCACTCAGGCAGTCAGTGCTGGACAGGTTGAGGAACATGCAGTAAAAACAAAGAGGGAGGTGGTTTCAGTTCCAAAACACAGTAGTTTTCAGATAAAGTGCCGTATAGCTGCGCAACCTTTGAAAGAAGACATAACCCTGCTTTTTCAACCAGATTTAAACAGGCAGTGGCCAGATGGTCTGGAGTTTTATGTTACATTGGTCCGTGTCGGAAAAGGTGTACTCCCATTCATGACCGTGGATGCTTTCAATCCTACAGACCATGATATTTTGTTGCCAGGCCGCACCTTAATCGGAACGGTTCAAACCATTATGACAGTCTTGCCTGCTCAGGTCTTTGAGAGAAATTCAGCGCCAGTTACAGTAAACCACACAAGTGCGTGGCCCACAAGTGATGCCAGCGAACACCGGGACCCGCCTGTAGATTTAAGTCACCTTACTGAAGAGCAAAGACAGGTAGTGAGGCAAATGCTTAGAGAAGAGTGTCACTCGTTCTCAAAATCTGAAAGTGATATTGGCTGCATTGAAAAATTAAAAATGAGCATCTCTCTTAAAGACACAGAACCAGTCAAACGTACATACAGTGGGGCAAAAAAGTATTTAGTCAGCCACCAATTGTCTAAGTTCTCCCACTTAAAAAGATCAGAGAGGCCTGTAATTTTCATCATAGGTATACCTCAACTATGAGAGACAAAATGAGGAAAAAAAAATCCAGAAAATCACATTGTCTGATTTTTAAAGAATTTATTTGCAAATTATGGTGGAAAATAAGTATTTGGTCAATAACAAAAGTTAATCTCAATACTTTGTTATATAGCCTTTGTTGGCAATGACAGAGGTCAAACGTTTTCTGTAAGTCTTCACAAGGTTTTCACACACTGTTGCTGGTATTTTAGCCCATTCCTCCATGCAGATCTCCTCTAGAGCAGTGATGTTTTGGGGCTAACGCTGGGCAACACGGACTGGCTGCGTCCAGTAGTACTTTGTCATCTTTATTTTTTCCTCATTTACGTGTTCCATTTTCATTCTGTTTGCTATGTAAGTAACACCGAGTAGTTGGTATTGTTGCTGCAGATAATTACCTTGTTGCAAAGCTGAAAATAAATATGAAAACTTGTGAACTTTGCAAAAAAATTGACTGGTGTTTATGGTTTTTACTGTAGGCGCAAAGAATACTTGGTTATAAGTTCTGGGGTACAGCAACAACACCCAGCTTTGTTGGTGGCATCCATTTTTTCCGAGTTGTTTTTCCGAGTGGTCACTGGAAAGCAAAACGAGCTCCTTACGTCATTTTCACGTCGGAAATTCCGAGTTCCAAGGACGAATGGAATGCACCATTACTCCATCATTTACGCGTGTGAAGCGCTCCCGGTAGGAAGGGACGTGCCCTGCTGATTGCACAAGCAAAATGTTGCGTGTTGCCGACACGTCCAGTGGAAAGGAGGGGAGAGAAAGAGAAAGTCTAAACCTTCTCTACCATCAGTAATACTAACAAACATCTACAGTCACCTGTTAGGGAAGAAGCATCAGAACAAGTAACAAACTGATAAAGAAGGCTGGCTCTGTTCTGGGGTCCGATCTGGATCCTCTTGAGCTGATGACAAATATCATAGAAAACCCTTATCACCCTCTTCCCAACACTAACTCCACAACAGTGTCTTCAGTCATAAGCTTCTTCAGATCCAACACAGACCACTACAGGAGATCCTTCCTGTCCACAGCTAAAACCTTCTAGAATGACTCTCTGAAGAAAAACTGAGTTAAGGCAACATGTAATTTGCCTTTCGGAGATTAAAGGTGGTATTGTTATGTTATGGTGGAGGTAATGGCGGACCCAAGTGCAGGAGGAGACTAGACATGGGATGAACATAAAAAACTGATGGTTTAATAGTAGAAAAAAAAACTGCTGTTGGTGCAGCAACAAAAACTTACATGAGGAGAACAGGACGGAACCAGAGGACACAGCGATGACGAAGGTAAATCCAAACAAAGTAATCCATACAAGGTGACCAGGGGGAACACGAGAGAGACCAGGAGGGCAACGAGAGAACGAACTGACATTGAACTAACAGAAACACTCCTTAAATACAAAAACTGGACTAATAACATAACTTAAAACACCTGAACGGAAAAATACTGAACTGAGGAACACAGAGGAAGTAAACCGGAAATGATAACACATGAGTGAAACAGGAACTACAACCAAAGTCAAAATAAAAGCACGACAGGAAGAGACACAACCGGGAGGAAAAAGCAGAGCATAAAGAAACCTAAACACCCAAAACAGAACCCCAGTGTCACAACAATAAAATGATATATGAAAACCCTCAAACAGAAACAAAACCCGAGAACCTAACAGGTATATGAAATATTTTCATTAAAAGCAATATTTTTAACAAAATAATGCGGGGTGTTTAGAGGGTTGTAGAATGAAAATACAGCATTTCCTTTAAAAATTATATTTGAAGTAAAATATAAAATATTAATTTTGGTGGGCACGACGTTGGCATTTTGCGGGCACCATTTTGGGTTGCCTAATACTGTAAATAGTCTGGCACAGCGAGGCTGGTGCTGTGGAGTCTGCAGGTCAAGCAGCTCGAAGCACCGGGGATATGTGGTGATTTGCTTGCCATAGGGGGTTTCCCATGTGACGAGCAAGTTTTGTGTAGAAGTTTTAATAGCAGCTGTTAGCAGCTAGCTAACACTTAGCTGCAGCACATGGCTGAAGTAGATGAAAGCTTCGGGCCACTTTTTTGACTGGAAGACACACCACGGAGGATTTTATTGCTTTTTTTATGCTTGAAATGACCCACAACTTTTCTGCATTTTCTCAATGCACTTTTAAACAGACTGTTTTGTAGAGAAACTGTAATGGCTTGGTGCAGGCTGTGTGCAATGCAAGTCATATGCTGAAACGGTGGCTGCCTGGCTGCAGCAATCATGTTACATGCACTATCAGTGGTCAGTGTGCTCACTTTTGGTTCAATATCCCACTGTCTGGCTACTTCCATGAAATGTTCAGCACATGTGTCGGTAAAGTGCCTCTCCTCTTTCTTCATTACAGTCAAAGCATGTGATTTAAGTTTCCACTCTGATTCAAAATAATGTGTTGTTGCACCAAGATAGCTGTGATTACTCAGAGACGTCCAGTAGTCCCCTGTTAAAGCAACTGTGTTCATCTGACTCAAAGCCTCTACCGCTTTAGCTTTTTCCTCTTGATACAGTTTTCGTATATTGGTCACTGTTGTGGCTCTGGAAGGCAGTTAATACGTACAGTCGCTGGATGCGATGCGAATGATTTCAAGTAGTCCTTCATCCTCCACAGTGCTAATTGGTCTGCAAGCTGTAGCAACCCATTTAGCTATGGCCTTTGAAAGTTTGCTTGATGTAGAATTGTCCAGGCGTCTCAGCTGAAAACTATCCACGTGGTTTGCTTACGGCAAGGAGGGCTCTCTGCATCAGCTGTATGCTTTGCTAGCAGGTGATATTTGAGAGTCGACGTACTTTGGTGATAACTCAGTTCACATGGACAGTAAGCACAAATGACTTTTGTCTTATCAACCGTACCATCTAGTAGAGTTTTGAAGCTGAATTTCCCATTCAAAGGACCTTCATTGCTTTCCATGCTCTGCCTAGTATTCACAGCTAACCTTCACGCTCATGCCTCTTCATTTACGTAACAGACTACGGAGTAACAGGAGGGCCAACAGGCGCTTAAAGGAAAACTACAGAAACCTGTGCGTTAATTGCACGTTAAAATGTTTAACGCTGTTAAGGGGGGCTTTGCGTTAACACGTTATTAATGCGCGTAATTTTGACACCCCTAATTTTAACTAACCACTTTTTCTGTAACTCACCATCTTTCGGGAAAGTGTGAAAACTTAAAAAAAATAGTTAAACCTTGTAGACGCTGTGCCTTTTGGTACACAGCAGTGGTAGCTAGCTGTGCTGTCTTCTCTCTTTTGAAAGGAAAACTTAGTCCTCTTGGATGTCATCTTGTACACACACACATGCGCGTGTATACAATTTAAAGTTAAACAAAATGAAAAACAAGATAACTTAAGTAGTTGGAACAAATGTCAAACTCAAAGGGACAACACAGGCTAGCTTCAAGTGTGCGATCTGAAATTCTTCCAGAAATACGTCACGTGGCTCCGTGCATAGAGCCCATTAAGGTCAATAATCACCACATATCCCCAGGCCTTCCAGCTGCTTGACCAGCAGACTCCACAGCATCAGACTTGCTGTGCTGGACTATTCACCATAAACCCACAATGGTGTCCATTACTCTGCCAGCTATTGGCTGGTAGATGTAAACAAAATGCCAACATCGTGACATCCGAATAAACATTTTATTATATTTTACTTCAAATATAATTTTAAAAATGCTGGATTTTCATTCTACAACCCAACACCCCATGGAGGCATTGTTTTGTTGAAAATATTAATTTTTGTAAACATATTTTATATTGTACCTTTAATAAAGTATGTATGAATTTAAATTGAATTCAAAATAGTTAAAGGTGTGATTATATATTCCAATAGATTGAATAAATGCTTTGAACTTCCAGAAATAGTTAGCAGTTTGAACTTGAACCTGAAGCTTCTGATTTGTCTGGTTCTAAATGGAAACAGCAATTACGTTCTTTCCAGATTATTTTCTGCAAAACTTTCACTTACACTTTGTTAGTTTATGATTAGTTAATTTTCAAAACTCTACATGAAAATAGCTTCTTGCTCTGGTAAATGTAAATGTCCTGTATTTGTATAGCACTTTTCTAGTCATTCAGACCACTCAAAGTGCTTTCACACTACAAGGTTTTGCATTCACCCATTCACACAACCCGATATTTTAAACCAGGGGGAGAGGGTAGGGGCTAACACTCACACAACCCAATACGTAGATCGGGGGGCAACATGGGGTTCAGTGTCTTGCCCAAGGACACTTCGACATGTGGCGGTGGAAGCCGGGATCGATCCACCAACCTTCAAATTAGAGGACGACCGCTCCAACCACCGAGCCACAGCCGCCCCCTGGTCATTTTCTATTTTACGTTGCAGTGCCATAAAACTAGATTCCCCAACGTCAAAATATTCCAACATGCAAAATAGTCTCATAAGTTTTTCATGCATTAGAGTAAAGGTGATCCAACACTTGTTCTTGGAAATCTGGTAAGTGCTTTGTAAGTGATAGGGTAACCAAGGTGACAGATTATTCTGAGAAAGGACAGACATAGTACAGACACTGTAGGTGAAAATGACCAAAAAATAGCCTGTAAACCAAATCTCTTAGTGTGATATTTGGTTTTCTAACTTCTGCCCTTTAGCTGGGATGGGATAAGACAGCCAGACAATCATCTGATTGATTGTGCAGAAAGATGAGAGTGGTTGCCATGGGGACAAGGAGTCTGCACTTTCTTTCTTTTTCCTTGGATCAGTAATTAGCAATAAACTTGAAGGGAGGGACATGTGTAATCAGAAGCACTGGAGCAACACAACATTTGAAGAAGCTGGACTCAGGAAGGATGTGTTTTGTATGTGAACTTGGCAGTGAAGGAGCGCAATTTTCTGTCCTCTGGTCATGACTGGAGCTGAAGTGTTAATGAAATGAGTAAAAAGAGAACTGTTTGGAATGAAGTGTCTCCAGCTGAGAGGGGTCAATCAAGCCTGCTCCTGCAGGAGCAGCTTCAAGGACAAAGACACACAAAAAAAACACACATAGAACCTGGGTAAAGGTAAACAACAGAGGCGCCGCATAAGAATATTCTTTCATTTTCATTTGTTTATTTGTTTCAAGCATTTCCACCATCATCGACATTACACCCACTTAAAGGATTATTAGGAACACCCATTCAATTTCTCCTTAATGCAATTATCTAATCAGCCAATCACATGGCAGTTGCATGAATGCATTTAGGGGTGTGGTCCTGGTCAAGACAATCCCCTGAACTCCAAACTGAATGTCAGAATGGGAAAGAAAGGTGATTTAAAGGAACTTAAGGCAGCTTTACAAAATCTGACTCAGTGCTGCCGCGACAGGCACTGTGGCTAACTGCAGCCACCAGCCAAGCCGGCACGGGAGCGCGCACAGACACTTTACAGACTGTTCGTCTTCACAGCACTGCACCGGGGAGGCTAACATACTTCACGTCAGGTCTCTCCACTCTGTTATTTGATTTGATCTCATCATTTTCATACTGTATCAGGCTCTAAATACGACCTATAATGTTTTCTCACCTGGTCACAAGGAAATGAGCCATGTCAGCATCCGTTTTCACTCCCAAATGCAGCTGAAGTTCCCTCCATGAACCGAACGCATATCCAATATTTATGCGGGTGCCTGCCCGGCTTCGGTCATTTTTTTTTTAGACTCACGAGATGCCGCTGATAAAGTCTTTTTTTTCTTCGTGGTGCCACTTTTTTGGGGGGTGAGAGTGGATGCAGGTCGTTTGCTGGCTGCAGAAACATCCATAAGTATACCTTCAGTGTTTGAATCCAAGTCCACGGCGGCCATGTACTTCCTGTTCAAGAGCTGTCGGCAACGCGCATGCAGCGTCAGTTTACGTCACATCCCTACAACTGCGCGGGAAATTCGGACGTCGAACTGCAGCGCATTATGTGGCACACAGCGTTTCCAAGGCAACAGACATATATGCGGATGGCCTCGTTATTTTGGGTTTTTAATGCTTCATGACCCATTAGCATTGAATAAACTGGAAATGCATGTGTAGTTTTTCACAAATCTTGCCTTATGTCCCTTTAAGCAATTTTGAGCGTGGCATGGTTGTTGGTGCCAGATGGGCCGGTCTGAGTATTTCACAATCTGCTCAGTTACTGGAATTTTCATGCACAACCATTTCTAGGGTTTACAAAGAATGGTGTGAAAAGGGAAAAACATACAGTATGCAGCAGTCCTGTGGGCAAAAATGCCTTGTTGATGCTAGAGGTCAGAGGAGAATGGGCCGACTGATTCGAGCTGATAGAAGAGCAACTTTGACTGAAATAAAACACTCATTACAGCCGAGGAATGCAGCAAAGCATTTGTGAAGCCACAACACGCACAACCTTGAGGCGGATGGGCTACAACAGCAGAAGACACTGCCGGGTACCACTCGTCTCCACTACAAATAGGAAAAAAAGGCTACAATTTGCTGCGTGACAATGACATCAAACATGAACTCAGATACGGGAGGAGAACTGAATAAGAGGCAAGGCTAAACTAACATAAAACACAGAGTGATAACAGATGACTGGAAAGCTACAACATGGAATAAAACAAACAAAACCCCAGAACCTGACAGGACCCCTCCCCCAAGGGATGGCACCGGACGTCCAAACAGAAAGGGAGGTCTAGGAGGTGGGGAGCCTGCAGCGACTGGAACTGGAGCGACTGGAACGGGAACTGGAGTGACTGGAACGGGAACTGGAGCGACTGGAACAGGAACTGAAGTGATTCGACCTGGAACTGGAGCGACTGGGGCTGATGAGTCTGGAACCGAAACTGGAACTGGAGCTGATGACTCTGGAACTGGAGCTGATGATTCTGGAACTGGAACTGCAGCGTCTGGAACTGGAACTGCAGCGACTGGAACAGGAACTGCAGCGACTGGAACAGGAACTGCAGCGACTGGAACAGGAACTGCAGAGGCTGGAACAGGAACTGCAGCGGCTGGAACAGGAACTGGAACTGCAGCGACTGGAATTGGAACTGCAGCGACTGGAACCGACTGGATCTGGAACTGCAGCGACTGACACCAACTGGAACTGGAACTGAAGAGAGTGGAACTGGCTGGGGTTGACGGATCTGGAGTGGATGAGTGCAGAGCCGGTGGATCTGGAGCTGATGGGTCTGGAACCGGTGGATCTGGAGCAGCTGAATCTGGCACCCGTGGATCTAAAGGTGATGGAGGAACGTTGCGGACGGTGACGTCCTCGGACTCTGGCTGAGGCGTAGGAGGACGTCCTCTGACCCAGAAGGAGGCGTTGGAGGACCGCCGTGGACGGCAACGTCCTCGGATCCTGGCGTTGGAGGAGCGTCGTGGACGGCAGCGTCCTTGAACCAAGGCGGAGACGTAGGAGGACCGTCGCGGACGGCGGCGTCCTCGAACCCAGGCGGAGACGTAGGAGGACCGTCGCAGAAGGCGACGTCCTTGGACCCTGGCGTTGGAGGAGCGTCACGGACGGCGATGTCCTCTGACCCAGGCGGAGACGTTGGCGGACCGTCGCGGACGGCGACGTCCTCGGACCCTGGCGTTGGAGGACTGTCGCGGACAGCGACGTCCTCGGACCCAGGAGGAGACGTTGGAGGACCGTCGCGGACGGCGACGTCCTCGAACCCAGGAGCAGGACTGCAGTCGGTGGGACCCTCGGGAGAACTGGAGGCGTCGGGACCCTCGGGAGAACTGGAGGCGTCGGGACCCTCGGGAGGACTGGAGCCCGGTCTGGAAACCACCCTCGGGAACTCGGAAACCGAGATCCTCTGGAACCAGGATCCTCTGGAACTCTTGAACCGGGACCCTCTGGAACTCTGGAACCGGGACCCTCTGGAGCTCTGGAACCGGGACCTTCTTGAGCCCTGGAACCGGGACCCTCTGGAAAATGAGGCCTGGAAACCTCTGGAGACCACCGCTGACGGCGGCGGGACCTCCAGGGCTGAGGCTCTGGAGAGCCGGAGGCCGGCGGAGCCGCGGCTGGGGAGCAGGAAGCGGGCTGAGTGGCAGGTAACCCGGGAGGAGAAGCGGTGTGACCCGGTACATCTGCTGTGCAAAGCACCCCGCTCTGCAGCTGTGCTGAGTCCTGGCGGACCCCGCTTGGAGCACCACGGAGATAACTCCTGTATCTCCACCCGGGCTCTTAAGTAGAGGTCCTTGAGGTCGGGGGTGTCACGCAGCCAAGGGAAGTCCATAAACATCTTTAGAAATCGCTGCGTGGCCCCCCACAGCTCCCAAACATCGACCGAGTACGCCACCGTATCCACATACGCTATAAGACTATTCCTTTGCTCGGTGTACTCGGTCGGAAACAGCTCCTCAAACACCACCAGCAAATTAGTGCTGGTGGTGGGTCCTGCTGGGTCCATAATGGTCGGTTTGTTCTGTTACATTTTCTATTTTGGAGGTTGTAAGAGTGGACCCAAGTGCAGACAGGAGACGGGGAAGCAGAAATAAGGAAAACAAAAGGTTTAATAATAAAGGAAATGCTGCCGGGGCAGCAAAACAAACTTACATGAAACACGGGGAGAGCAGTCCAATAAATCTATGAGGGTAACGGAGGGAAGAAACAAAACCAAGCTAATCACAGAGGCTGGGGCTAAGACATAGGCTAATGCTGGGACGCTGAGACTAACATGAGACAGAGGGCAAAGAATCAAGAGCTAAGACTAGGAATGACTAAAATGCTGACTGAGAGCCAAACCGACACTGACTGATAAACACATGAGACTTAAATACAAAACCCTAACTGATAACAAACTCAAAACATCTGAGGACATGAGGGGAAATAAACACAGGAACTAATCACAGAAACAAGACACACCTGGGAGTGGAGGAACAGGAACAGGAAATGACAACAATCAAGGAACCTAAGACACCATGCAGGAGAACAGGAAGTCAAAACGTTACCAAAATAAGAGAAAACCTGAAACTACACGACAGTGACAATAACATCAAACATGAACTCAGATACGAGAGGAGAACGGAATAAGAGGCAAGGCTAAACTAAAATAAAACACAGAGTGATAACAGATGACTGGAAAAGAAAACACAACTACCGAAAAACCAAAAGCTACAACATGGAATAAAACAAAAAAAATCCCAGAACCTGACACATGTACCCATCCTCTGATGGCTACTTCCAGCTAGTGATGGGAAGTCCGGTTCCTTTCAGAGAACTGGCTCTTTCGGATTGGCTCATTGAAAAGAGCCGGCTCTTTCAGCTCCCAAACGGCTCTTTAGGTTGTTTTTTTGCCTAGTTCCATTTATTAACAACAACAATATAAAATTATGCACAGAATGAACTACTAATTTAAATGTGTAATATATGCTTATTATAAAAATATGCTTTTATTTATTCACTCCACATGAAATATTAAAAAATGAATTATAAAATACAAAAAACACATCTTTACATTTCAACTTTTAGCTATTTAAATTTAAACAGACTTTGGCAAACACTGTCTCTTAGAGCTCTGGGTTGTTGGTTTAGGTGGCTGCAGTAATATACTACAGTGGGGCAAAAAAGTATTTAGTCAGCCACCAATTGTGTAAGTTCTCCCACTTAAAAAGATCAGAGAGGCCTGTAATTTTCATCATAGGTATACCTCAACTATGAGAGACAAAATGAGGAAAAAAAATCCAGAAAATCACATTGTCTGATTTTTAAAGAATTTATTTGCAAATTATGGTGGAAAATAAGTATTTGGTCACCTACAAACAAGTAAGATTTCTGGCTTTCACAGACCTGTAACTTCTTTAAGAGGCTCCTCGGTCCTCCACTCGTTACCTGTATTAATGGCATCTGTGTGAACTCGTTATCAGTATAAAAGACACCTGTCCACAACCTCAAACAGTCACGCTCCAAACTCCACTATGGCCAAGACCAAAGAGCTGTCAAAGGACACCAGAAACAAAATTGTAGCCCTTCACCAGGCTGGGAAGACTGAATCTGCAATAGGTAAGCAGCTTGGTGTGAAGAAATCAACTGTGGGAGCAATTATTAGAAAATGGAAGACATACAAGACCACTGATAATCTCCCTCGATCTGGGGCTCCACGCAAGATCTCACCCCGTGGGGTCAAAATGATCACAAGAACGGTGAGCAAAAATCCCAGAACCACACGGAGGGACCTAGTGAATGACCTGCAGAGAGCTGGGACCAAAGTAACAAAGGCTACCATCAGTAACACACTACGCCGCCAGGGACTCAAATCCTGCAGTGCCAGACGTGTCCCCCTGCTGAAGCCAGGACACGTCCAGGCCCGTCTACGGTTTGCTAGAGAGCATTTGGATGATCCAGAAGAGGATTGGGAGAACATCATATGGTCAGATGAAACCAAAATAGAACTTTTTGGTAGAAACTCAACTTGTCGTGTTTGGAGGGGAAAGAATGCTGAGTTGGATCCAAAGAACACCATACCTACTGTAAAGCATGGGGGTGGAAACATCATGCTTTGGGGCTGTTTTTCTGCAAGGGGACCAGGACGACTGATCCGTGTAAAGGAAAGAATGAATGGGGCCATGTATCGTAAGATTTTGAGTGAAAACCTCCTTCCATCAGCAAGGGCATTGAAAATGAGACGTGGCTGGGTCTTTCAGCATGACAATGATCCCAAACACACCGCCCGGGCAACGAAGGAGTGGCTTCGTAAGAAGCATTTCAAGGTCCTGGAGTGGCCTAGCCAGTCTCCAGATCTCAACCCCATAGAAAATCTCTGGAGGGAGTTGAAAGTCCGTGTTGCCCAGCGTCAGCCCCAAAACATCACTGCTCTAGAGGAGATCTGCATGGAGGAATGGGCCAAAATACCAGCAACAGTATGTGAAAACCTTGTGAAGACTTACAGAAAACGTTTGACCTCTGTCATTGCCAACAAAGGCTATATAACAAAGTATTGAGATTAACTTTTGTTATTGACCAAATACTTATTTTCCACCATAATTTGCAAATAAATTCTTTAAAAATCAGACAATGTGATTTTCTGGATTTTTTTTCCTCATTTTGTCTCTCATAGTTGAGGTATACCTATGATGAAAATTACAGGCCTCTCTGATCTTTTTAAGTGGGAGAACTTACACAATTGGTGGCTGACTAAATACTTTTTTGCCCCACTGTATATGATGCCGTGGTAGATACTGCAGCAAGTTGCAGTAGACAGACTGATGCCTTCACATTCAACTGACAGTCTTCCCTTTGCATGGATGGGTGACTTCAGCGCGATGATGTCATTAACCATGTGATTGTAAAAACTGTGTGCAATAAAACCAGCGTGCTCAGACATGTCTAAATAAAAACTAATAACACAGAAAAAGAGCAGCCTCAACAGATCAAGGGAAGATAACAAACAATGGAAAGAAAATTTTAAAAAAATATTTCCTTTAACTGTACTAATGAGAGGAAAACTGGTACAAAATGTACAAAATATCAAATTGCAACTGGACATTTTTGCTCAGATATTTTAAGAAGACAAATTATTAGAGAATATAGTTTTTCTAGAGAATTTGTAGTACTTTTGTGTAAAAATAAATTTGCCATATTAACACTTCTGCGCACAGCCCAGCTTCTGACTCCCGTTGCAGGAGAGGAGAGCTGAGCAGCCGGTCTGAGCAGCTTGGATGTTCAATTTGCAATAAATATCGGCAACAACTGTGTTTAAAGAGAGTGAAGAGGGTGAGAAAAAGGGAGAAAAAACACTGAAAACATGGCTCCCAATAAAGGGCCGGCTCCTGTCGTTCACTTCAAAGAACCGGTTCATTTCTAAAGAATGCTTTCAGCACCTTGTTGAATCAATGCCACGTAGAATTAAGGCAGTTAGGGGGGTCAAACACTGTATTAGTATGGTGTTCCTAATAATCCTTTAGGTGAGTCTATTTAAATGAAGCTATTTACATTCTGTGATCTGCTGAAAATGGGGTACGCAGAAGTATAAACTTATGAGCATCTACCCCTAAACAAAACACTTAAATCAGTATCTCACTAACAAAATAACTAAAAAGACAGATGACATGAAAAATTTTCAACTAAAACAACAAAGATAAAAAGAAACCACAACAAAACAAAAGAAGAAAATAATACAGTTCGGTAATTTACCCACACACCATAGATAAATTATTAGCCATTATTTTATCTCTTCATCATTATACTTTTGTTTGTTTTATAAATATTTTTTTAAACAGATGTATAGTTATACTTTTTTTCCTTAGGCAGACCATTCGACAATTTGACTCCTGATACTGTAATACATGTTTCTTAAAGAGGCCATTTCATACTAATTTCAGGACTTTGTGGTTATTTCTTAAGTATTTCCCTGTAATATGAAACATTTTATATCTAAAAAACTTTAGGAAACACTGATTAACAGACCTTTCAATCTGTCTGGGTGTCCCACCATCTCATCCCCGGATGACCTGGCCTTCATCACAAATAACTAAGCTAAGATTTTGTGCACAAAAACAAAAGAAAAAGAAACAGTCACACTACCCGGGTAGATACAAATATTTTTTGGAGCTCAGAGTTTTTTTGAGCGACAACTCATTATGGGGTGTTTTTTTTGTTACGGACTGAAATGTTCAGGGGTGAACCAATATACTGTAGTTTAAAGATGATATTTTACTAAGTCTGTCCAATAAATGCCGGTTTTGTTAACCTTTTCTTAGTAGAAACTGTGATTCAAATTTATTACACCTTCATTCCTCCTTCAGAACCTAGATTCATGGGTGCGTGTATCATTTAGATTAATCTAGTTCAGTTGATACAGGTTACACCGACCCAATTCGTGGTGGGCCAGCCAGGAGGAAAGAAGGTGAATAGGAAATAATTCTGTAAAGTTAAATACGATTTATTTATTTTTTTGTCGGCTTGTTGTAATTTTATTTTACTTGTGTTTGGAAATATGGCTCCTGAAACGGACTATGTTACTGATAAGAGAAAATGTATTTATGTTGAGGGTGTTGTTACTTCCAACACAGATGAACAGATTTCAGAATTTTCCTCAGCATTTGGACCTGTAAACAAGGTTTTAAGAGTAAGACAAACGGGGCAAACTTCAGGTGTTAAAGCATTTGTTGAATTTAAGTGTGTGAAGACTGTTACTAAGTTAGCTCCTTCTCTGCCACAGGTTTACCCTAGCTGTGAGAACTCTTTTATTTTGTGGCATGTGGATGTGGCTTATAAAACTACCCAGAGCCCCACGAAAGCAAAACCTCTTGATCTCCCAGGTCTTTCTGACAATGAACATTCTAGTTCAGAGAGTGATGCTGACTCTGTTGATAGCAGCACCCCGTTAATACCCCGAACCCGTACTACACTTGATCCTAGTGAAGTTTGGACTAAAGTGACTCAGTCAAAGGTCCCTGAAGTATGGAAAATTCCTTACAGTGATGTAATCAATTCAGCTGAAGTTCAAAAAATCATTGTGGAGCATGTCATTAAGAATGATGGCTCCAATGTCCCAAGCCAAAGCTCTAAATGGCTCCGCCCTTTCTCAGGCAACGTCCCCAAACCCCCAAATGAGGTTGACTTTGAAACTTGGTGCCTCCATGTTGAGCTCATGATACAAGACAATCCCAGTGTTGATGTCCAAAGGCGAAAAATCCTAGAGAGCTTGATTCCACCTGCTTCTGATTTATTAAGGCAACTTGGTCCCCATGCAGCCCCCAGCGACTATGTCAAACTACTCGATATTTGCACTCGATATTTGCACGCTTTCTAAGCACCCATCAAAATACTGGGGAGAAAGCTTCTGAGTTTCTACAATGGTTAAAAGTACTGCTGACTACTGCCATTCAAAGGAGTGGAGTAACAAACAAAGATGTGGACAAACATTTGATCAGACAGTTTGAGCGTGGTTGTTGGGATCAATCCCTCCTTTCCTTACAACTTGAGCTCAAATCAGACATACCTCCTAAATTCTCTGACTTCTTATTGCAGCTACGTACTGAAGAAGACAGGAGAGCAGCCAAAGTTGATCATATGCAGCGGCATCTTGGAGGCACAAGGAGTAAATCAATGGTCAACATGCAACTCTTACCTGAGGTAGCTCCACACTGTGAACCTGATATGGAAGTGCTGCAGAAATACATTACACAAACAGAAGACTTGAGAAAACAGGTTGCTGAGCTAAAAATGCAGCTCACTAAAAAGAAAGAACAACGAAAGCAGAAAAGCACTAAAAACACACACACAAGAGCGGAGACACCCCCAGCTGAGACTACTGAGGCTCAAGTAACCAAACCAAGGCCTAAAGCATGGTTTTGTTTCAAATGTGGTAATGATGGACACATTGCTCTTGAATGTGTAAATCCACCAAACAAGCTCCTAGTGGGCCAAAAATACAGGGAGTTAAAGGAAAAACAAAATGAGTGGTAAAACAAGTACAGTGGGGCAAAAAAGTATTTAGTCAGCCACCAATTGTGTAAGTTCTCCCACTTAAAAAGATCAGAGAGGCCTGTAATTTTCATCATAGGTATACCTCAACTATGAGAGACAAAATGAGGAAAAAAAATCCAGAAAATCACATTGTCTGATTTTTAAAGAATTTATTTGCAAATTATGGTGGAAAATAAGTATTTGGTCAATAACAAAAGTTTATCTCAATACTTTGTTATATAGCCTTTGTTGGCAATGACAGAGGTCAAACGTTTTCTGTAAGTCTTCACAAGGTTTTCACACACTGTTGCTGGTATTTTGGCCCATTCCTCCATGCAGATCTCCTCTAGAGCAGTGATGTTTTGGGGCTGACGCTGGGCAACACGGACTTTCAACTCCCTCCAGAGATTTGCTATGGGGTTGAGATCTGGAGACTGGCTAGGCCACTCCAGGACCTTGAAATGCTTCTTACGAAGCCACTCCTTCGTTGCCCGGGCGGTGTGTTTGGGATCATTGTCATGCTGAAAGACCCAGCCACGTCTCATTTTCAATGCCCTTGCTGATGGAAGGAGGTTTTCACTCAAAATCTTACGATACATGGCCCCATTCATTCTTTCCTTTACACGGATCAGTCGTCCTGGTCCCCTTGCAGAAAAACAGCCCCAAAGCATGATGTTTCCACCCCCATGCTTTACAGTAGGTATGGTGTTCTTTGGATCCAACTCAGCATTCTTTCCCCTCCAAACACGACAAGTTGAGTTTCTACCAAAAAGTTCTATTTTGGTTTCATCTGACCATATGATGTTCTCCCAATCCTCTTCTGGATCATCCAAATGCTCTCTAGCAAACCGTAGACGGGCCTGGACGTGTCCTGGCTTCAGCAGGGGGACACGTCTGGCACTGCAGGATTTGAGTCCCTGGCGGCGTAGTGTGTTACTGATGGTAGCCTTTGTTACTTTGGTCCCAGCTCTCTGCAGGTCATTCACTAGGTCCCTCCGTGTGGTTCTGGGATTTTTGCTCACCGTTCTTGTGATCATTTTGACCCCACGGGGTGAGATCTTGCGTGGAGCCCCAGATCGAGGGAGATTATCAGTGGTCTTGTATGTCTTCCATTTTCTAATAATTGCTCCCACAGTTGATTTCTTCACACCAAGCTGCTTACCTATTGCAGATTCAGTCTTCCCAGCCTGGTGAAGGTCTACAATTTTGTTTCTGGTGTCCTTTGACAGCTCTTTGGTCTTGGCCATAGTGGAGTTTGGAGCGTGACTGTTTGAGGTTGTGGACAGGTGTCTTTTATACTGATAACGAGTTCACACAGATGCCATTAATACAGGTAACGAGTGGAGGACCGAGGAGCCTCTTAAAGAAGTTACAGGTCTGTGAAAGCCAGAAATCTTACTTGTTTGTAGGTGACCAAATACTTATTTTCCACCATAATTTGCAAATAAATTCTTTAAAAATCAGACAATGTGATTTTCTGGATTTTTTTTCCTCATTTTGTCTCTCATAGTTGAGGTATACCTATGATGAAAATTACAGGCCTCTCTGATCTTTTTAAGTGGGAGAACTTACACAATTGGTGGCTGACTAAATACTTTTTTGCCCCACTGTAGTTTTTTCTGCTACACTTGAGGAGCACAAGGAGCGGCTCTTAAAGGTGCTAAACAGACTTAAAGCTTTCGGTCTCAAGCTTTCACCCGAAAAGTGTCAGTTTTTCAAGAAGTCTGTCAAATACCTCGGCCATGTTGTGTCTGAAAAGGGGGTTGAGACAGACTTGTCCAAGATAGAGGCACCACCTGGCCGCGACCAAAAAACATCAAGGAGCTTAAGTCTTTTCCTGGCTTTTCTGGGTATTATAGGCGGTTTATAAAGGACTACTCTAAGATAGCAAGGCCGCTTAATGATTTAACTGCTGGTTACATACTGCCCAAGCTGAAGAGCGTCAACACTAGAGCCTTCACCAATGCCGACTTCAATCGACTTTTCAGTGACAAATGGACAACAGCTTGTGAAGATGCTGTTAAGACTCTTATTCAGAAACTCACAACAGCACCCATTCTGGGATTTGCAGATCCTAAAAAGCCATTCATTGTCCCACAGATGCGAGTCTGCTTGATTTTGGCGCTGCTCTATATCAGGAACAGGAGGGCAGTTTGAGAGTCATAGCTTATGCGAGTAGGGGACTCTCCCACTGTGAACGGAGTTATCCTGCTCACTAGCTTGAATTTCTCTCACTCAAATGGGTTGTTAGAGAAATTTTTTGACTACCTTTATGGGGCAAGATTTACAGTGGTAACCGATAACAATCCCCGAACATGTATCTTGTCCTCTGCCAAACCTGGCACTGCAGGCCACTGCTGGTTGGCTGCCCTATCCAGCTTTGACTTTAACATCCAATGTAGAGCTGGCAAAAAGAACCAAGATGCTGATGGACTTTCAAGGTGTCCACATCAAGACAATGGCAGTTCTGATATGACTTCTCAGGATGAGGATATTATGATCAAATAGTTCATTACTCAGTTTTTGCAGAGTCACAGTGAGCCAAATGTTCCATCTGAGGCAGTGAAAGCATTGTGTGAAAAGCATGAGCTCCACCAACCATCCCATGCAGAGTCAGAACTCACCTACCATCCTGTGTCTGTAGAGTGCTTGGCTATGGAAGCCTCTGTTCTGCCTGATGTATATTGTTAAGCAGAAGTGCTTGGTTGATGTACATTACCAAAAATGTCTCTCAAAGATTGGTGATAAGTGGAGTTATTGACATTGTCAAAACAGGAAAAACATTTACATACTGGCAAAGACAACAAGAAGACAGAGAAGTTCAGCTAATGCTGACAGCAGCAAAACAACTTGTGTTGACTGACAAAGTTCTATACAGGAAGCGGTTGGATCAAGGAGCCCCTTTTCTATCAGCTTGTCCTCCCAACCAACTTCAGACAGCAAGCTCTTGAAAATCTTCATGATTCCCTTGGACATATGGGTGTTGAAAGAACATTGGACCTTGCCCGTTGCAGGGTCTTTTGGCCCCGAATGGCCCTGGACGTCCATGAAAAGATAGGCACATGTGGAAGGTGTGTACGAAGAAAAGCTTGCGCTGAAAGTGACGCTCCAGACAAGCCATCCAATTAGAACTGATTTGTACTGATTTCCCGTCACTGGAGCCTGATGGAAAGGGGACAAAGAACATCCTGGTCATAACTGACCATTTTACTAAATATGCCGTAGCAGTCCCCACAGCTGACCAAAGGTCCTCGGTAACGCTTCCTTTTACAGTCCACTAATTACTAAGAAATTACCTGGTACTTATATGGTAAATTTTGGAGTGTTAATGGTAATTACCATGTGTATTAAGTAGGTGATTACTGAGAAAGTACAACAGAAATTACTCAGCATTTACCTGATACCTATATGGAAAATTATAGCATATATGTGGTAAATACCATATGTAATAAGAAGGTAAATACAGAAGAAGTCGCAAGAAGCATTTACTAAGAAAAACCTCCACTATTAGCCATCAACTCAATTAGGTTGTGACCAGTTTAGATTTGTAATAACTAAAATTAAATTGTACCTTCCAATAAATTACCTTTTCCTACATGTCCTGAAGTTTTCTGAAGCATTTACATTGTACTTACCTATAATAACCCCCTACACCTGCAGGAACAGTTTTCTTCTAGGATCCTGGTACATCTTAATTACTGGGTATGTTCTTGCTGGAGTTCTTAATAAATACTTAGTATAAGTAAGCTGAAACTGGACTGTAAAAGGAAGTCTAGTTTGTTTCCATGGTGTTACCAGTTTCTTACCATATAATTCCTAATACATTGTAACATACACTTTTACCAACTTATCTTCTGCAATGATGAAAAGGGAATGATCTTGTAATGTTTTAGGCATGAAAAACACTGCAGAGTGTACAGAACAAGGAGCTGAGACTGTTCTTGAAGTTAAAAGATTTACTGAGTAGTTGCAGAGTGAGCTGTCTGCAGGAACGCAGGATCTTTGTAACCGGAACTCATGTTGTTCTGCAGTGGGGAAAGGCCAGAGTCAGTGGGCGGAAAAACAGATGAGTTTTACCAGTGATATTGGAAACAAATTTCAGTGTTTACATAGTACTTACAGACGGACTCAATGATCACAACTGATGGACTATGATGTGCAGTGCCTTTGAAAGAGAGAGTTATGACACTCCCATAGACTTCAATGGAAAGAATGAAATGCGGAATTCACGTGGTTCATGCAGCCTCGAATAGTTCCATTTTTGGTGTTTTGGAAGGATTTTCTCCGGTAAGTTGATGAAATGTCATAATTTTTTGCATTGTAAAGCGTTAGCTAACCACTTCGTACCAAAATAAGCCATCGTTGATATTTTATGTTGTCAGATTTAGCTATATAACTTTTAACAAGCTAATTGTGCAGCTTGTTGATTGTGACCAGGAGGGGTTTAGACAAGATTGACGAGATGTAGACGGGTTTATTACAGTTTTTTTATTTTACTTTTTGAAAATATTCACCAGAGTTTGAAATAGGCTGTAAATTTTTTAAATTATTAGTTTTATTTGGGATTTTTTTGTACAATAAGTAGCTGGTTGCTGTATCAACACTAATGCATCAGAAATTGAAGCATAAATGGAGAGACTAATGATAAAGGAAAATGTGATTTTGAAGACAAGTAATTATTTAATAATTTTCTGTTCATCACTTTTCCACATAACACTGACTGCAACGAACTGCTGAAGCATGACACAAACAGGATTACCAACATAAGAAGATTTATTGTTCTATTTTGTATACTCAAATGATAAAGAGTAGAATTAAGATATTTCAAGAACAGTAGTCGAACACTATAACTTTTAAAAATTAGGTATTTTCCATAGAACTACTCATTTCCACTTGCTTTATAAAATTAGCATTTGCAATTTTGTGATTAAGTAGGGAATGACAAGAAATAGGAATTAACAATAACATAACTATCAATAAATAAATGTCAAAGAGTAACTATAAAAAGGTAGTGGCTGAGCGGAGAGCTGATCAGTAACAACAGACAGTTCGGTCTGTGATGGAATGATGCATAAGTTGGTAAGTGGAATGATGTTGTGCTGGAGCTGACTGGTTGATGGGGAGACTGTCAAAAGAAAATCAAAATTATAAGATTACTTTATTACATACCAAAGCTAATGCACTGAATTAATATTTTATTTCTTGAATATTTCAATACCATTTATGGTTGAACTAATTTATGTAGAATCAGTGAAATTAATGTAGAAGGAACCAAAAAACGTCCCTACAAACATACCGTATATACAGTATATACTGGTGATGAAGCTGGCGTGTGTGGGGGGCAGCTTTCAAGAGAGAGACCCAGTTCCTCCATGGCAACGATCAAGGTGTTTGGTGGAGGCTTGCTTGTGGTGCTACAACATGTTGTTTTGTGTTGCTGCTTTTTCTTTATGGTTTTTGTTTGGCTTTTACTTGCAAGATGCCCAGTGTCTGTCTTCCTAGAAACGCTCGGATAAAATAAAAAATAAAATAGGTTACTCTGTGAAATAATTAAGACACATTATTATTCAATAATTACCAAAAATCGCCAGGAGAAATGTGAAAATATTCCATTTTTGTGATCTGTCCCGCTATACGCCGTTCAAACTGACTTGATGTTTGGAACTATTGAGAGCTCCATGAACCATGTGACTGCGAGTCGGCGAGTTCAAAGCGTGTCGTGACTCTCCTTATACAGCTCTGATGATGTGGTATTCCAACCCATTTATTCCCAGTTAACCACAAACACACTAGCTACGTTTACATGTGCCAAATTTCCCCAATCTGATTAAAATCTTGGTCGATCGGAATTCCCAAATCCCTGTTTACATGGACACCAACTGAAATGATCTGATCATGCCATGAGTACACATGCACCAAGCACTCAATCAGGTTAAATGAGTTGAGCATGCGCACAGCGAGTTGTCTTTCCGGGGGAAGAAAAAAAAGTAAGTTAGTAAAAAGTTTTTTTACAATTGGACGTTTATTCCGATTAAATGTGCCCATGTAAACGTAGCTAAAGTAAGAGCTGAAATCATGAGATAAAACATAAAATCATTCACTACACTACAAGTGCTAGCGTCAGCATGCTAGCTTACTCCAAAACCTGTTAACATACAAGAAATAAATTTGAAATTTGAAATGTAAACAACAGATTCAATCCACAAACATACTTGTTTGCCTTTCAGCTAGATGTTAAATTAAAGATGTAAGGAAAATGATAAGGTTCTGATCAGCTATCTTCTGGAAAACAGTAGCATTTCAACCGTCTTCTTCTTGTTTCTTGGTGGGTGCCATACATAGACATTATATAGATCATTAGACGCCTTGTCCAGCGCTTCAGCCTATTGACGCTGGTGAGCCATCGACAGCCATCTTGGCTCCGGTACAGACTATACTACATTGCAGTGTAATCACAGCAGACTGAAGAGATTCTGTCATGTTTTTTTTGCTGTAAACAAGTGATTCAGTGTAATTTAAGATTAGTAGTGGTCTTAAAGTGTAACTGCACCCAAAAACAACTTTTTTTCACTTATAAACTGTATAAACGGGTTTTACTAATGCAATCTTTCAGTTTCTGGGCATTTGTTGACATGTTCTTGTAAATTTGTGTAATTCAACACTTTTAGGTCAAAAAACGTCTTAGTGCTGCCCTTTTGGGGTTGAACGGTGGCTACTGCATGTGAATTTTGTGATTGGTTGAAACAGAACATGACATAGATTTTTTTCCCATGCCTACGTCACTGGCACCGCCTCACATGTGCGCCCCGTCACGGGTTTGCATATAAAACCATCTCGAAGATGCACTTGCCCCGTAAGAAGTTTGGTTCAAGCCATTAGCATAGTTAGCCAATGTTAGCATTACAACTCTCAGAGACTGGACCCATTCTGTCTCCCTCTGCCTCAACAACAGCCCAGCCGCGGCGGCTTCTGGCCGCGCTGACTCAGCCCACCGAGCCTGTGGTCTCAACATATATATTTAGATAAGAGTTGTCATTGTGGAGTTTGTGAGAGGAAGACCAGCGGGCGGCGGCCATCTTACAACATTGAAGCTCTCTGGCAGACTGTATTGAAGGAAGGTAAGTGATCTGCACTGACATAAACACTAAAATCTGGAAGGATTTTCAAACCGTTTGATGTTTAACAAACGTTTTTAATGTGACTATAATTCTGGATAGTTTTACATGTTAAAATTGCAGATTTTCCCTTGCACATGTTTATTTATTGCACGGTTTACACCTGTGTATTTTCATGAGTCCATGATTATAGTTCTGCTTTATATGTTTTGGTAATTAATATTCATAATATTAACACTATATAATTATTCCTTAGTATGAAGTGTCATAACTACATCTCTGATCATCTTGTTTTTGGTTCTTTTTAAACTCAGGCTTCTTGAGAAGTGTATTACCTGTAGCTGACAATTTTGGGGCGTGATTACTTCCGCCTTCTTCAGAGCTGTTGTTTCTGTAGATGTTACTTCCTTTTATGAGCGGGCAGCAGGGGACGATGTCGCCCCCTGCTGCCCGCTTCTTCCCTGGTGATGATGGAGTCCCAGCTGTGGTCCAACAAGTAGACTCCATCGTCCCGGTTCATGGTGTTGTGTCCGCGTCTTCTTATTTCAATCGCCTCCTTTATCCATCTTTTGTATTTTTGTTGTTCTGTGTTGATGATCTTTGTGTTGTCCCAGTCCATGATATGGTTTTCTCTTGTGCAGTGGTCTGTGACGGCTGATTTTTTTATTGTAGTTTCTGCTTCTTGTTTTATTGCTCTTGTGTGTCTTCGTTTTGTTTCTTTCTCGCATTCTTTCTGATGTTCTATTTTCCGTGTGTTGAGTTGACGTCCAGTTTCTCCTATGTATGATGGAGTCTACTTGTTGGACCACAACTGGGACTCCATAATCACCAGGGAAGAAGCGGGCAGCAGGGGGCGACATCGTCCCCTGCTGCCCGCTCATAAAAGGAAGTAACATCTATGGAAACAACAGCTCTGAAGAAGGCGGAAGTAATCAAGCCAAGTTATAGTTATTTAAAAAGTTTATGCAGCATAAACACTGTGATAAGTGGGAGCTGCTCGGATGGTTGCTGCCTGTGCACGTTTGACTCCATTGATCAGCAGCAGCGACGGGTCATCTAGTATTTTGTCTGGTGAGGTGTTCTGGGTATGATGCACCAGGAGGAGGCTCGTCAGAAGATTCAGAATGCACTGGACGGACTAAAAGTCCCTCGGCTGTCCCGGGACTGCCTCGAGGTTCCCACGGAGGAGCTGGCTTTTGTAGCTGGGGAGAGCTGCTGCCACCCCGACCCGGATAAGCAGAGAATGGATCGGCTCGAATTGATATGGCTCAGGGTCACTGGGCTCCATAAAGTCTCCCTCTACCGCCGGTGACGGCGGAGGAGAGAAAACATCCACCCCAACAGATCAATCAGTCTCTAAACTGCCTACGTAACTTCAGTCACTGTCCATGTTTCAGTGTCAAATTAAGCTAGTTGCCCTCAATCCCGCGCCCCCGTCCTCATCCTCCTGCTCATCTTTCACACAACTACGCCCCTCTGTTCATCAGGGCCCCTCCCACTTCTGTAGGATTTTTCAAATCTTGTTTGGGGAGAGACTAGGCTTTCTCATGGGGTGCAGTTACACTTTAAGTAGTATTTAGTAAAACACAACAAATATAACAGAGAAGCATAAGTTATTAATCAGTTATTTTACTGATGTTTTTATTATTATTACATGCAGTAAAATTAAATTGGAGCCATTCCAAGTATCAGTGAATAAGAGAAGTTTGAAAAAGATATATAAAAGCTAAACATATAAAAATATTTGCAAAATATATACAGAAAGTGTATACAATATAAACTTGGAGGTGATGTGTGAGCATAAATATATGTTCCACAAGATGTTAGTTTTCGATTGTTATAGTATAGAGTATTGCTCATTGATTAGAAATACCTGCACAGAGGTTTTATAAAATAGTATTTTACAATACAGTATATACATGGTTTGGCATAAGATCAAAGTAGTAGTAATATAAGCATGTACGTATAAATACCAACACATTAATATATCAGTCTTGAGGTTGATAACCGTGATGCATCCTGTGAGGTCACAGATCGGCTCACTTCAGCTCTAGATGATTGTTGTGGAAAAACCTTCACATGAATGAATCAGACGAATGAATTTTATCAAAAAGGATTTATTATAAAATCATGCTGATTGAGAGCAGTCAGTCAAATGATAGTACATCAGAATGAGGCTCTAAAGCGTCATGCTTGTTGGGCTGTTTAATAGTGATGCTGATACAGAAAGAACCCTGACATCATCAGCACCCTGGACGTAATCAGAACTCTGTGTTTAGAATGTCCTGATAAAATTATGAAAATCTAATCTAAGTACTTGTTGATAAAGAAACTAAGAACAAGATGTCTTAAGTTATAATTATTTGTAATTATGTCATGGTTGTCATGAGGTAACCTGAATTTCTTCTATAATTTCCCGCTTTTTTTTAACTATAAAACTCCTTTTATAGTACCGGTAATCAAAAATCACTGGTAAAGAGCGATATTAACATAATATGATCATAATCACAAAATAATCATCAAACTACATAACCCACTTGTACAAGTACACTAATTGTACTTTTTTCTGTTTAAATTAAAGATGAACAGTTTTTAAAAGAATATACAATTTATTGTTTACAGCATCTGTTCCCATTTAACGTATGGGGCACTCTGGGGTTGATGTGAAACATCTGCAGGGGAGCAAAAGATATGATACTATTTAAATATAAATAAATAATAAATACATCGATAAATACATAATAAATAAAGAGAATAAATAGAGTTTTAATACATGACGTGAAAACAGGGTCTTATGATGATACAGTTACTCCTTGAAGATGAACCCGAAAGATGAAGATAGATGGAATAACTTCATCTCTCAGTCTGATGATGTGACCAGTTGGATTAAAATCTTCTGGTTTGAAATGTTCACTGTAGAGAACAAAGACTCTGGAGCTGTGAAACCTTCTCTTCTTGAGGAATCTTCCTACTTCTTTCTGATATTAATTTGGAAAATATTTAAATCAATAAAATGAAAAGATTATTAATCATATTATCTTCATTATTCTTCGCATTTTATTCATATTAACTTCTACTTCACACTTTATTCCTGTTTTCACCCCAGAGATCTGATAAACGTTTATTTTGAAATTGTTGTGTGGCTGAGCTGCCTGTGGGTGTGGCTGTGTGTGTGGGTGTGTGTGCTTACCTTCTCACAGGTGGATCAGCTTATGGAGCGCAGGTGTGGCTCATCTCCTCATCACCTGAGTTGAGATGTAAGGGGAGGATCAACATGAGACGGGCGCCAGATAGTTCTACTTCCTTCGTGGTAGAGTGGCTGCGTTACTAACCTGATTCATTCCTTTTGCTGAGCCTTATAACGCTTGGTCTCCTTTCTTTCCTTCCAGGATCTCCACCTGGACCTGACGCCTTCCCGCAGGTCCTTACCTCCTATCCTGGGGAGCAGTCCGATCCACGGTTCTCATACCAAGTCTGGTTTCCCGGATCTGCTCCTAGCCCGTCTCTCGTCCTCCCCGGAGCTGCACCTGCTGGACCATCAAACAGAGCCTGAGCCGATCTGTCCACCCTCCAGCACCTGCACACCTTCTACCGGACCCACAGTCCTAGCTTTCAGCCTCCAACCACTCCTCCTCCTCACAACCACCAGCACCATCGACCTCTCCGTAAGCTCTCTCTCTCCACATTCATGCTTGCTCATCCCTGCTACCAACCAGTCCACTAACCTGTCTTCTCCACACCTAGATCCAACCCGTTCCTCCAGTGAGGCCCGGTTCCTGGCCTGCCAGCTGCACAGGGACTCAGTGCCTGTTGTTTGTTTCCTGTATCATTAAAACATCTTAAACTCTGTTTTTGTCGTCCTGGAGTTGTGCTTGTAAGAGGGTTCTAGCATCACAAAAAACGGTCATGACAGAAATAACACAAACACTTCTGTTGATCATGAACCAAAGCTGCAGAAATCATGAGTAAGTTCATCAAAGAGGAGTTTAAACCAGTAATATTATTTATTTCTACCTTAGCATTCATTATCAGCTGTAATCAATGTTATGGAATATACAATTTCTAAAGTGTCAGATGAATAAACACCGGTATTCCTATGTAGCTCATGTTAGCAGGCTGGTGGTACAAATTAAATATTTTGTCAGAAAAAATAACGATGTTCAGTCTTACCTGTGAAATCCCACAAACCCTGGTCTCAATATTCCATTTATTAGAGTAGAAATACGCTGAACAACATTTAGAAATCCTGTATGAACCGCTGTTGTTTTCAGCTGTCAGTCTGCGTCGAATACCGGATTCTAATGGCGGCTGCATTTCCTGCTCCGAAGCAGCCAATAGGGCCGGGCTATTCAATTCTAACCCAGCCCCTGAATAATTTTATGCCGGCCCTCAAGTGTGTGTTAACCCATGCCTATGACTAGTCGTCCATTCTCATGTGGGATAAAATATCTGTTTTTACCGGACATATATTTTGGGGGACCACAAATGACCAATCAAAAGTCCCCCTTTCGTGGCGGGAGTAATGCAACATTTTAACCATCCTGACTGGTTTTGAAGTTTGGCTAAGAAGTAGAAGGATCTTGCTCTCAATAAGGAATGGACAGAGAACTATGCCTTTATTTCCTTTGATGGGAATCCTGTGTGCTTAATCTGCAATGAGTGCCTTTCTGTGTGCAAAGAGTATAATCTGAGAAGACATTTCAACACAGCACATGCTAACTTTAACGATACTTTCCCACCGGGTTCTGCCGCTCGGACTCAGAAGATATCAGCGCTTACACTGTGTTATGAGCAAAGACAGCGGATATTGTTCCGGGCTTGTACAGATCAAGAAAGAGCAACAGCTGCATCATTACGAGTGGCATGGATATTGGGAAAAAATAAAAAGCCATTCCAATATCGGACACGTCAAATATCAGGAGAGTGGAGTCCTCGCATCGGATGTGTTCGAGACACTTTTGGACAAGCTGAGGAAGGCCGAGGTGATGTCTTTGGCCGTGGATGAGTCGACAGATAATAGCGACATTGCGCAGTTGTGTCTTTATGTGCGATTTTATGACGGGGAATGTTTCCGCGAGGATCTGCTTGGCCTGATTCCACTCGAGGGGCAGACCACCGGTGAGATTTTATTTAGCAAAATTAGGGCATTCTTTGAAAAGCACAACCTGGACTTGAGGCGCGTTAACACGTTGGTGACGGACGGTGCACCCTCGATGGTCGGCAGGAAGAAGGGGCTCGCTGCGAGGATGGCAGGTGCAGCTCCGGCAGATGAAATCTCTACATTGCCTCTTCCACCAAAGCCTCCTGTGTGCCAAACTCAGCGGTGAGTTAAAAGAGACCATGGACTCTGTCATGGCAATTATAAACTTTATTCGTTGCTCCTCCACTTTACAGCACCGTCTTTTCCGCAAGCTGTTAATTGACATGTCTGCTGAGTACAATGATTTGCTTATTCACAATGACATTAGATGGCTTAGTAAAGGAAATGCATTGAAACGATTCTGGGAGCTAAGAGAGGAGATTGCGGGGCGGCTGTGGCTCAGTGGTTAGAGCGGTCGTCCTCCAATTTGAAGGTTGGTGGATCGATCCCGGCTCGACACCGCCACATGTCGAAGTGTCCTTGGGCAAGACACTGAACCCCATGTTGCCCCCTGATCTGCGTATCGGGTTGTGTGAGTGTTAGCCTTTACCCTCTCCCCCGGTTTACATATCGGGTTGTGTGAATGAGTGAATGCAAAACCTTGTAGTGTGAAAGCGCTTTGAGTGGTCTGAATGACTAGAAAAGCGCTATACAAATACAGGACATTTACCATTTAGATTCTGGTGTTTCTCCTGTCATCAAAACTGAAAAAAGCTGACAGGTTTCTGACACTGATGAGAAATAATGGGTTTAATGCGAGTGTTTGCTTTTTGAGTGATGTTTTCCATCATTTGAACCACCTCAACATAGATTTGCAGGGCAGAGATAAAACGGTTTCAGAACTGGGGGAAAAACTTCATGCTTTTGCAAGAAAACTCTCACTCTTCTCTGCTGACCTTTGTCCAGGGAAGATGCTCCACTTTCCCACGTTAAGGAACTCTGGCCTGCAAATTACTGAGGTGATGTCAGGCTTTATTGACTCACTGACAAAAAACTTTGCCACCAGGTTCAGTGATTTTGCGCATTGCCCTTACAACATACACACCTGACTTCACTGTTCTTGCTAAGTCAAAAAAATGTCATTTCTCACATTAGACGCCAAGCAAGTAGTAAGGATGGATTTTTGAACAAAGTTGCCTGTTAATCACCTCGTATTTTATTTTTTTATTTATTGATATAGTATGGCTTAACTGAATGGGATATAGAGGTGTCTGATGCTATTTCAGTTTAAATAACAAAAAATGTAAAGTGGGGTCCATTGAGAGACTGTTGGTGATTTTTTTATGTTAGAAGGGCTAAAATGGGCAAGGTTGTTGTTGAAAGCAAATGTTTTGCCCTGATAAAGTGCCATGCACTGTTGTATTGTTATAATTAGAATCTTTGCAGTCTGGTAACAGTGTTTGTTGATTCACTTGGATGTGTAGTTGTCAGTTGTAAAAAGTAAACCACTGATTTTGCTCACCTAAACTGGTTGCACTTTGAAATACATGACCTTGATAAAATTCTATGCACTGTTATGTTATTATATTTCCTTTCTATACCTTACAATGCACTTTGGTTTTATTTTGTTGGAGCAGATAGATTTCATGTTGCCTTCATTGAGTGCAATCTTAAATATGTGTGATCTGGTTTACTTACTGATTGTTAGTTTCTTGATTTATGTTCAAAATGGACAAAAGGTTTTGCAGTAGTAGTCCATGTGTGAATTTATGGGCATTTGGTTTTTTTTTTGCATGAGAAGAGAAGTATAATAAAATGGAATACTCTCACTTCTTAAATATTTAGTCTTTTTTTTTTTCATTTTTCTTCATTTGTTGATTACTTGTTCTCTGGCCCATTATTTTATCTCAAAATCCTGAAAAGCCCCAGATCCAAATTAATTGAATAGCCCTGCAATAGGGCCTCTAGTGATTATATACATGTCTATGGGTGCCATCTAAATTTTAGATGCATTTCTGCCATCTACTGTACTGGAGTGTGGGTAGCAATATAAATGCAGTCAAAAAATATCTTCAATAAACCACTTTGAAACAATCTCTAACTTATATTTCCTTTCTTCACCACTTAGTTAATACTTTACATTTATTCCTCCACCCCAAGTTTATTTTAGTTTCTCTCTAGGGTTTTCACTACCTTTTACATATTTAAGACATGTACAGTCCAGTAGGTGGCAGAAATGCACCCAAAAGTTAGATAGCACCCGCCAAGAAATAAGAAGAAGAAGGTGGAAGAGGAAGGTTGATATTCTGCTGTTTTCAAGCAGAAAACTAATCAGAAGATTATAATTTTGCATCCATCTTTAATTTAACATCTAGTTGAAAGGCGAACAGGTATGTTTGTGGATTGCTTCTGTTGTTTACATTTCAGATAATTTAGAAATGTATTTCTTCTAAGTTTTGGAGTAAGCTAGCATGCTGATGCTAGTACTTGTACTCCCATTTTTAATAAAGGCTGAAAATTGCTTATATGAAGTGAGTGGTTTTATGTTTTATCTTATGATTCCAGCTCTTACAATGTGTCTGTGGTTAACTGTGAATAAATAGATTGGTCACATCATAGTCCATCAATTGTGATCATTGAGTCTGTAAGTACTATGTTAACATTAAACTTTGTTTCCAATATCATCAGGTAAAACTCACTTGTGTTTCCACCCTCTGACTCTGGCCTTTTCCCACTGCAGAACAACATGAGTTCGGGTTACAAAGATCCTGTGTTCCTGCAGACAGCTCACTCTGCACCTACTCAATGAATCTTTTAACTTCAAGTCAAGTCAAGTCAAGTTTATTTATAAAGCACATTTAAAAACAACCAAGGCTGACCAAAGTGCTGTACAGGGACAAAAAACAGTAAAACAACATAAACAGAATAAAAGCTCTAAAATACATAAAACACCTCACTAATAAAACAATTAAATTATAATAAAAAGAGTTTTGCGGCCATAAGTCCGGAGCAAGCTAATTTTCACAGTTAAGGCACTGAACAGCAGACAGAAGACTAGTAAACAGGTGGAGTGACGGTGAGCCGAACATACTGGCGCCATCTTCCCTCCCACGGATCTGGGTCGAGAGCAGTCAAGAACAATCTCCGGTCCTTGTTCCATGCACTCTTGAGTGTTTTCCATGCCTGAAACATTACAAGATCAATCCCTTTTCATCGTTGCAGAAGATAAGATGGTAAAAGTGTCTGTTACAATGTATTAGAAATTTTATGGTAAGAACCTGGTAATACCATGGAAACAAGACAGACTTCCTTTTACAGTCCAGTTTCTACTTACTAAGTAAAAGGTCATGTTTTACTGAGCAACATTGCAGAAGATAAGATGGTAAAAGTGTCTATCGATTGCTTGGAAAAAGAAACAATGTATCACGAATTATATGGTAAGAACCTGGTAACAACATGGAAGCAAGCCAGACTTCCTATCACAATCCCGTTTCCGCTTACTTGCTAAGTAAAATGTCATGTTTTACTTAATAACATTGTAGAGGATAAGATAGTAAAAGTGTCTATTGATCAGATGGAAAAAGGAACAATGTGTTAGGAGTGATATGGTAAGATCCCGGTAACACCATGGAAACAAACCAGACTTCCTTTTACAGTCCAGTTTCAGCTTACTTACTAGGTATATATTATGAACTCCAGCAAGAACATACCCAGTATTTCAGATGTACCAGGATCCTTGAAGAAAACTGTTCCTGCAGGTGTAGGGGGTTGTTACAGGTAAGTACAATGTAAATGATTCAAAAAACTGAAAGACATTAAAGAAAAGGTAATTTTCTAAAACTATTTTAATTCTAAACTGGTCACAACCTAATTGAGTTGATGGGTAATAGTGGAGGTTTTTCTTAGTAAATGCAGCAGTACGTCCTCTGTATTTCCCTCCTTATTACATGTGGTATTTACCACATATATGCTATAACTTTCTGTATATGTATCAGATAAATGCTTAGTAATTTCTGTTGTACTTTCTCTGTAATTACCTACTTAATACACACAGTAATTACCATTAATACACCAAAATTTACCATAAATGTACCAGGTAATTCCGTAGTAATTAGCGGACTGTAAAAGGAAGTGTTACCAGGTCGAAGACTGTTGCTAAAGCTCTTTGGAATAACTTTTTTATTCATTATGGATTCCCTGAACAGTTGCATAGTGACCAAGGTCGTGATTTTGAGTCTGCCCTAATCAAAGACCTCTGCTCGGCATTGAGAAGACAAGAACCACACCATACCGTACGCAGGGTAACCCTGTGGAGAGGTTAAGTTGGACTCCAAATGTTAGGTGCAGTTGAGGAAAAAGACAAAACCAGGTGGAAAGAGTTTGTACAACCCCTTGTGCATGCGTACAATTATACAAAAAACAATACCACTGGGTTTTCTCCTTACCAACTCATGTTTGGCTGCCAGCCACATCTCCCAATAGATATAGTTTTTGGGCTGAACACAAAGAGGTGTGCTAAACTTTCCCATTGTGAATATATGTCAAAAAGCTTGCTTAGAGTCTAACTGAAAGTTATCGACTAGCTTCTGAACACAGTCAAAAACAGGCATTACAGAACCACAAACTAAGAGAGTCTACTCTGATTGCTGGCGACAGGGTTCTAGTAAGAAATGTCGGCCTCAGAGGCAAACATAAAATAGCAGATCGTTGGAGTAAGACTGTGTACACTGTTGTAAAACAAATGCCAGACTTGCCTGTATATGTATTTGTTCCAGAAAATGCAGATGGAACTGAGAGAGTTCTACATTGGGATTTATTGTTACCCTGTGGATTTTTATTTTGGATTTTTTTTTGGTAGATCCAAATCCAAAACCACTGCAAAGAGAACCACTACAAGCTGATCATGTCACTATTCAGGATGAAATGGACTTACCCAACCTTGAGGATGGAATTCAATACTACTCCTCATTTGACCGACCATCACAAATGACAAGGGATGTACAGACACACAACGAACAGAGTGAGACAGCTCAGACAACCAATGAACGAGGAGACACTGAAATAACTGAAATCAAAATTCCATGAACTGTTTTTGATGAGATGTTAAATAACACAAACTTCCAAGAAACATTGGGACCGTCAGTAAAATAATGTTCAACTTCATCTCAATTGAATCCTGAAGCTACAGAGTTTCAGCCTGTATCACTTCAGAAGATTGAACAAACCGAGCAAACTCCAGTTCTCAAAATCACACATTTGCCAGACCTTACTGTTGATGTTCAAAGTGACCTCAGTGGTTCTACCAATGAAACAAAAAATATGACTGAAGCTGCACATGGAAATAAGCAACCACATCCAAGAGACTTTAACAATGAAACAGGATTGAGAAGGTCTACTAGAAAACAAGTGGCAGTTATATGAGTAACTGTTTATTGCCTTGGACTTGTTCATTCCATTGAGCAGGCTTCTAAGGACTTCTTGTAGGTATTTGGCTGTCGCTGCTTCCCTTGTTGCCTGCTGGAGGTTGCCATTTGCCTGTGGTATTCCCAGGTACTTATAACTGTCCTCAATGTCTGCTATTGTTCCCTCTGGGAGTGTGACCCCTTCAGTGTGGACTACCTTGCTTTGCTTTGTGACCATCCTATTACATTTTTCAAGCCCGAATGACATCCCGATGTCATTGCAGTAGATCTTGGAGGTGTAGATCAGGGAATCAATGTCCCGTTTGCTCTTAGCATACAGCTTGATGTCATCCATGTAGAGGAGGTGGTTGATTGTAGCTCCGTTCTTGAGGCGGTATCCATAGCCGGTCTTGTTGATTATCTGGCTTAGGGGGTTCAGACCTATGCAGAACAGCAGTGGGGACAGAGCATCACCTTGGTATATTCCACATTTGATGGATACTTGTGCAAGTTGCTTGCCATTGGCCTCAAGGGTGGTTCTCCACAACTTCATCGAGTTCGCAATGAATGCTCTAACAGTCCTGTTTGATGTTGTAGAGCTTCAAGCATTCATTGATCCATGTGTGTGGCATCGAGTTGTAGGCTTTCTTGTAGTCAATCCAGGCAGTGCACAGGTTGGTCTTTTGGGATTTGCAGTCTTGAGCAACTGTTCTGTCAACCAGGCGCTGGTGTTTAGCACCTCTGGTATCACGAATAGCTACCAATGCCCTTCCGTGCTTTGCTCATGTATTGATCCATGTGCTTGCTTATCTTGGTAGCGATGATGCCTGACATGAGCTTCCATGTTGTGGAGAGACAGGTTATTGGGCGATAGTTGGATGGGACTGCACCTTTCGTGGATCCTTCTGGATCAGGATTGTTCGCCCTTCGGTTAGCCATTCTGGGTGAGTCCCATCTCTTAGGAGCTGGTTCAGTTGTGCTGCTAGGCGCTCATGGAGTGCTGTGAGTTACTTTAGCCTGTAGGCATGGATCATGTCTGGGCCTGGTGCTGTCCAGTTTTTCCATACCTGAGACTGCTTCTGGCTTACCAGACTCTAACACACACAGCTCCTACTTACCTTCACTCCTTCATCCGGAGCTACATTCCCACTCGTCAGCTACGCTTAGCCGCTGAAAGACGCCTAGCGCTTCCACCACAACATGGCATGAGATCATTATCCAAACTCTTTTCCTCTGTTGCCCCCCGATGGTGGAATGACCTACCAAACTCGGTCCGATCCTCAGAGTCGGCACCTACTTTTAAGAGCAGACTTAAGACTCACCTCTTTAAAGAACATTTTCAGTCTTAATGAGGAATTGATTTATGATAGCGATTTGGGCGTTTATCTCTACAAGGGAAAAAAAAAAAAAACTTGATGTATCAGCGTCGGAATTAAACTGGACTCCAAACAGTCCACCTACTTATTTTGTTTCCTTCTCTTTGATTTCTTGCTTGTATGTTCTCTCAATGTAAGTCGCTTTGGATAAAAGCGTCTGCTAAATGACAGTAGTAGTAGTAGTAGTAGTAGTAGTAGTAGACTCTTTCTTGGATGCCTGCCACTGTGATGGTAACTGGATTCTGCTCAGGGAGGTTGCTGTGCTCCTCTCTCAGAGAGGCCAGCCACTGAGTACTGCTGTTATGTGCTGCTTACTTTTCCCATATGCTCTTCCAGTATCTTTCAGTTTCCAGCCTTGGTGGGTCTATTTTTCTGCTGTTGCCCTGCCACTGAGCGTACACCTTTGTTGGTTGAGTCGCAAACAGCCTGTTTATTCGTCTTGCTTCATTGCCCTACATGTATCTCTTTAGGCAATAGGCCAAGGCTCGGAGTCTTTGTTTGGCAGTTTTGAGTGCTTCAGGTATGGACATCTGGGTGTACCTCTTCAGTATGGGTCATTTCATTGCACCTCTCTGGGCCTCCATCAATTGGCTTACTTTTCTCCGAGCTACCTTTACGTTAGCTTCCAGCCGTCTCTTCCATGGTGGGTATTGTTTCTCATGGTCGCTCTTATAGCCAAGGGTCTCAAGGATCACTGCTGCTGTGGAGTATATCAGTTCTTTGGTTTCAGTGACTGATGTAGTAGAGATTGCCCTCAATGCTGCATTCACGGTTTCCAGAAGACTTTCTTAGGGTACTTTACTTAGCAGTTGTAATCGATGGCAGGGGGTCTTATGTTCATTCTTGCCATGATTTTATCTTTCAGGTCAGTCTCTTCCTTACTCAGTGCTATGGTTTCACTCATTGGAGATCTGTTACCCAGCTCTGGTTGGTATAACCTCCCCTCTGACCTGGCATCCTGATTCCTCCTTGTCATAGCATTTATGTTGTATCTCATCAATCTCAAGTTGTGAAAGCAGTTGCCATTTGTGGATGTTGGAACACTGAGTTACTAGCTGTTTTGCAGTCAATTGTGATTGTGGGTATCGAAGTGACCAGTCAGCCCACCTTGTGTGACCTCTCTGTTTAGGGTTAGAGCCATATTCTTGCATCTCATCCATTTCCATCTGGCTGTTGTTGATCCCACCAAAGGATATACATATATATATATATATTTGCTGGGTTTCACTCACTTGACTCGGAAGCCGCGCGAAACTCAAATGGGGGTCAGGAAGTGTTTCACTTGGCCACAACAACACAGCGCGATGTCAGAAAGCAACTATAGTAAGGCTTTAAATGGTCTAGCACAGACGCGATATTGTGAAAAAATATATCCTCATTTAGGTTATGACCCGTATAGTTGAAAAAGATTGGACTTTAAATACAGTCTGGAGGATTTACCCTGTATTGAAGCTATCGACATAAACTCTCATCCTGCATACCTCTTTTTACACAGCAAATCAAATGAAAGCCTTTAAAAGCCTGGAAGCCTACAATTATTTTGTATCAGTTTGGGTCAACGATTTAGGATCCAGAGAAGCTTTCGTCTGAGAGGCTTTCGTCTTGTTTTTGCACGGGTAAGTCATGAGTTGTGCTACTTTTAATTTGTGATAGTAATACTAATGCTAATGCTAATAATGAGTGTGTTTATGTGCTAGGATCTACATGTAAATACTTTATTATGCCTTTTAAAATCCAAATTTCCATTAGATTTGTTTGATTTTAAGTAATTTCTCTATATATATTTCTATAATGTAGGTCAACCATTCACAGAGATCCACAGAACCCCCCCCTAAAAACGTGGTTTGTGGCCAGAGAAAAACTTGTTTACCTGCCATTTTTGTAGATGTGTTTCTAAGTAAATGTTCACTAAAACACTAGAACATTTATTAAACCCTTTTATTAAACATTTTAGAAAGTGATCGCTGCAAACTCTAGCATTGTCCGTTTCTGCGCCTCTTGTTTTTAACCAAAGATAAGTGATCAATTTCTGCCGTCTTCTTTCAGTATGTTTTTTAAAATTAAGACCTTTGTGGCACACAACTTTCGCGACATGAAAAAAACGTTTGTCTTTCTACCGATTAGAGCGGCTGCAACAACCGTAGACCGCACAGATTTTGGGCATTTTTAAGCCGAATCAGCCAAGTTCAGCGGGTTTCTGTGCAGCGGCGGTTACTTCCTGACCCCCATCTGCATTTGGTGACATCAACGCTACGTCATGTGAAACCCAGCAATATACAGTGTATATATATATATATATATATATATATATATATATATACACACACCACTGTGAAGGAATAGCTTTGCAGCTCATAGCTTATCAGTCTCTTAGAGACATTCACTGTTCTGATGACATCTAGAAATCTCTCTGTTAATACTATAAAGCAGCTCTTCTTGGCCTTGAGGGCCAGAGCCTCATGCTTATGCTGCTGAAATTTGAAGGACTGCTCTTAATCATGCATTATTTCTATAATAAACTTATTTTTATAATATCCACTCACTTGATTCATTTGAGACCAAAATTTTGCCGTGACAGATGGCGTCACAAACAGGATCATCTGATGAGGGAGAACCGAATCGGGTCATGGTGGGACAACCAGAGGATTACCATAGACTTTGTTTCCTCTCTCACCATCAGAGTGGGCCACGTCTCACAATGGGTCTGCTGAGTTGAATTTATTTTGTTGGAAAAGATTAGTAAAGGTTTAGTTTGATTCGATTGTCCCTGGGGCCTGAGAGGTGCGTTAGCAACTTTCCATGCAAACTTTGGATTTATAAAAAAAAAACGTAGCTAAAAATGTGCGAGATTTGGTTTGTTTTATATTTTAATGATGGACACATTTGAGCTGTATTAATATAATAAAAGGTTTAGTCTCCTCTGCATGGTCAGTATCTCCCTCCTTCTCTGGCACGATGCCATGCACGCTTGCCGGTTTGAGTACGGCTGAAATCCGAACAGCAAGCTGTGGAGGATCAGAGGTGCCAGGGGGTCCACCAGTGGCAGACACACTCTGGCGGTGGCAAGCCATCTTTTTTTTGCCTCCATCTTTAGATTGGACCTTTTTTTTATATCCACCACAGATCTCCCTGAAGCAAAGCTGTGCGACTCCATGGATTTTCTCTTATTTGTTATGCCACTGCTGTGACCTCCAAAAAGCATTTCCTTTCGTTTTTCCACCTCACCCTACCTCAATTTCTGCTTTGGTTAAGTTGCGCTTCCTTGATCTGCGGTTGCCATTGTTATTGGTAGACAAGCCGGCTCATTTACAGTGGGGCAAAAACGTATTTAGTCAGCCACCAATTGTGTAAGTTCTCCCACTTAAAAAGATCAGAGAGGCCTGTAATTTTCATCATAGGTATACCTCAACTATGAGAGACAAAATGAGGAAAAAAAATCCAGAAAATCACATTGTCTGATTTTTAAAGAATTTATTTGCAAATTATGGTGGAAAATAAGTATTTGGTCACCTACAAACAAGTAAGATTTCTGGCTTTCACAGACTTGTAACTTCTTTAAGAGGCTCCTCGGTCCTCCACTCGTTACCTGTATTAATGGCACCTGTGTGAACTCGTTATCAGTATAAAAGACACCTGTCCACAACCTCAAACAGTCACGCTCCAAACTCCACTATGGCCAAGACCAAAGAGCTGTCAAAGGACACCAGAAACAAAATTGTAGACCTTCACCAGGCTGGGAAGACTGAATCTGCAATAGGTAAGCAGCTTGGTGTGAAGAAATCAACTGTGGGAGCAATTATTAGAAAATGGAAGACATACAAGACCACTGATAATCTCCCTCGATCTGGGGCTCCACGCAAGATCTCACCCCGTGGGGTCAAAATGATCACAAGAACGGTGAGCAAAAATCCCAGAACCACACGGAGGGACCTAGTGAATGACCTGCAGAGAGCTGGGACCAAAGTAACAAAGGCTACCATCAGTAACACACTACGCCGCCAGGGACTCAAATACTGCAGTGCCAGACGTGTCCCCCTGCTGAAGCCAGGACACGTCTAGGCCCGTCTGCGGTTTGCTAGAGAGCATTTGGATGATCCAGAAGAGGATTGGGAGAACATCATATGGTCAGATGAAACCAAAATAGAACTTTTTGGTAGAAACTCAACTTGTCGTGTTTGGAGGGGAAAGAATGCTGAGTTGGATCCAAAGAACACCATACCTACTGTAAAGCATGGGGGTGGAAACATCATGCTTTGGGGCTGTTTTTCTGCAAGGGGACCAGGACGACTGATCCGTGTAAAGGAAAGAATGAATGGGGCCATGTATCGTAAGATTTTGAGTGAAAACCTCCTTCCATCAGCAAGGGCATTGAAAATGAGACGTGGCTGGGTCTTTCAGCATGACAATGATCCCAAACACACCGCCCGGGCAACGAAGGAGTGGCTTCGTAAGAAGCATTTCAAGGTCCTGGAGTGGCCTAGCCAGTCTCCAGATCTCAACCCCATAGAAAATCTCTGGAGGGAGTTGAAAGTCCGTGTTGCCCAGCGTCAGCCCCAAAACATCACTGCTCTAGAGGAGATCTGCATGGAGGAATGGGCCAAAATACCAGCAACAGTGTGTGAAAACCTTGTGAAGACTTACAGAAAACGTTTGACCTCTGTCATTGCCAACAAAGGCTATATAACAAAGTATTGAGATTAACTTTTGTTATTGACCAAATACTTATTTTCCACCATAATTTGCAAATAAATTCTTTAAAAATCAGACAATGTGATTTTCTGGATTTTTTTTCCTCATTTTGTCTCTCATAGTTGAGGTATACCTATGATGAAAATTACAGGCCTCTCTGATCTTTTTAAGTGGGAGAACTTACACAATTGGTGGCTGACTAAATACTTTTTTGCCCCACTGTATATGCGTGAGATCCACAAGGCACTTTGCATTGACCATTTACAGCAGAAAGTGGGCATGTTGAGGGCAGCATGTGATCCAGAAACACCTGAGCACATTTCTAGGTAAAGTGTGATTTATAAAGCAGAGATTGCGTGCAGCTGTTCGTATGCCATGTTTTATAGATCCCAAACTTACTTGGCGTAAGTAGATTTTTTTCTGCTGAGCTTAAGTACGGTTTTAGTAAGGATTCCACTCAAAGTTTTATAAATGAGACCCCTGGCGTTTATGCAAGACTGCATGAGCCTGGAGCGAGGCTGCATGAGCACACAGGGGTTACTGGTGCAAGACTGCATAAACAGTAATTTTTCAAGGACCCGGGGAAACGCCCTCAGCGAGCTAAAGGATATATCCACCCATTATGGTGTGCACGGGGTCGAATCCCAGCCCCTTGTCTGCCCAAAGGAGACATGTTTAATTCTAAAACGGTACCAAATTAGGGGTTGAAATATATTGTACGTGTCTTAGTGCATTAACACTCCCCCAATCCCCTGAACACTCCTCCTTTCCGGGTGGGCAACTTTTTTCAGTTTTGGCTACTAGCTCGGGTTGGCCCGGGACTCTGCAAGTGGGGTCCTGGGCCATGCTCAAGGTCATCCACTCCGATGGTTTTTGAGTCTGGGGTCTCTGTCCGAGAGGGCAACAATAAGTTACCCGACTGTCCTCCTCCTTGCTGCTCGTCACAGCTAAAACTAGCCTATGAGAGCAAGATATACTGTTTCCTGCCCGGCTGCACATGGCAACGTCAGACGATGTGTCTTCATGTGTGCTACATCTTATGCTACAGCTTTTTAGTGAGCAGCATGCTAGGCGTGGTTTCAACTGCGGGAGCTGCCGAATACTAACGAACAAAGTTGTGACAAACAGATACAGGCCGTTCAGACTCATGAGAACTCGGGTTTTATCGTAGTTTGAGAGATTATCGGGAAGGCGGTCATCCTCCAATTGGGAGACCGGAGCTTGATCCCGAGTCCCGGCAAGAAGCTACATGTTGAAGTATCCTTGGGCAAGATACTGAACTCTGCAACTGCCTGGGGTTTTATCGGCACCTGCGTAGTTTTAGAGATAAAAACTTAAAGAGAAGTTATTGACCTGTTTTTATACCCACTATGAAGGTAAGAACACCTGTGGAGCTAAAATATTCAACAGAAACCTCAGAAAAAAACATTTTTAATGGAATGGCCTTTTTAACAAAGGGAAAAAAAAAAGTACTGGTTCAAAAAAAATATATGACTATGCAATTGGATTGCTGACAGAGACGGAGACTTGACAAAAAAAGGTAATATTTGAATTTATTGTGGACTAACAGTTGGGTTACTGTATATTTAAAGATCTGACTCTGGTCATTTCTGTTCCTCCCTTGTTATCGCTCATGCCTTTCTTTATTTTATCTGAGACGGGACAATCTTTCAACAGATGGTGACAAGCATAGTATCAGCCTGTTGAGCCAACAGCGGGCACTCTGAGATAAACTCATCAGTGGGGGATGAGAAAGATTCCAAGAAAAGACAGTGATCGAGTCTCAATACTGTTATAGAGCATGTCCAGCTTGCAGCCTGCTTCCACATTGCACTCACAGGTGAATCAGCTCAGTCCAGATGTGTTGTCTGTGGGGTTGTGTGAAGCTGTGTGTGAAGGTCACACATATCTGATGTGGGTTTAGAACAGACACTTGCTGTGGAGCTGCTTTGGGGTTTCCTGGCTAGACGGTGTGTGTGTGAGCATTTTCTCTGGCTATTATGGATGAGGGTTGATGAATCTGTATGAATATGAGTGAAACTGAGAGGATCTGTTTGAAGATCTGTGAATTTGAAGGGTTTTGTGTGCGCTGAGTGAAATTGATGGTTAGACTAAGTTTCATTTCTGAGTTTCCTCCATCTTTGATTTTTCCAAATTTGTTTACTTGTGCATGCACATCTGTGTTTTTAGTCAGTGTAGTTGTTGACAGTTAGAGTTGGATTGTTTTGTCTGAAGGAGTTCAGATAAGCAATCCAGAAGTGGGGAGCTTGGCATTATGATGAGTCAAATACCTGTGATTCTTGCTGTTCTAAATTATTAATTTGGCTGATCTGGCTGTTGGCAGGGCTTTTGGTCTTGTATATGTCCTGTACAGAAATTTGTGACAGAAATGTCACAAATTTCTATCAATTCCACTGTGTAAAAAAACAACTTTAAAGCTGAGTGTTTTAACACCACAAGTGAAAAACACCAGCTGGTGTGAACATAAACAAAGACTCAGGGTCACGCCACGTGTGAATTCTTTTCTGGGTAAAATAATGTTACACAAAAATACACTTTGCCTGGATGAAAAATCACAAAATAGGGGGGGGGATGTTGAATAGGCAATTGTGTTTTTAGTAAATTGACAAACTTAAAAAAATGAAAATTCAGAATAAGTTACTGCTCACTTCTGAAATTGTACTATTGGGACAATCCTTAGCATTTCACACTGTGACCTCTGACCTAAATTAATTAATTTGGTTGGATAATATTAATCCGGAATTATTGACCAACTGAGAACACAAATAATGTTTTATTTACTTATTCCATCTTTCTCCAAATTCCTTTTCTTTTCACAAATTTTAAGGACTTTGTTTTGAACAGACGATCAGGAATAAAGTCTTCCTTTAAACACTTATTTGGGATATAAGCAACCTAAAACAGGTTTACTTAGTGGTTTTTATTAAATTTCAACCAACATTAATATAAATATAATTGTTGGGGCCTTCGGGCTGTCGGGCACCTCGGGCTCAAATGCAGGGCTCTAGGTGGAATTAATTTTTTTAGATATTATAGACATCACAGAATCAGTTCTGTAAGTGCTAAAACTGGGCCTTTCTAGAAATCTAACACAACATATGACCACCCATCGGACTTACTAGACCTGAAATGTTGCCAACAGGCCTCTGGTACAAGCTGTCACAGCTGCATTTTCAACAGAGGAATGTTTCTGGCTGTCAACTGCACTGAGCGCTGAAGGAGATTTTATGGCCTTTCCTGTCAAAATCAATTGCAACACAGCAACACAATAAGCCTCAGGCTGTGTTCTCACACAGTCGGCCAAATTCTAAAAGGAAGGAAAAATGTCATCAAATGTCCGATCTAAACCATGCACCACATCAGATCCTAAACATTGGTACATTATTGAGTACATTTCTGTACTCATTTGAAAACTGAATTATTAACCTGCAAAATTAGGGGGACTCTACGGAGCTGGATGGAATGTGGATGTTTTGTGCCACATTAAAAACTTGTAATAACCCAACGTTAGACAAGCCAACTGAACTGGGAAAATGTAGAAAATTACAATTCATCAATCAATCAAAAATATTTTATTAATCACCAAAGGGAAATTCAATCAATCAAAAATATTTTATTAATCACCAAAGGGAAATTAAGTGTTGTTGTAGCTCTGTTTTTTCTTAAGGGAGCCACTGTAGAGGGTTCTAGCTGTGGACAGGAAGAATCTCCTGTAGTGTTCTGTGCAGCGGCGGATTATGAAGAATCTTCTGACTGAGACACTCTGGTGTTGAGTTACTGTGTTCTGAAGAGGATGATGAGGGTTTTCCATCATGTTCTTCATCCTTCTTTGGGCAATCAACTCAAGAGACTCCAGTTCAGTCTCCAGGACATAATCAGTCCTCCTTATCCATCTGTTCAGCCTCTTCATGTCAAATGTGTATTATATGTGATATTTTCACCTGAAAGCATGGTTCCCAAAAGCCAGGTAGAGATGGTTTACCATCAGAGTCACTAGTTCTTTCAATACAATTAGCCTCACGGTGGTACTATCTGAACTACAGTCACACCACTCCACTTTAGTGAATTTGAAACTAAACTGGATAGTACAGGGTGAGCCATTTATATGGATACACATTAATAAAATGGGAACGGTTGGTGATATTAACGTCCTGTTTGTGACACATTAGTATATATGAGGGCACAAACCTTTCAAGATGGGTGGTGACCATGGTGCCCATTTTGAAGTCGGCCATCTTGGGCCCTGTCCCAATACCTGCACTTGCGCCCTTGCACACTTAAAATGCACGTTCCCGATGAGGGGCGCAAGTCCGTAGGGTGTCCCGATTCTCCAAGAGTGGAGAGTCGTGCCCTTGGCTCCGCCCCATTCGAACCCTTGATCCGCGCTTCACCGAAGCCCGCATCAGAGCCGACTTCAGTGAAGGATATTACCCACAATGCATTGCTGCATGTGAATTTTTACAGAAGAAGAAGGTGGAGAAAGGGCTGAACCAAAAAACGTTTTCTCAAGTGTAGACTGCAAATAATCAATATTTTGTTTTATTATCTATTTGTGTAATTACAATCGATTGATTCTCTGTTGGATAAATGTGTCACATATCTGATAAAAAATATAATTCCTTAACGATACGGACGAGTATTTTCAGATATGATATCCTAAGAGTTTAATCACTTATTCTGTCTTATACTCCTCCTTTGGTTCTTGCGCTTCATTCTCCTCAAAATAAATGTTTGTTGGAGTTATAAAATCATTTCTGGTATGAAAATAGTGCAAACAGCGACCAGTACTGCCATTTTGGTTGTCATGGAGAAAGAACGCTGTGGCACGCAGTGCTCACTGTCCCAATACTGCTAATATGTGCGAACTTGTTCACTATGCACTTTGAACCCCTATGTGCCCTTCTGCTAAGTGCACTTCCTCGAAGACTGTAGGGTGCACGGTGGGTATTGGGACAGCGCCTTGGATCCAACTTTTGTTTTTTCAATAGGAAAAGAGGGTCATGTGACACATCAAACTTTTTGGTAATTTCACAAGAAAAACAATGGTGTGCTTGATTTTAACATAACTTTATTCTTTCATGAGTTATGTACAAGTTTCTGACCACTTATAAAATGTGTTCAATGTGCTGCCAATTGTGTTGGATTGTCAATGCAACCCTCTTCTCCCACTCTTCACACACTGATAGCAACACCGCATCTCGTATCTTCACACCATAGATAATTGCCTTCAGATGATCCCAAAGATAAAAGTCTAAGGGGGTCAGATCGGGAGACCTTGGGGGCCATTCAACTGGCCCACGATGACCAATCCACTTTCCGGGAAACTGTTCATCTAGGAATGCTCGGACCTGTCACCCATAATATGGTGGTGCACCATCTTGCTGGAAAAACTCAGGGAACGTGCCAGATTCAGTGCATAAAGAGGGAAACACATTATCATGTAGCAATTTCAAATAAGCAGTGGCCTTGAGACTTCAATTGATGAAGAAAGGCCCCACTATCTTTGTACCCAATATACCACACCATACCATCAATTTTTTTGTTCCAACAATTTTGGAGCGATCTATCCAATGTTGGTTAGTTTGAGACCAATAGTGGTGGTTTTATTTGTTAACTTCACCATTCACATAAAAGTTTGCCTCATCACTGAACAAAATCTTCCAATTTCCAATTTTTGTTTTGCCCATTTTGCAAATTCTGTGCGCCAATCTGGGTCATCCTCGTTGAGATGCTGCAGTGGCTGGAGTCTGTAAGGGTGCCATTTGTGGGCAGCTAATACCCATCGAAGGGAGGTTTGACTAATGCCACTCTCCAGTGACATGCGGCGAGTGCTACACTGTGGGCTCTTGCTGAATGAAGCTAGGACAGCCACTGATGTTTCTTCATTAGTGACAGTTTTCACGCGTCCACATTTTGGCAAATCCAACACTGAACCAGTTTCACGAAACTTAGTAAGCAGTTTGCTAACTGTAGCATGGGAGATGTGTGGTCCCGTAGGGTGTCTTGCATTGAAATCTGCTGCAATGACCCTGTTACTGCATTCACCAGATTTTAACACAATTTCGATTCGCTCCTCACGTGTTAACCTCTTCAACATGTCAATGGCTGTGAACAAAGAGAAACAACAAATAGCTCATGAAAGAATAAAGTTACATTAACACCAAGCACACCATTGTTTTTCTTGTGAAATTACCAATAAGTTTGATGTGTCACATGACCCTCTTCCTATTGAAAAAACAAAAGTTGGATCCAAGATGGCCGACTTCAAAACGGCGACCATGGTCACCACCCGTGTTGAAAAGTTTGCCCCCTCACATATACTAATATGCCATGAACAGGATGTTAATATCACCAACCATTCTCATTTTATTAAAGAGGCCATTTCATACACATTTCAGGACTTTGTCGTTATTTTTTAAGTATTAACCAGTAATATGAAACATTTTATATCTAAAAAAACATCAAGAAACACTTACTAACAGACCTTTTAATCTGTCTTGGTTAAAATTCGGGTGGTTCCGGCTACTTCCGTCAGGCTGCTTTGGCTGCTTTGTCAGCAGCTCGTTCATATTCATTGTTCGAATTTGTTGGACTCTGATTGGCTAACAAACTAGCCTATGAGAGCAAAGAATACTGTTTCGTGCCCCACTGTGCATGGCAACATCAGATGTCGTGTCTTCCTGTTTAGTGAGCCGCATCCTAGGCATGGTTTCAACTGTGGGAGCTGCTGAAGTCTCTCGAACAAAGGAGTTGTGAAGAAACAGATACAGGCCGTTTGGACTCGGGAGAACTCGGGTTTTATTACCACCTGCGTAGTTTGAGAGATAAAAGCTGAAAGAGAAGTTGTTGACCTGTTTTCACACCCACTATGAAGGTAAGAACACCTGTGGAGCTAAAATATTCAACAGAAACCTCAGAAAAACAGTTTTTAATAGAAGGGCCTCTTTAAAGGGACTTAAGGCAAGATTTGTGAAAAACTACACATGCATTTCCAGTTTATTCAATGCTAATGGGTCATGAAGCATTAAAAACCCAAAATAACGAGGCCATCCGCATATATGTCTGTTGCCTTGGACACGCTGTGTGCTACATAATGCGCTGCAGTTCGACGTCCAAATTTCCCGCGCAGTTGTAGGGATGTGACGTAAATTGACGCTGCATGCGCGTTGCCGACAGCTCTTGAACAGGAAGAACATGGCCGCCGTGGACTTGGATTCAAACACTGAAGGTATACTTATGGATGTTTCTGCAGCCAGCAAACGACCTGCATCCACTCTCACCCCCCAAAAAAGTGGCACCACGAAGAAAAAAAGGACTTTATCAGCGGCATCTCGTGAGTCTAAAAAAAAATATGACCGAAGCCGGGCAGGCACACGCATAAATATTGGATATGCGTTCGGTTCATGGAGGGAACTTCAGCTGAAAACGGATGCTGACATGGCTCATTTCCTTGTGACCAGGTGAGAAAACATTATAGGTCGTGTTTACAGTCTGATACAGTATGAAAATGATGAGATCAAATCAAATAACAGAGTGGAGAGACCTGACGTGAAGTATGTTACCCTCCCCGGTGCAGTGCTGTGAAGACGAACAGTCTGTAAAGTGTCTGTGCGCGCTCCCGTGCCGGCTTGGCTGGTGGCTGCAGTTAGCCACAGCGCCTGTCGCGGCAGCACTGAGTCAGATTTTGTAAAGCTGCCTTAAGTCCCTTTAAGGTGTATCCATATAAATGGCCCAACCTGTATAAGTAGCCTCATGGGTAAAACTTTGGAAAACAACACGGCAGAGGTGAGGCAAAACATTGCTGCCAGTGCTACGCACAGAAACACGTTGGCACAGGAACTTCTGAAAAAGAGCACAGCTGATCTCAACAGGGCCATGAAGTGAATTGCTTATCAGGAGACTAAGATCGATGACCTGGAGAACCGGAGGTGAAAAACAAATCAAAGTTTGCTTGGCCTCTGGAAAGGCACTGAAGGCAGGCACCCGTTACTGGAGGTTACACAGGAGATGTTACCAGGATGGCTGGACACAGACAGATGAAGAGCGAGTCCATCGTACCCTCATCTAGCCAAAACTGAACAGAACAGAGCTGTCATTATCAACTTTCTGAACTTTCAAGATCAGGAGTTTGTGTTTTACTCCACAAAACAGCGCAACAAGTGCAGAAAAAAAAACATTTTTTTTGCCCCAGGACTTATCAGCAGGGATCCAATTTACTGTCAGAAAAGTGTCTGCCGAAAAAGGAATGTTCTGCAGCTTCCAGTACAACCCATGAAAGATGAGGATCCTCCACAAAGAAAAAAAATCAGCAGTTCTCACCTCCAAAGGAGGCAGAGGAATTCCATCAAAAGCACACTGGACATATCTAATAGAATGTGGTCAGTGGTTCACCTCCACACAACCAGCTGGCCTCAGCTATAAATATTTATTCTAACTAATTTCAGACTTCTAAGTAAATTAATTTGTTTGTAAATGACATTCCTCCATTGGCAGGCGGCGTAGTCTAGCGGAAGGGTGATCGCCCTTCATTCGAAAGATGGTGCCGGCAAGCTACATCGAAGTATCCTTGGGCAAGATACTGAACCCGCTGCTGCCTTGGGGTGGCCATAGTCTGTCAGGAAGGAGGTCACCCTCCGATCGGGAAACTGGGGCTTGATCCAGTGTCCTGGCAAGAGGCTACGTGTCGAAGTATCCTTGGGCAAGATACTGAACCCCGCAACTGCCCCCCCAGGCGCTGTTCAATATGGCTGCCCTCTGGCAGAGACAAGGAATACAAGGAGGTTTATTGTCGTTATACAGAAGCACAACGAAATGGATTGGAAACATATTTTCTCTCTCACTCTCCCGAGGCAGCCACCTAGGGTGCCAGATGAGAGTATAAGATACACATACATATATATGCACGTATAAACTTATATGCAAAAACCAGAAAAGAACACATGAGGGGAGATAGATAAAAAAAATTCCTCTCACGCAGCACCCACTGGGTGGCGCTGTTTGAGATTGAAAAAAAGCCTTAGCGGGGGACAATAAACGAGACATGTTGAGAACTTTTGTAGGGATGTGAAGTGCGATCAGTGTGTGTATGCATGCAGAGAAGAGCCAAGGACACCATCTCTGGGCCAGAACCGATTGTTATGTCTGTCCTCAGTCTGTTGGCTTTTAATTCCTATATTAATCCCCACGAGGGATTAATATAGGAATTAAAATAAAAAAAATAAAAATAATGCTTTCATGATACCACTATAAACATTTAAGCTGCCTGTTTGCCTTGTGTTTGTGTGCGTGTCTATTTGGGCAAAGGATAGACACATGATACTGCGCATCCGTGTCTAGGTCACAGCTCTTTCTGGTGTGGCATGAGGTGTGACGATGTTCTGTTACTCCATTTTTTTAGGTCTTAAAGTTATTTAAATAGGACCAGAACTTACCTTAACCACTCCATTTTATGAAGGTTTGCTCAGGATCCTCCACGTTCTGTGGTTTGGCTCCTCAGTCCACCACCTAACCCCACTATTCCGGATCACCATCCAAGTAAGAGCACCTCAGCAATATTCGATCCATCATCTCCTGCTCTTATCCACCTGCTAACTGCCCTCTCCTGTCTCCCTTTCAGATACAGACCAAAATATACTCTGTCATTTTTCTCCCTTGTATTTGTAAATAAACTCTTTTGTTGTGAAGCATGGTTTCAGCATTTGGGTTTGGCCTCTAGTAATCATGGCATCCTATTTCACATCCTGTATGGGGCAATGTGTGCTTCAAAGCATGGAGGAGGTTGCAAATCTTTAGTGCGTTCTCACCGGCCGTTTTGTCAGTGTCAAGCAACGTTTGATGCTTGAAAGCTGAAGCTTGTAACGCTTGACTGTTAAAAAGAGCACGTAGGTGGGGCTTCCTTTGTTATTGGATGTTCTGAGCTATGGCGGCTCATATAGAGAGAGTGGCTTGGCTTTATTTACTCCGTTTGTGGATACACCCCATTCTTCAGATGTGTTCTGAGTTTGAGGAGTTAAACCATTTGCTCCAGGATCTACATATGGGTTAGGTTCGCTTCTCGTGCTACTTCCGTCTGTCCCGCGCCCTGTTTGAAGACTTCCTGCTTCATTCAGGTACGTCACTACGATGAGATGCTCTGATTGGTTGACATGCCGCTTCAAGAGCGTTGAGAGCGTCAAAAGTTCAGCTTGCTGAACTTTCTGCGTTTCGAGTTTTTCAAGCGTCAACTTATAAAGCTCACAAAGCGCCGCAGAGCCGTTGACGTCTGTCTGACGGACTCCACCATAGACTTTACATGTAAACTTGCCGCTTCTGACGTTGACGGTTGGGCTGGTGTGAGCGCACAGACCTGTGATGCATTCAAGGAGCATTTGAAATTCATGGTGAGTGCAATAAAGTAGGATATAAATATTACTAAAACAGACAATAATATTATAAGCCATAAACCTATTTGGCGGTTGGCAAACAAGATCGCTGCATATGGCTTACTTATTTTTACACAAAAGTACTAAATAAAAACTATATTCTCCAATAATTTTGTCCTTTTAAAATATAAATTTTCCAGGAAGAATCCAAACCTCCATCAACCACCCCCCCAGGGTTTGTCCTTCTTTTTTGTGTTGTGGTCTCCCGAATGTCCTCCTTTTTTGTGTAGTGGAAATGGCCACCCTATTAGTTATTGTCTCCTGATTGCCGAAAAGAATTGTGGGATAGGTAGAACGTGAAAGGATACACCAGACCCATCCAATTTGGAGAAAAATAATACACATTTCGAGGAAGTACTTGAACAATCCTTGGAATTTTGACACTTCTCGACGCAGCGGTGTGAAGTAACATCCTTGAAATACGACCTTGGAAGAATGCAGATCCTGAATTTGGACAAAGCCTCAGAGTCAAATGAAGCTTGTTGTAATGCTGCAAATTTTTTTTGTCATTGTTCTGAGAGAATGTGAAGTAGAAGTGGCAAACAGGAAGACGTCCAACCATCTACAGAAGGCTGAAAGCTGCTGCTGTCCTTACGATTGAGTATTTTCAGAGCTTGTTACACACTGTGCTTAGTGAAAATTTACATTTTATTTTTGGGAAGTGTCAGGTCAGCCTGAGGATTCTTGGCAGATTGGCTGACGCACCTCAACAGCAATCCATCCCTGAAGCAACCCCATTCATGACCCCTTTCCTATGTTTCCATCACTGTGTGTTATGTAACTGCTGCCATGACCTAAATAGTAAAGGCCACTCTGAAGTGAGTGTGTTCTTTTTTGTCCCTGATGGGTTTCATCTGCATGCTTGTGAACAGTTTAGTGAGATCTCATGCGTGCATATCCCTTGCAGTGCTCTCCGGTGGGTGTCTCGAGGTAAAGAGTGACCCTGATGTGTCAGCTCTGTTTAAAAGAATAAAGGAGAAGCTGGTGGACCACCATGACTCTCTCACACGCATAGATACTTCTCTAGGGCTCTTAACTGATCACTGTATCCCACCAGACAGCTGATGTGTTTCCTTGAAGCACATCTGCTCTATAGGCCTCTGAGCGCTTTTGTGTGACATTGTCATAAAACCTGTAGGCGTCAATAAAGTTCGTGTTTATGGTATGTAAACATACAAGTATTACGGACTCAGTTATAGTCCAGCTTGTCTTTTCACAGCTTGCAAGTCTGACATTGTGTGTGGCTGTGTATTCATTTCACAAACACGAACAAACAAAAACCTAAATTACATATTATGTAAAAATAGAGCTAGAAATAATGAAGCATTTTGGGGAAAAATGTTGAGCTAAAAGAAGGAAAACACATGCACACACACACATTTGTTTTGTTATCCTTATGGGGACCGTCCATTGACTTCCATTGATTTTAGTAACTAGATTTATACCTAACCCAAACCCTTTTACTAACCTTAATCATTACTGATCTATAACTAACCCTAAGACTAACTAAAACTCTATTCACACCATACCTATAAACCTAACCCCTAACCCTAAAAAGGGGAGTCCCCCTTATGGGGACCAGGCTTCGGTCCCCACATAAACCCTCGGACCCCAGAAAGATAGTAAATGTCTGGAAACTGGTCCTCAGGAGGTTAGAAAAACAAGCCCACGCACACACACACACACACACTCTGAATGTGTTTATTAGTTTCAGCTATGTAAATTCTGCTGGGTGTTCATACTTTGTTTGGTAACAAATTGTAGAGATGACCAACACACTCACTTTATTATATTTTTACTGAGCAAAACTCTTTACTTTGTTTTCAAAGATCCTGATTTTCTTGGATTCCTTTAAAGCAATCCCCATCCATCCATCCATCCATCCATCCATCCATCCATCCATCCATCCATCCATCCATCCATCCATCCATCCATCCATCCATCCATCCATCCATCCATCCATCCATCCGCTTATCCAGGGCCAGGCAGCATCATAAGCAGGGTAGCCCAGACTTCCCTCTCCCCAGCCACAACAGCCAGCTTCTCTGGGGAAACCCCAAGGCATTCCCGAGACAGGCAAGAGACATAGTCCCTCCAGCGCGTCCTAGGTCTTCCACTTCTCCTGGTGGGACGTGCCCAGAACACCTCACCAGGAAGATCTTTGGGAGGCATGCAGTCCTGATCAAATGCTCGAGCCACCTCATCTGACTCCTCTTGATGCGGAGAGGCAGTGGCTCTATTCTGAGTCTCTCCTGGATGACCGAGCTTCTCACCCTATCTCTAAGTGAGAGCCCAAACACCCTGCGGAGAAAACTCATTTCAGCTACTTGTTTCCACGATCTCGTTCTTTCGGTCACTACCTAAAGCTCATGACCATAGATGAGGATAGGAACTTAAATCGACTGGTAAATCGAGCGCTTTGCTTTTTGGCTCAGTTCCCTCTTCAACACGACAGACTGGTACAGCGCCCGCATCACTGCAGAAGCTGCACCAATCCGCCTGTCAATATCACGCCCCAGTTTTCCCTTATTCGTGAACAAGACCATGAGATACGTAAACTCCTCCGCGTCAGAGAGGACCTCATACCCAACCCAATCTTAAAGGGGTTATGACACCAAAATGCACTTTTTTGAGTTTTTTGGGGTATATCATGATGTGTTGTGCACTGATGAGGCCGTGTGAACGTCCAAAGCGAGTATCAAAGTTCCCGTTTGTGGGCGGTCCGCTTTGTTTCATATTTAAAAAACGGTTGAATCGGAAAGCGCCTTTTTTCCTACGTGGCATTTCATCCTACGTATTTCATAGCATCCAATAACAGTGCACAGTAAAGTAAATAGTCCGCCCCCCCGAGCCCACCCCACCCCCAGCCCATACAGCCTTAGCTGCGTTGCGCTAGCTTGTGCTGCTGCACTTGAGAAGAGATGACTACGCAAACGGGGACCTGTTGTGTCCAAGGATGCTCAACCCATGCTGGAAGTTTACACTCACTCCCGAAGGATGAAAAAACTAGAGAAGAGTGGCTGAAGTTCATTTATGGAGAAGTGCCACGCAGTTATAACCTCAATTTGAGAATATGTTCAGCTCACTTCACGGAGGACTGCTTGAATTCAAGTTGGGATTGTCAAAGAAACTGATTTTAATTAAAAATTCTTTACCAACCCTGAAGGAGGCGACCACATCGTCAATACCCGTAAGTTTATTTATTTAATAAAATGCTGCCTTGCCTGATAAACGTTTGTTCGTGGTCTGAAGAGTCCATGATGCTAGCATGTGATAGCCGCTCTAGCAACAATGTCCGTAAGCAACAGGTTTATCATACCATATTGTGAATCTATTTTCATTGATAACATCTGACAGCACTGTTTATTCGCTCATGTGATTAGTTGAGTTTTATGTGTTCACCCCTCCGTCTTCCTCAGAAGATGTTTCAGGCTCGAACATATACGGTTGTAAACGTCCACTCGCCATGTAACTGGACTGTTGACGGAGCCGAGAAGAATGGCTTGCTGCGGGCAATGGTTGTAGCCAATCAGAGCAAAGTCAGCCAGGGAGACCCACATATCATTAATGAAAGGAACTGTGTTGCTGAGAAGAGGATTCTGACCTGCCCGTACACCCCCGCCGTGTTAGTTTTTTAATCAAATACTTTTGAGAGTTGACATATGCGGGCATATCTACTACATGAAATAGCTTTATGCCAGTTTAAACAGTGATGTCATCACACCTTTAATAAACAATTCTTCAGACTTCCGGAGGCTTTTTAAAGTTCTTTGTTGGACTTTGGCTACTTTATCATTTTCAGAGGAATCTTTGTGAGGTGTAAATTATTTGAGGCTCTTAAATCCCTGGAATAAACCAGTTTGTTGATACATAAGAACATAGCAAAAAAATAATTTTACCAAGAAAGACATTGTGTAATTGTTTCTTTAGTTGAATCTGTGAAATATATAAAATATAACAGTGTTACACATAAAGCAGTATCCAAGCTCTGACATGGTGACTCTAAAATAGCAGTTAGTTGAAAACCTGACAACCAGTAGATCAGCTATGATATGATTTTTCCCCAGTCTTTTTTAAATACGTGACTTCCTGATGCCATTAAATTACACTTCTTTTTCCTCCACATTCCTCAATTTTTAAACACACTGCACAATAAGCTGTCACAGGTGGGTACAAGACTGAAAAATGAGCAAAAACTCAAAAAAAGAAACTTTAAGAGACTTTGAAAATTCCTGAAGAACTGCCAAAGTAAACCATAATGAGATAACTTTAAACCTTTTTTACAGAACTGTGTATAAAACTTGATTCTTCTCGTAAAGCGTACATACTTTAATGAGATACAAGATTAATACATTCGTTATTTACTTAAAATAGTTATTTGTTGACTACAGTTAAGGTAAAAAGGCAGTTAGAAATACACACGCTACCAGGTGTGGTAAAAACACATTCTTCACAGCAATGTGCTTCAAGTTAACATTTGTTACAGATCACAATATTACCGATTCATTAAACCTAATGGGAAGTGCAGAATCCAGCGCCCTCTGTTGTCAAAATAAATAAATCTGTACAATAAAGAAAAACTGCAGGTGGCACACAGATAAAACTACTTACAGGCTTTTCAGTTATGCCTTCAACTGTATTAACACACCTAACAACCTAATGATTAAACTGTCCCAGCTGTGTTTCAGGTAAAAGTACAGGCAGAGAGAAATAACGAGAGGATAAAACAATGGCATAGTGGAGACAAAAAGAAACATTTTTGTTAAATAAGTAAACATAGTTTGAGAGCTGACCTTCAGGTGGACATTCTTCCATTTCACAATAAAGATAACAAATCAGGTGCTTCTTTTATTTTATAATGATTCCACGTTTTTTTGTTAAAAACACTTTGCATATGAATTATTTTAGTATAAGTCTGACTCTAATTAACACTCATGTACAGGATGAAACTTTGCTAGCTGACTTTTAAAGACAAATTTTCCACTTTGCACTTTTTGCACAGATTTGGAGCCATCACCTGTTACATTTCATTGTTTAAAGTAAACAGATTCAGCTACAAATGACTTTATATTAAAAGTAAAAGCAGTTTGTGTTGGTATCAGAAAAATCTTTAAAAGACTTGTTTTATACAGGAGGAATAAAGATTTCAAAATAATATCAGTGGATACGATGTGAGAATAATTGCTACACATCAAGCTGGGAGCAGCTGGGGAACTTTTCAGTGTCTCTAGATTTTTTTATGCCAATGCTCAGTGACTTATCCAGCCCTGCACAAAAGAAAATTCCTCTGTAAAGGGAGAGGGGGGTGATGTTCATGTGGTCCTGTTAGGTCACAATCCACATTCAAAACAAGATAGTCAGTGTTTCTCAAAGTGTCCATCACTGTGATCTAAAACAATCTCAAAAAGATGAAGGTCATGGAACATTCAACGTACCCTCCATTCAACCTGTAAAAGACAAACGTCCACGCTGTTAGAGACCGAACTTCAGAATTATTCACAGACTTGTCCTGTCATTCAGAAACATTGGGAAACATGGGAAGATTTATGCAGAAAAACTAACATGCAACCTATTTTCCTAAAGCTAAATCAGTGTTTTTAAATGTCCCCCTGGGAGGTCAAGCTTAAAATTCTCATCCAGACCAAAACCATCTTACTGCCATGGCAACCAGATTTGAGGCTACTTGAGGGGTGGATGCAATAAGCTGTGGTCAAGAGAATGGATAAATGCAGACGGAGTCTGACAGATAAATCTACAGAGAAGTTCAGATTTTAATCTCAAAAATGTATTCAAACTTTAAATATCCATCCATTTTCTACGGCCACCTGTTCCTGTTCAGGGTCACTGGGCTACAGGCTGGGGTGCCACCCTGGACAGGCAAGTCTGAACATTTAAAAACAGATTTCACTGTTTAGAGACCAAAAGATTAACAACTGCATATGGTGTTTTATACACAGACATAAATCTGTTTGTTTTTGAAGCCAGATGTGTCAGAAGCTGTGGGTCTAACTGAGAAGAACAAAACCTTCAATACCTCATTCATGGGTTCTCTCCAAAAAATGAAATAACCAAAGCATCGTGCAGCACGGTGTCACAGTTGGTAGAGCTGTTGCCTTCCAGCAAGAAGGTACTGGGTTCAAATCCAGGCATGGATCTTTCTGCATGGAGTTTGCATGTTCTCCCTGTGCATGCGTAGGTTTTCTCCAGGGACTCCGGCTTCCTCCCACAGTCCAAAAACATGCAAGAGGCTCACTGGTGACTCTAAATTGTCACTAGGTGTGAGTGTGTGTGCGTGAATGGGTGTTTGTTTACGTGTGGCCCTGGGATGGACTGGCGACCTGTCCAGGGTGTACCCTGCCTCTCTCGCCCAAAGACTGCTGGAGATAGGCACCAGCCCCCTGCGACCCTGAACAGGAAGAGGCAGGCTTAGAAAATGGATGGATGGAACCAAAACATCCTGCTGAAATTAGTTTTTAATCACAAAGAATATTGGAGTTAAATAATGTTGCTCTAAAACAATCCCTATTGCTCTCAAATGTTGCTGCAACAGAGTGTGCACATTTAACCCAGTGACAAAAGCAATGCAGATCAAAGTGAATTAAAAACAAAGATTCCTGGCTCGCTTTGTGGTTTGGATTTTCTGAATGGGAAGTTTCTCACCTTGCTGCTGCCATCTCTGCAGTCATTATCGCACATCTCTATAGAGCTGAAACACAAATAATACAGAGGTTTTGACACACCGGCACATGAGCAGATAATCGAACTGAACCAGGTTGATTTAAATGTGGCTAAAGACTGTGAGTGGACTAAAAACACCTTGAGGACGGGTACAGAAACCTGTTCCTTCACACAGTTGTGAAGGAAAAGTTGTGAGTGTGACAGAATGTGGAATTATTATTACAATACAAAATGTTTCAGTAGCTTTTTATATGAGACAAGATAGTTGGCGCGCACACACACAGGCACGCGCACACACACACGTTTGTTTTGTTATCCTTATGGGAACTGGCCATTGACTTCCATTAATTTTAGTAACTGGATTTATACCTAACCCAAACCCTTTTCCTAACCCTAACCTTTACTGATCTATAACTAACCCTAAGACTAACTAAAACTCTATTCACACCATACCTATAATCCTAACCCTAAAAAGGGGAATCCCCCTTATGGGGACCAGGCTTCGGTCCCCACAAGAACCCTCGGACCCCAGAAAGATAGTAAAAGTCAGGAAACTGGTCCTCAGGAGGTCAGAAATACAAGCCCACACACACACACACACACACACACACACACACACACACACACACACACACACAAGTGTGTTTTGTTATCCTTATGGGGACCGTCCATTGACTTCCATTGATTTTAGTAACTAGATTTATACCTAACCCAAACCCTTTTCCTAACCTTAAACATTACTGATCTATAACTAACCCTAAGACTAACTAAAACTCTATTCACACCATACCTATAAACCTAACCCCTAACCCTAAAAAGGGGAGTCCCCCCCATGGGGACCAGGCTTCGGTCCCCACAAGAACCCTCGGACCCCAGAAAGATAGTAAAAGTCAGGAAACGGGTCCCCAGGAGGTCAGAAATACAAACCCACACACACACACACACACACACACACACACACACACACACACACACACACACACACACACACACACACACACACACATCAATCCAGCTCAAGCTGCTTTTCCATTGCACCTCCTCTCTTGGACTCCAAATGGAAAAACGTATCAAGGCGACACGTATCAGACATGAGTCAATAGAAAATACATTGCAGGTAAAAACATACCAACACAGCAACCTTGGAAACATGTTTGTGGCGGTGAGAGTTCCTACGGGCGGGCTTTCTGTGCCGCTACAGTCTGCCGCAGAGTAATAAGCAGTGTGTGATAGCTGAAACAGCAGGAGGAGACAGCAGCATCCTTTGACTGAGGATAGTTGTTTGTCAAAAACTGACTGCTGAACAGAAAGATTTGGATGAAAGAATAGGCAAACAGATGGAAGCAGGGTGATACTGATGCTGTTCAGCAGGTCCAGTTTAATGTCTGTGTGCTGGAAACAGAACCAAACAAACCTACGACGATGGAATTTTTTACCTTCATTCACAGTGTAACAACGTTTCACAACATGGTTGGATTTTCAGGAATAGAATAACCTAATTAATTACAATTTCCAATGTTACAACACCGTTATCATTAGTGAATGTAAAATGCAGTGCGTTACTATGAGTTTTTAAAATAAACTGCATAGTATAAACAATTTGGTGACTAACTCGATTACTTTTTGGAACAAGTAGTGAGTAATTATAACTAATTACTTTTTAAAGTAACTTTCTAAACACTGTACATGCATGTCTAAAAGTCTGTTGACCAAAGGTCACCTCCTCAGGTGATGAATTCACTTCAAAAGGTGCAAATCTGTTGGTTTATTACTCTCTATAGTTTTATTTTTTGAGCTCTGAATCAAAAAAAACGACCTGTGATGTGAAGAAGCTGCTGTTCCCTCTCCACTGTTTCATATTGTCTGGGTACTTCAACATTTTCATGAACTTCACAAAGAAAACGCTCACCGCCTCTTTGAACAGATAAAGTTAAAGAACCCATATTCTGTCTTGATGAGTTAGATCACAGTAAAATCACAGATCAGAGGTTATTAATCCTGAACAGGTAGAACCCCAACTCCTTTCTTTCTTTTAACAGAGACCAGAAATCAGACCTCCTACATGTAGTTTTGCTTTTTGATAAGGATCAACGGAGAGGTACCGAACCACCTGTTCAACATGAATGTCTCTGATTAGCTGGCAGCTCCAGATTGAGCCATCCGGTTTGTCCTGAGATTTGTCCACAGTGATTGGCAAATTTAACTCACAGCAAGCGGGTCTTGGCTGAAAGCTGCTACACTGTTCCGCATCTCATTCTCACTGCCACGCAACGGTATCAGTAACACATTACCGTGATGAGTATTTCGTGACACATGGCTCACTCGGTTCTGCTGGAGTCCTTCCTGAGGCCATAAGTCACCATCGTACTGAAACAGGAAGTGCACAAGGGCGAATGAAGGCATCAGGACAAAAGAAGAAAAAAGCATTTACTACATCAAACTAGCTTGAAACCACATAAAAGAAAATGTTAAAGCAAAATCGTGCAACGTTTTACTTAAACTAGATTCTGGGGATTACTATCATTCAGTTGTAATCACAATCAGCAATACCGTTTATGATTTTACAAGTTCTGCTTTAGCTGCAGCATATCCATTACTGGTCCAGTACAGTCATTGGAAAAATAAAGTCTGATTTTAGGCTTTTATGTATCAGGACATAATTAAAATGATATTGGTAGGTTCTACTTTTGGTAAATCCAACAAAATACACAACAAATTCCACCATGCCAACAAAACCTAACCCAAAATAGAAGAGAAGAACCAAGTCCATTTTATGATCCAGCAGCTCTTTCAGCAGCAGGAAACTTGTAGTTGTTTTCTGTTTATCAGGTCTCTTACATCAGTGTGAGGTGTGAATTGTGTCCTATTTTTTTTTTTTTTACAGAGTTGCTTCAGTTCACTAAAATCTGCAGACATTTCTCTTTCGTTTAACTGGTGGTTGTTTCTGTTACTGCAAGGTATTCAAATCATCAGCACTCTACAACTGTGCTGACAGTTAGCATGAAGTGTTTGGGATGATATGCTGTGTTTGGTTTTTGGAAAACATGGCAGTGCATTATGTGTAAACATCTCTGCTTTGAACTCATCTGTCCAATGGACAATGTTCTTTAAATCTTTGGATTATTCAGATACAACTTTACAAACCTATGTCATGTTTCCATGTTCTTTAAAGAGAATCAAGTTTTTTTCCTGCAGTTCTTCAATCAACCAACACTTGTTCTGTATTTTTCTAGTTGTCCTATCATCGACTTTGAACTGAGGCCTGTAGAGTCTGGGATGAAGCTCCTAGGTTTTTCTTTTTTTTTTCTCTGGGGATTGAGGTGAATTTTCTGCAGTGCTGGGTAACATATTGCTGGGTAACCTGGCTCTGCCAGATCTATGTGTAGCCCCACCTCTTGTCAAGTCAGGGAAATATATGGAACCACTCCATTTGAAATACGTCTATAAAAGGCAGGGCCGTCTTGATATTATATCTTAAGCTGCTTGGAGGAAGCGCCAGCAAGTGTCTGCCTTTGATGATTTGTCTTTAGCCAATCAAGCACTTGCAAATCCATTCGTGAGTAAAGCACACACATCGTAACCATTAAGAAAAGCAAAACACATCTTTACCATCAAGAAATGCACAAAGTTCTTACCGCTGCTCATTTTTTAATGAAGAAATCGTCTCTAGTTCTCCTAAAACAGATTCAATAGCTGCTTTTATGCGTCCATCCTCTGGCGCAGCCATGTTTGTTTTTCTTTGCCAGCCTGATTACTTGCTGCCAATCATACCTGAACACCTGTCCCAAAGCACAATGATTGGTCCGATAATTTTTGAAACGAAATAGACTGTTTCAAATGGAGCGGTTCCAGATGTATGTGTTTCCCCGATTCAACAAGAGGTGGGGCTACACATAGATCTAGCAGAGCCAGGTTAATTGCTGAGGAGACTGGCCTCTGAATTAAATGTTTTTCACTTGAAAATAATTTTTTTGTAACATGGAACAAAAAAAATGTTTGGAAATGACCTTTAACCCTTCCCAGATTGATGAGCAGCGACATATGTGTCTCTGAAGTCGTTGCTAATGCTTTTCCTGCTAAGTATTGTGTTAACACACACACCTGTATGCTCCAGAACAAAAAACTGACAAACTCCTGATTTTACTGAGGCGCTCACACTGCAGTTAGTGAATATGATATATATACATATACGTATATATACACAAATACATATACATACATACACATACTGTATATACATGTTGGCTTTGTTTTTACTTAATAAAATACGAGATGGTGGAATCTGTTTTTGTACATTTTGTACATAGTCTTTAATGATTTTAGAACCTCTTAAAAACCAAATCATATTTATCATGTCCTGATACGCAAAACCTTAAAGAGGCCCTTCCATTAAAAACGTTTTTTCTGAGGTTTCTGTTGAATATTTTAGCCGATTGAAAGGTCTGTTAATCAGTGTTTCCTAATGTTTTTTTTAGATATAAAATGTTTTATATTACAGGTTAATACTTAAGAAATAACTACAAAGTCTTGAAATTTGTATGAAATGGCCTCTTTAAAACTTTAAGTGGATGGACTTTATTTTTTACAGTGACGATGTGTGTTTGTGTGTGTAAGTGGAAACACACCTGAATACTAAGAAATGTAGCATACCACTCCCTCATTTCCGACTGGGTTTCACAGCAGAGATACCTGCAGATAAATGGATAGAGATAATGTGAGTCAGGCAGTGCAACAAAACCAGGAGATTGTGTGCATGTGTTTTTAAAAAAATGAGCACATTTTATGGAGGCAAGACACCAGAGAGAAGATAAGCTTCCACAGACTGAAAAAAAAATGTAAAAAAAAAAAGAGGTGAGGTGATCTGAGATGTTAAGTGAGATTGACATGCTCCCTCTCCTACAGCACCTGGTGGTGACGCCAAAAGAGTTAATGCCGTGCATGACGGTTGATTCAAAAGGAAAAACCCTAATCAGAACATTCAGCCCTATCTGCCAATGTCCATGAAAAGTGTTTGTGTCTATAATGATTTAATCCGTGTATGTGCACATTTTATGCCACTCGGGTTTCCATCCTCTAAGACCCCCTGAGTCATCTGTGATGCTGAATAAACAGGCCTCATTTATACACACAGTTATCATTGTAACGCAAATTTCAAGTACGGAAATCACTCTGTGTCTCCACCAAGACACAGTAGTGATCCACAGAGTATGCAGTATTAAGGGGACACAGCATTATAATTTCAGGCATATTTTGCAAGAGCTCATTAGTGTTTGGAAGAAATCTAAATGCAAACATGAACTCCAACAGTTACAAAAAGTGAAAATATGTTGGTATATTAATAAGCTACCACATTGTGGATGTGATTAGCATCCCAGCAGCAAGATGGCTTTCTAAACAAAGTCTAAACTTCTAACCTCTAATTAGAATCTCTCCCATTTTAAGATTTTTAGCAATCGCGGTTCCCTACACTTCTATTTTTCCTCTCTGTCTGTTTCTTGCTCGAAGGTGAGTTCTTAGATGGAAAACGAAAACATGACAATGGAGCATAACAAAACGATAATATGTGCCAATGGCATGAAGGGGACAGGGCTCCCAATACATTGGTGAATATGTTTACTGCTGTTGACAATGCAAGGTTTAATGTGACATGCACACAGACACTATTATGCACAACTTGTATGTGAATACCCAGACATTATCTACGTTAAGTCCCTCCATCTTGCATCAATTGTACAAGCACATGAGCTGCTGATGTCTTAACAAAAAAAATGACAGATATAATTTTACAATTTGCCCCCAGAAAAATAGGATTAAAAAAATAATAAGATTATAAACCTGTACTATTCAATAATATCAAATCCCCTATGAAATACACTTCAGACAAACAGAACAGTCAGTAGGTCACAGTAATAAAAACTTGTACAATGAAATAGATTTACATATAATTAAATTCTTTTTTTATTTTCAATTAATCTAATCATGCCAATATGTCTTTGTGTCATTAGTAGTGCAGTGAGATGTGACTCACATCAGCTTTGATGTTACACAAGCACACAGCTGATAAATGTACTTAGACCTGGAAAAGAACAATGCTGTGATTAAAGGTGTACTTATGTGTTTCCCCTCTAGATGAAGCTGAACTTTCACATGCGTCTCTTCCTCAAGCTCTCATGCAGCGATCTGACCCGTTTTCTCCCCGCCTAAAGGAAAGCCTGCAGCTTCTTCTGAAGTTTCTCATGTTTACATGCATTTCATAAATGTAATTACACTGCCACTAAGGAAAATGTGTCACTGGCTAGCTCTGTATTGCCTTCACTGAAGGAATAAAACCAGAAGAACAGTCTCATATGTTATGTTCACGCTGCAAGTCTTAATGCTCAATTCTGATTTTTATTTTTTTTTTTGCAAGGTTGTTCATATTGCCAGTGGAATGCGACCTGAATGTGACTTGCTGTTTGAACGGAATGTGTCTTGAATATGTCACGCATACGCATAAGAAGGAACAGTGCCTCATAACATTTAGCTCGGAGACTTTTTATTTTTTCTTTGGCACTGGAGCCACGTTCACGTAACCCGCGTTCTGCTGTTTGTTTAGAAATGTTTTCAAAAACTGCATGGTTCCGATAACATCCCTTGAGTTTGGCCTGAACAGAGCTCAGACACTTCTGTTTCTCGCCATTGACTGTTCTCTGCGTCCTCTGCCATTATTGTTGTTTACTTTTTGAACCCGTATCCTTGACCCAGAATAGTCACATATTGATGACGTACAGATCGGATGGAGTACCTGGTGGTTCAGACTGAAGCCGCTTGTCAAAAGATCGGACACGTATCGGATTTAGGACTACAATCTGAAGTGGCCTCGGTCGCATTTGAAAAAATCGGATCCGTGTCATTCAGACTGTCATAAAAAAATCAGATACAGGTCATACAGGGACAAAAAAATTGGATTTTAGTCACTTCAGCCCGCAGCCTGAATGTAGCCTAACAGTTTTTGTATTAAAATAAGTTTAAAACTTTTTGGTTTTGGTAGAAGCACATAGTGGAAGTTTGGTTTGTTGAAAACATCTTGTGTTATGATGCAGAACATTTCCGGTTTTACTGATAAGTGAATATGTCAGACTTTAGTGCAGCCTGTATATGTACACATCACTGTTGTTTCAAAGAAGAACTCACGGAATCATCTGTCACCTGTAAGATATTATAATTTTACTCAGGATAATCGTTACCTAATGTATGTACAATGCCGTTCCTGAAAGTGTTGACAATAGCTACGTTTACATGGGCACATTTAATAAGAATAAACGCCTAATCGTAAAAAAAAAAGTCATGTAAACATGTCAATCAGAATGTTTTGATCCGATGCAGCCTGATCAAAATGAAATTTACTTCCGATCAAGAGAGGTGGTTTTGTCCGATCTTCATTCGGATTGACGTGCATGTATACACCCATTCGGAAAGAAAGGGTGAAAAAAGCCCACTGCGCATGCATACAACTTCAGCGTGACGTCTTTCTGCTTTCGCAGACCCAAGTAGAAAACATAGCGGGAAGTAAACAGAAGTGGTCTGCTGACGCAGTCATCCTGCTCTCCTCTCCTGTGGTGGAGGAGCAGTAGCAAAATGTATTCTGCCTCTAGCTTAGTTAATGCGACCAGTAAAAACCCAAATATAAAGGTAATCACCCGCAGAAGGTCCATATTGGGGATAACGTGAGTCAGCTCGAGCACACGATGGGGCGGGAAAGACGTGAAGAAAGGACGGAGTTTGTTTACTTTTTTTCTTCCCCAGGAAAGACAACTCGCTGTGCGCATGCTCAACTCATTTAATCTGATTGAGTGCTTGGTGCATGTGTACTCATGGCATGATCAGATCATTTCAGTTAGTGTCCATGTAAACAGGGATTTAGGGAATTCCGATCGACCAAGATTTTAATCAGATTAGGGAAATTTGGCGCATGTAAACGTAGCTGTCCAAGATGTTTCAGACAATGAAAAGAATGTTTTATTATCATTTATTATAATGCGATGATGTCAAAATATAAATATTAATGTATTGGAACTATCATGTTCAAACTAAACACACACACACGTATGTATATATATATATATATATATATATATATATATATATATATATATATA
>SSNP01000031.1:527446-571416 GCA_006937955.1 Pachypanchax playfairii
ACGATAATATGTGCCAATGGCATGAAGGGGACAGGGCTCCCAATACATTGGTGAATATGTTTACTGCTGTTGACAATGCAAGGTTTAATGTGACATGCACACAGACACTATTATGCACAACTTGTATGTGAATACCCAGACATTATCTACGTTAAGTCCCTCCATCTTGCATCAATTGTACAAGCACATGAGCTGCTGATGTCTTAACAAAAAAAATGACAGATATAATTTTACAATTTGCCCCCAGAAAAATAGGATTAAAAAAATAATAAGATTATAAACCTGTACTATTCAATAATATCAAATCCCCTATGAAATACACTTCAGACAAACAGAACAGTCAGTAGGTCACAGTAATAAAAACTTGTACAATGAAATAGATTTACATATAATTAAATTCTTTTTTTATTTTCAATTAATCTAATCATGCCAATATGTCTTTGTGTCATTAGTAGTGCAGTGAGATGTGACTCACATCAGCTTTGATGTTACACAAGCACACAGCTGATAAATGTACTTAGACCTGGAAAAGAACAATGCTGTGATTAAAGGTGTACTTATGTGTTTCCCCTCTAGATGAAGCTGAACTTTCACATGCGTCTCTTCCTCAAGCTCTCATGCAGCGATCTGACCCGTTTTCTCCCCGCCTAAAGGAAAGCCTGCAGCTTCTTCTGAAGTTTCTCATGTTTACATGCATTTCATAAATGTAATTACACTGCCACTAAGGAAAATGTGTCACTGGCTAGCTCTGTATTGCCTTCACTGAAGGAATAAAACCAGAAGAACAGTCTCATATGTTATGTTCACGCTGCAAGTCTTAATGCTCAATTCTGATTTTTATTTTTTTTTTTGCAAGGTTGTTCATATTGCCAGTGGAATGCGACCTGAATGTGACTTGCTGTTTGAACGGAATGTGTCTTGAATATGTCACGCATACGCATAAGAAGGAACAGTGCCTCATAACATTTAGCTCGGAGACTTTTTATTTTTTCTTTGGCACTGGAGCCACGTTCACGTAACCCGCGTTCTGCTGTTTGTTTAGAAATGTTTTCAAAAACTGCATGGTTCCGATAACATCCCTTGAGTTTGGCCTGAACAGAGCTCAGACACTTCTGTTTCTCGCCATTGACTGTTCTCTGCGTCCTCTGCCATTATTGTTGTTTACTTTTTGAACCCGTATCCTTGACCCAGAATAGTCACATATTGATGACGTACAGATCGGATGGAGTACCTGGTGGTTCAGACTGAAGCCGCTTGTCAAAAGATCGGACACGTATCGGATTTAGGACTACAATCTGAAGTGGCCTCGGTCGCATTTGAAAAAATCGGATCCGTGTCATTCAGACTGTCATAAAAAAATCAGATACAGGTCATACAGGGACAAAAAAATTGGATTTTAGTCACTTCAGCCCGCAGCCTGAATGTAGCCTAACAGTTTTTGTATTAAAATAAGTTTAAAACTTTTTGGTTTTGGTAGAAGCACATAGTGGAAGTTTGGTTTGTTGAAAACATCTTGTGTTATGATGCAGAACATTTCCGGTTTTACTGATAAGTGAATATGTCAGACTTTAGTGCAGCCTGTATATGTACACATCACTGTTGTTTCAAAGAAGAACTCACGGAATCATCTGTCACCTGTAAGATATTATAATTTTACTCAGGATAATCGTTACCTAATGTATGTACAATGCCGTTCCTGAAAGTGTTGACAATAGCTACGTTTACATGGGCACATTTAATAAGAATAAACGCCTAATCGTAAAAAAAAAAGTCATGTAAACATGTCAATCAGAATGTTTTGATCCGATGCAGCCTGATCAAAATGAAATTTACTTCCGATCAAGAGAGGTGGTTTTGTCCGATCTTCATTCGGATTGACGTGCATGTATACACCCATTCGGAAAGAAAGGGTGAAAAAAGCCCACTGCGCATGCATACAACTTCAGCGTGACGTCTTTCTGCTTTCGCAGACCCAAGTAGAAAACATAGCGGGAAGTAAACAGAAGTGGTCTGCTGACGCAGTCATCCTGCTCTCCTCTCCTGTGGTGGAGGAGCAGTAGCAAAATGTATTCTGCCTCTAGCTTAGTTAATGCGACCAGTAAAAACCCAAATATAAAGGTAATCACCCGCAGAAGGTCCATATTGGGGATAACGTGAGTCAGCTCGAGCACACGATGGGGCGGGAAAGACGTGAAGAAAGGACGGAGTTTGTTTACTTTTTTTCTTCCCCAGGAAAGACAACTCGCTGTGCGCATGCTCAACTCATTTAATCTGATTGAGTGCTTGGTGCATGTGTACTCATGGCATGATCAGATCATTTCAGTTAGTGTCCATGTAAACAGGGATTTAGGGAATTCCGATCGACCAAGATTTTAATCAGATTAGGGAAATTTGGCGCATGTAAACGTAGCTGTCCAAGATGTTTCAGACAATGAAAAGAATGTTTTATTATCATTTATTATAATGCGATGATGTCAAAATATAAATATTAATGTATTGGAACTATCATGTTCAAACTAAACACACACACACGTATGTATATATATATATATATATATATATATATATATATATATATATATATATATATATATAAAAAACTGGAGGAATGGCTCCAGCAGATCCATGGAAGAACCTCAGACATCTCAGTCTAGAAAAGGGCAGTACTTGGAACAGCAAAAATACTGCGCAGGACCCTCAAGCTCCCAGGCCTCTGGTAGAGGACCCGAGCTTGGAACGGGAAAAAACACCGCCCAGTGGCGAGAGTGGAATTATTTTTTTTAATATATTTTTTATATTATATTAGTAATGTTCTCATATTGGTACACTGAGTTTTAGAAACCTGAATATTAATTATATATAAAAACCTAGCCTGACAAATCAGATCCTGCATAAAGCATGTTGCCAGGATGGCCTACTTCCACCTGCGTAATGTTGCTAAAATTAGGAGCATTTTGAATCAAAGAGATACAGAAACTTTAGTTCATGCATTTATTACTTCTAGACTTGATTACTGTAATTCATTATTATCAGGATGTTCTAATAGTGCTGTTAAAGGCCTCCAGCTGATCCAAAATACTGCTGCCAGAGTTCTGATGAGGGTTAGAATGAGAGATCATATTTCTCCTGTTTTAGCATCACTTCATTGGCTCCCTGTAAGGTCTAGAATAAAGTTTAAGGTTTTACTTTTGACGTATAAGGCCTTGAACAACCAAGCTCCAGCTTATATTAAAGATCTTATTGCTCCATATGCTCCTAACAGAACACTTTGCTCTCAGACTGCAGGTCTGCTTGTAGTTCCTAGAGTTTCTAAAAGTAGAATGGGAGGAAGAGCTTTTAGTTATCAGGCTCCTCTCCTGTGGAACCAGCTTCCACTTTTTATCCGTGAGGCAGACACCTTGTGTAGTTTTAAGAATAGACTTAAAACTTTCCTTTTTACACAATCCTATAGTCAGGGTTAGCTTGGGTTCTCCTGAGCTTTCCCTTTAGTTTTGCTGCTATAGGTTTAGACTACCGGAGGACATACTGACCACACTTCTTCACTCTGCTGTCTTTCTTTACTCTGGCTGCCTCTGAGGAGGGTGTATCTCACATAAACAAAGGATGAAATATTCCCACTAGAGCCATCAAATTGTTATTGCTTTTGATTGTTACTGCTGCCATTAACTGTTTCTCTGTTTATCTTTCTATAGACATGACGACTGGCCAGAATCTATCGGTGGTTGTCTGTGTCTCTTTCCTGTCAGTTCAGACCCCAGTCGGCTAAGGCAGAAGGCCGCCCATCCTGAGCCGAGTTCTGCTAGAGGTTTCTTCCTGTTAAAAGGGAGTCGTTCCTTTCCACTGTCGCAAATCGTGCTTGCTCAGGATGGGGGATTGTGCTAAACTAACAATTCAGCCCAATCAGCTCGTCAAATTTTATGACGGACCAATTATATATCACCTTTCTTGTGCGTCATCCTGAAAACACGGAACTAGCGTTTTCCACCCAGAGCACAACATGACGGACATCACTCGGCTGTAGATGAAGTGTTTACTTTTGTGCTTTACTGCGCTTGCTTGGGGCGGTCAAATACCTGAACCGAGTGTGCAATGACACCTTGTATTCACAAGTTTTTGACACAAAAGCGACAACTGTCATTAATATTCCTCTTTTCTCCTCCATTAACCATGGCCCTGTAGCTACCATCACGGCTCCTTTTGTTTTCGTTCCGCCTCATGTGTATCTGCTTTAGTGTCACATATGTTGCATCACTTCCGGGTTTCTGTGATTGGTTCTCTCTCAACTGGCTAAGCCCGCCTTCGAAATTGAGAGACAGCGGTTCAGCTCCAGGCCCTCACGTTAAGTATTCTGTCAAAGACATGAGAGCCTGGTTGATCAGGTAAATAAAAACCTGTTTGTATTTTTTGCACCTATGTATTGTCATATGAGTCCATGGTTATAATTCTGCTCTAGAAGCTCTGGTAATAAATATTTGTAATACAAATGCTATATAATTATTCATATTATGTAGTGTTATAAGTACATTTCTGACATTTATAGAAACCCAAATCATCTGAAAATCGGTGTAAATTTGATCAAGTTACAGTTATTTTAAAAGTTCATGCAGCATAAACACCATGTGACGAGTGAGACAGTTCCCTGCAGCAAGATGGCCACTGTTTGCTCACATTTGGGGATGTTTATATCTATGGGGGGTACCACCATAGACATTATATAAATCACTTATAATTACTCATTTATATGTCTACGTGTCTATAGGTACCACACAAGCCCGCCTATTTGCTCGCAGAACAACTTCCGGGTGACGCACAACCCAGCAATATTAAAAACAGATTCTGTTGTGTGGACCCTTTTCAATTGAGTATTTTTGATTGAAAAAAAGTTGTTTAAATATTAAAAACAAGAACATTTTCATTTTTCGTTTCTGATTCAAAATCAAATTAAAAAAAAAAAACAACAACTAGATTTTAATTTTTTGATTTTCGTTTATCAATCAAAAAATAGGAAGGACGAATGATACACGTATTATACATGGATTCGGATTCCATTCTTGTTGTATTTTAATTCTTTTACAGTCAATAAATAAATTCCCACAAATCTAAACGTATGCACTTCCGGAATAGCGCTACACATGGTGGCAGTTTGTTGGAATAGCTCTGTGACATTGCTAGCATTTTTTGTTCTTTTTGAGTATTTCTTGCTAGTTCTTTCTTCTGGAAATATTATTTTTGAAATACTTCTTATTCTGATTTGGGTGCTGTGCTGATTTAGGTTTTTTTTTTTTTTTGCTTGATTTGTCACTTTTTTGCCACTTGTTATGATGTGGAAACATGGCAACGAGAGACTTGTTTACGGGACAGAGCAGTTAATGGAGATTTCTAAGGCTCAAATAATCTTCAAATTGAAACCCCAGATCCCCGAGAAGCTAAAAAAAAAAGAAGACGTGGATGCAGAGCAGGAGCAAAGCAAAGAGAGAGAAAGAGAAGTTTAAATCTTCACTTTCATCAGTTATATTGACAAATGTCAGATCTCTTGCTAACAAAATGGATGAACTTGAAACTCTGTTGAAGACCCAGCCAGAGTATCAGGAATGCAGCATCACATGTTTTACTGAGACATGGCTAAAGGAACATATCCCAGACTCCAGTGTGTCTCTGTCTGGCTTTCAAACAATACGAGCAGACAGAGGTTGAAAAGGAGTTTGTCAGCTGCTCACATCTGCAGTCACCTGTTGGGAGAGCAGCATCAGAGCAAGTGACATGAAGAGGCTGAACAGATTGATGAGGAGGGCTTGTTCTATTCTGGGGCCTGATCTGAAGTCTGTTGAGTTGATTGTCCAAAGGAGGATGGTTCAGAAAATGAAATTATGGAAAACTCTCATTATCCTCTTCACAACACAGTAGCTCAACAATAGAGTATTTTCAGGCTTCTTCAGATCCGCTGCAGGAGATCCTTCTTGCCCACAGCTATAACCTTCTACAATTGCTCCATGAAGAAGAACTGAGCTACAACAACACTTAATTTCCTTTCAGGGATTAATAAAGTATTTTTGATTTGATGCTTAGGAGCTTCTACACAAGAATGGCGACAAAAATGTTATGATGGAGATAACACTTCAAACTTTGTTGACAAAATTAAAAGAACTGACCTTAATGTGAATTGACATCTAATAAAATGTAGATATTTGTCCATTTACTGTCAGTTACTCACCATTGTTGTTTCTCTGGCTTGTCTTGTTTCTTGCTTTCGTACACAACTGTCAGGCCCCAGCTAGAAACAGAGAAAAATGTTAAAACAAACAAAAATCCTTTAGTACTGGTTGCTCTAACTCTTGGTTTAGTCTGCCCCCTAGTGGTCTTTTACAATGCTAACAAGTTCCAGGAAGTATTTTTAGGGCTGGCTAAAAACTACCCACATTTTGGAAAAAATGTTTGCATTCCAATGTAACAAGAATGTTATAATAATTATTCATTTTAGGGATGTGCAGATCAAGATTTTATGCCCTCAAGTCCAAGTCTAAGTCATTTGATTTTGAGTATCTACCAATCCCAAGTCCCGATTCCACACTTCTATAACACATTAAAAAGAATTTAAAAAAGAGCAAATAAACAGATTCTTGTTTAGATGTTATTTATTTTTTATTTAATTCACCCTATTTTAACAGCTCTATTAATAAACAGTGCACTTTTCTGTGAGGTAACTTGAACATCAAGTAATAACAAATTCTTTACTTTAGAAATTTATATATCAGAGTCCTGTAAGGTCTGATTCCAATCACATACCTGTAAACTCAGAGGGTGTGAAAAAGGTGACAACAAAAACCCTGTAGGGAGGTCTGGGGGCATCCCCCCCAAGAAAAAAATTGTAATTTTAACAAGTAAATTAGCATTTTGATGTACTCTGAGAGGAAAATAAAAGGAAAAAATAGCAACACTTTAAATGGAAAAACATCATTTATTATTGGTAAAAAAAAGTTCCCAACAAGTGCCAAACGGTCTGGTATATAGAGAAAACTAAAACCTAGTCTTGAGACAGCCTGCAACTGATGAACAAAATCAAAACTCTTTTTTTAATCTTTTGGCTTGGACCAGCCTTTCCATGACCCGTTTCCTCTGCTTTGACATGTCCCTCTTGTGCCACATTTTCTTGTTTTGCCACTTCTGCTTTACTCTAAGAAGCAGCACTGGTGGATGGTTGGTAGTCAAACTCCCCCTTCAATTCTCTCATCCTGAAAAAGAATAATCCAGATATTATCAGGTTTTCCAGGGCGTCTTTTTTATGAGCATAAATGTTTATTTAGAATAACTCCAACTGCATCTGGCCATATTAGACAAACTGTCAGGCGGTACTGCAATCAGAGACACTCCTGTGTACAGGGTGGCCATTTACATGGATACACCTTAATAAAATGGGAATGGTTGGTGATATTAACGTCCTGTGTGTGGCACATTAGTATATGTGAGGGAGCAAACTTTTCAAGATGGGTGGTGACCATGGTGGCCATTTTGAAGTCAGCCATCTTGGATCCAACTTTGGTTTTTTCAATAGGAAGAGGGTCATGTAACACATCAAACTTATTGGTAATTTCACAAGAAAAACATGGTGGGCTTATTGTTAACGTAACTTTATAGTGAAGGCTAATATTAAAAAATAAAATGCTCATGACACAATTTTTCATATGTAATTCATTAAAATCATCATATATGATATAATCAAAATAAAATTAAAACAAAATCATTTCTGACTCTGGAGCTGGAGACAGAAGCGACATAATTTATTAGCCAGCTATCAGAGAGAAAGGTTTTTGCATTGTTTGTTAGTCAAACTTTATTCCAAATTCAACCTTCATTTTTGAAGCAATGCCACATTGGAACAGGATATTTATCCAACATCAGAGAATCAAGTTCCAATAAATCTGTTATAATCTAACCCCCAGTTCTGAGCTATTGTATTAATGTAGGAAACATTCCAGCAAGTTCAGTTGTGTCTCTGTGTATTCAGTTATTTATAAACTTTAGTTCAAATTTAATGTAATATCACCACATTTAACAGTTTTGATATTCTTGTAACTGCAGAAGTTTGCTGTCTCGATAAACATTGTGATTCAAACCACACAGATGTTTTTAGATGTAGTTTTATTCATTCTTTTAAAAATGAAAGGGTGAATATAAAACATCCTTTTTATTTGGCTTTGTAAAGCTACGGGGAGGCGGGATTGAAAGAGAGGGACAACGGACACGGGCAGAGATAATTGTTATAAATTCAGCGGAACGAGTTAAAAAAATAAAAGTTCCTTTGCAGCAGGAATCTAGTATCGAGGCGCACACCGCCAACAACCGACATTAACATAATACGGATCAGACACAGAACACTAAGTCACATCACGTATTAAACTGTTGACAGATATCACTTACCTCAAAACAACAGATGAAATCCATCAAAAAGCAGTAAAGTTGACGGTCCGGGCTGGCAGCCGTTATCCATGGAGGTGACGAAAGGTGAGATGCTGTTGCCATGACCGTGATTGGTCAAAAGAGGACACATGATACAGTATAACAAAGATGTTTTGTCAACAAGATGGAGCCCCGTTCTTTCTTTGCAAATTGGTTTGCGACTAGTTTGCAGGTATGCAATCGAGTCTGAAACCACATGATCGGGCCCAATCATGTGATTGGATCTGGACATCCCCAATAATTAGATATTAGGGGCAGCTGTAGCCTTATGGGTAAAGAGATCGTCTTCTGATTGGGATGTCGGGGTTCGATCCCGGGTCCCAGTAGGCTAAGTATTCAAGATACTGAACCCAAAGACTGCCCCCTAGGTGCCATAAACAAAATGGAAATAATTTCCCCAAGTTGGATCAACAAAGTATCAATCAATTGTTATTTTGAAAAGTAACTGGAGATACAGAACTCCAGTTACCTTAATACATATACTACAACCGAAGGTGACAGAATTAATTGGTCCAATTGGAGTAACTCTCCTCATTTTTTAAAGCAGGGGTTCAAAGTCAAGGTTTAGGTTTCCCTATTTGTGACTTCGAAAGAAACCCCACTCCCAAAAAATTCTGACGTGTTGTAGCCCTTATCAAATTTAATATACATTTTTTATTAAAAACTAAAACCTACTTCTTAAATAATTATTAAGCTTTAGACTTGATAATTAGATTAGTATCTTCCCCCCTTGCTTCCTTGTTTCAATCGTCTATGACTGTGTGTTTTTTTCACACTTAACATTGCAGCTGGATTATCTCAGGAAAAAGACTTAAACCGTTAAAAATACACTTGTTTCTACATGTCAACTATCATCAAAGATGAGCCATGTGTTTATTTAGTGGGTCTACATTGGCTCACCATGTGGGAGGACGAAGTTTCTTCTTAATTCCTAAGTAAATCTTCAGGTTTTTTACGGGCCAGTCTCTTTCAGGTCGGTTGCTCTGATGGAAAAACAAAAAACAAGCACCTGATATGATGATGCATTTAAAATGACTAAGCTAAACAGTTGTGCCTGTGAATGTATAACTCTTACTCTGACATCTTTGTACATTCTGAGCGAGGTGACATTGAGAATGAAATATCGGTCATGGAAATTTCCAGAGGGTAGCCCTAACCCCAAAATGCTTCGTTCTTCTCTGAATTTTATTATCCCATGCTTGGACACATCCACTTTATTTGCTGAAGAGGCAGAATGGGAGATTTTCAGGATAGAAAATCAAAGCACATTGATGCCGGGATTTAGATTGATTTTAATTGTTTAATATTCACCCAGGAAGCTGATCATTGCCTCCATAGCAGGATATTTCTTGATGACTAGACGGGATTCACTCCCAATACAGTGAAGGATGGGTAAGACTTTTTCCTGATAATGCAGAGGACGTTCTAAGGAGCAGACAAGGGCACAGACAGATAAGTTAATGTCACATACTCAGGTTATTACATTGCAATATAAAAAGGTTTTCTAACATTGTGAAAGAACCAGAATAAAAGGAAGGAAGAGATTTGACAAGTAACAAGAAATCTGCTGAGTCAACTGAGTTTTACTGGCATCTGATAAGACACCTACTGGTTTCCTTGAAGAGACTCAGATGATACACATACCAAGCTTTAAAATAGAAACACAGCAGAGAGTCACAAAGCTAAGAGGTATTTTTTTCATAATGTATGTGAGTCATTATTGGGAATTCAAGCTGAATAGAGAGAATGTGACATTTTTTTTCTTTAGTTTTGCTCAGGCCTTTGCTTCCATCACTCTTAATGTGACACAGTTTGTATTCAGTTTCCCATTGTTTTCCAAACCAAAAGCATTTTAGTTGAAGCAAGAATTGAAAAAAAAATCATTTGTAACATGTTCTAGACAGGAAGTTCCTTAGATGAGAAATGTTTTTTTTATTAATTTATTGATTTTTCTGTAAAGTGCCTTGAAATGACTTTGTCATGAACTGGTGCTTTATAAATAAATAAACTTGAAACTTTTAGCTTAAAAGTTGTCACGAAGTATCTAATTTTTAAAACTAATTTAAATCAATAACACATGTTTGACTTTGGGAGCAAAATTAGGATTAAAATAAAACATAACTCAAATTGTGAAATGAAACACAAAGAGCTCAGATGTACGATCATTGAATCTGAGAAAATTTCGAGCTGTCAAGGAACAACTGTCAAAAACTAGCCATAACTAAAAAACTAACCATGGTGGCGGCAGTAGCAGATCACCTGTCAATTGGAAGATCTGAGTTTGATTCCCGGTTCTGGCAGGCTACATGTCAAAGTATCCTTGGGCAAGATACTGAACCCCACAACTACCCCCTGGGCATCATAGTATAAATAATAATAATAATAACTATTATTATTATTATTATTATTATTATCTAGACTGCTGGAATCTGTGGGTTTTGTAGACACAGAGTACTGTATTATCTGCATACAATTATTTTTACATCATGGTTCTAAAGAAACTAGCAAGAAGATGCAAGAAAATGGTTAAATGGAAGGGAACAATAACTGTGTGACACACACTTTATTCATTCCATATATCTCACCAATTTCCTCTTTTTCGCTGACCTCCCAGCAGCTCCAGTAATCCTTTTCTTTAACTGGGATCTTACGTAGGTCCAAAACCTCATCGGTCAACTCCACTGCAGACATAGAACCAGGTACCTGAATAGAAACACAGAAAGGGACCAGAGTTCATTTATCATCAACAGACCAAAAGGTGACTGCATTCTAACTTACGTATTTATTGTGGCATTTAAAGATGGTGAAGAGGTCTTTGCCCCGAATGAGAAGCTCAATGGCTGTTTGTCGTTTTTTGAATAGTGCGCATGCGTTTTAGGCCCCCCACTCCCTCTTCCCCCAACTTAAGAAATGCCTACTTGAATTGTGAATTTACGTAGGCGTCCACTTGTTTTGTTTACTATCAGCATCGCTGGGGTTTTTTCTGGAACTACTACAACTTTGTTTCTTCAAATATCTCAGAGTCATCAACGCTAAAAGGTTGTTTATTGTCAGTACAAGTTCTGCTAGTGCTTAAATGCTAGTAGCAGCGTGGATCACTGAAGCCTGATGCACTGCACACTGTTCAGGTTTTCCCCTCTTCACATCAGACAAGTCTTTCTCCGCACTCCACAAGAGTTTCTGCTCCTCTGTTCATTTAGAGCTATTTTTTCACCATGGGTAAGTAAATAATAGGGCCCAACCGATATGGATTTTTTAATACCAATACCGATATAAAGACTTTAGAGGAGGCCGATAGCCGATATAATGGCCGATAAATCCATCCACCAGAAAAAAATGTCAAAAATATTACTGAAAGCTAAAACACTGCATTCTAAGCTCATTCTTAAGCTCATGTCTACCTTTTAGACACCATGAACTATCTGAATTATTCACTGATTCCAAAAAATGTAAATAATAGACAAGTTTATCTATTTTATGAATATTTATTTAGCACACACACACTATAACATCAGAACATGTAAAAAACAGTAGAACAATAGATCACAAAAACCTAAAAAAAAGCTTATAATAAATAAATATTTTCCAATTGTAAAATAGTTGTTTCTTTAATAAGTCCAACAGGGGCAAATCCTAACGCAGAAAGCACTGCAGTAAATAATAATTTACTGCAGTGCTAAATAATAATAATAATAATAATAATTTACTGCAGTAAATAATAATAATTTATTATTTACTGCAGTAAATAATAAATTATTATTATTTACTGCAGTGCTTTCTGCAGTAAATAATAATAATTTATTATATTCAACTTTTACAACGGAGCCTGTAAATAACAGTAGGAAAAACACCAATATCTTTTTGTATATAATATTAATAATGCTTGGGCCTGAAAATGTTAGCATTATGTGATGTACTGCACTACTATTGCAGTAACAGAGTAGAACCCAGCGTGTGGATGAATGTATTAACCGAGCAAGTTGCTACATTTTTTTTATGACGGCAAAGAGCCATTTAATGAAGACTACACTTATTTTAAGTGAGAGAAAGAAACACGATTACTTTATGTCACTAAACATACCAGTTATGGTGCTTTTATGCACTTAGACAGCTATGCTTCACATTTTATTTGTGCATGCTTAACTTTTAGCAAGGTAGAATCATCGTAACTTTAAACACAGCGCGACCACGAGGCACACAATGACATGTTTGTTGAAAAAATGTAAGAGGAAAAACATAACTGTGTTTGTTTATTTCACATTTAAACTTACTAGTGACAAAAAATAAAATGCTCGTGAGCAGACTTCACTTTACTTGGATAAGTTGCTTTCTGTTTCACAGTCCGGTTTGCTGTGTCTCGGCTTCCACTGTAGGAAGCTATGAGCAAGGATGACTCCACCCTCAGGGAACATGAAATGACAACACATGTGCGCCATCTTCTGGATATGTAGCCCAATTACATTTTTAACAGGGCATTCTCCTTAATGGAGATGCAGAACCACATATAGGAGAAAAATAAATCAATAAAAAAATCTCGGAAAATATCGGCAATTTTTTATCGATAGCCGATATCACCCTGGACCCCCATATCGGCAGATAATATCGGCCAGCCGACATATCGGTCAGGCCATAGTAAATAACATAAAAAAATAATTGAAGAGAGCTTGTTTTAGTTACTCCTGCTTTTAATTTGACATTGTTCATCTTGTCTTCAACTCCTTTCTCTCTCACTCTTTCCCCGTCCGTGTTTAGACACCCAAAAACCCCGCCCCCCTCAACGTAGTCAGTACACTCCATTACGCTGTGTGTGTGTTTGTATATGTGTGTGTGTGTGTGTTGTGTTTATTTTCATCTCTATAGTCTGTTTAGATACACAATTATAATCGCATTTGTCAATCGTAGTATTTTATTTTGAAGAATTGCTATTATTTTTGACTGGAGAGTCTCGTGTGTCTTAGTATGACTTCCGGCCAGAATTGAAATGGAAAGCTCGTGCAAAAAATAGACCAAACGCCAAAATGATCACTTTAGGGCACTTCCGTGTCTGGTGTGAACTACACCATACAGGTTAACAAGGAGCGTTGAATGGAAGCTGCCTCGGTTCCACTCCACTTTGCGGTGCTTCCGCGTGGAGTGTTAACCAGCCCTCCGAGGCCTACGCAAACTACGTAGTACGTACAGAATTGTGACTGACAATTTAGTAGCCAATAGATAATGAAACAGGTTCGTTATCTATTGGCTACTTTATTTTAAGCCCCACCAAGTCTATAATTTATAAATATTATAATTTTTTTCTTTTGGAAACCATTAGTGCAGGACCGCTACAAGTTGATAAAACGATTTTAAAGTAAATTTGACATCCAAATTTGCTACAAAATCCTCATTAAGATGTGCATACATGTATAACATGGACACGAAAACAGTTTAATATATTGATATATAGATTGGTAAAATCCTACTTACTTTTACATGTTGCTCTGCTGTCTCCTTTTTCTCTTCCACATAAACTGTACAGATGAAGTGGCCGCCAGGTTCAGTTTTCTGATGTAATTAGCGTCCAAAACGAAAACAGAGAAAATATGGGTGAAACAATGTTATATATGATATGATGAGCAAAAGGCTGAGCAGATTTGATGTACTGTATGTGACTGAAATGCTTCAGTTCCATAGTTTAATAAAACATACAGCATTGATTCTTTTAGAATTAAAATCATTATTTCTAAATCTATATTTATCATCAATTATAAAAAGGCTCTATAGTTAAAAAAGACCATTGTTTCTAACAGGTCAGTTTTTATTTCAGTTATCAATGTTCACTGACAAAAGCAGCAGTAGCTCTTCAGACTTAAATAAAACAAAAATTAAATAATTGGAACAGCTTGCAGTTTTTATTATAACAAGCTACATAAGACGTTGATGAAGATGGTCAAACCTGAACACTGAACAGGGTAGCACTCAAATGTACACTTACACAAGAAACTTGAGATAGAAAATAAAAACAGAAGCTACAGTGTTCTTTTTCTGAGATTGTGTGTAGCTCACAGGAAAAACGTCAGGTTTGATGATATAATCAATCTCCTTCATCTGCTTCATAAGCTGCTGCTCCGTAACCTGCAAAATGGGATGGAAAAATTAATTCATACAAGGTGCAACAATGGTTTCCTTCCTCATATGGTCCCTTTATGTGACAGACTGACCTCAAAGATGAGTGTGTAATGCTCTATGAGGTCCTCAATGGTGCGACCTGCCGTGTAGTCCTGCCCATCAGTTTGGAATAGAGTGGGACCGAACACTATGGCCAGGTTGTGGAGGTTCATCTGGTTCTTCTCAGCACAATATTGCACCCTGAAACACAAACCATGAAAATAACAAGCTGACTCACATTAAGCACCAAGGCTGTGGGTCATCGTGTATCTGTTTCTCACCAGTAGAGGTGGTTGATAAGAGCTTGTAGTGTAGCCTTGTTGACGCGAGGAAGCCTGTGTAACAGGAGCTTGTATTGTGCAATTTTTTCACTTTCATCCTGAATGCCTGGAGATGGAGTGAAATGACAAAAAGAATAATAAGAGGTGGCTGAGGCTCAGTGGGTGGAGCAATCGTCTTCCAATCGGAAGGTTGGCGGATTGATACCAGCTTCCACAACCACATGTTGAAGTGTCCTTGGGCAAAACACTGAACCCCATGTAGCCCACTGATTTACATATCAGGTTGTGTGACTGGGTGATTGTAAAGAAGGTCCTGGGTTCGAATCCGGGCTTGGGCCTCTCTGCATGTAGTTTGAATGTTCTCCCTGTGCATGCATGGGTTTTCTCCGGGGACTCCGGCTTCCTCCCACAGTCCAATAACATGCAAGAGGTTAATTGGTAACTCTAATTTGTCCCTAGGTGTGAGTGTGTGTGTGAATGGTTGTTTGTCTGTGGGGCCCTGCAATGGACTGGGGATCTTTCCAGGGTGTCCCCCACCTCTCGCCCAAAGATTGCTGGAGATCGGCACCAGCCCCCTGCTACCCTGAAAAGGAAAAAGCAGGTTTGGAAAATGGATGGATGAATAATAATAATAATAAGGCAGATTAAAACTGAGAAAGGAAAGTGAAGTGTGAACATTTACTACTAAGAAAAAACTTAGACAAGTTTATGGTACTGATTATTTATTTAAAGGTACAATATATAAGAATTTCACTGTGAAATACTCCCACAACAGTCTAATGTCCCAATGATGTTGAAAGTAAGGTTACACTGTAACAGATTTTGATCTCAGCCAGCTGGGTGGTCACCAGATTTTGTCATTTTAAAAACGTTGTTCTGTGATGGAATTACTGTTTACAATAACTATTCTGCGTCCAGATTTCCTGGTTCCATAGCGAATCACATGTGAGCCTGCAAGCTTGCCAAGTCTACAAGACAAGCAGTTGCAATTCCACAACAACCAGCAGCAAAGAGTAGAGGCACTGTGGACGAACCATGGCCTCCTTCCCAAAAATTTAACAAATATAAGAGAAATAAAGTGAGGATCAACATTGGCACTGGCAACCCAGCTGAAAAATCCAGGTGGGGTTGGGGGTACTGGCTGAGAGCGGACATCTTTGTTTTTCTACATGTACTGCAGTACTCCAATCGGTCTAATTCTTAGATATTGCACCTTTAAGGGTAAATTATTCCTGAACTATTGAAATGGATTAGAGCATTCTTTAATTTTGGTGAAGAATTTTCTTGCAGCATGCCTGCTTGTGTATCTTACTTGTGACCCTGAGCCACAATTTGGCATCCTCTGATGTAAACAATCCCTCTTCTAGCTCCCTGAAGAAGCGTTTGAGCGTATTGGATACGTCATCCACCTGATGTTCTCCTTCCTTCAAACGAAGACTTCGAGCATCTTGGCGGAATCTGTCACACAGAGCTTTTATGCGGGAGGTCACACCACTTTTGCGATAAATTCCCTCTGATGTTAAACCTAGAAAAAAGAAAAGCACTCAAAAGTTGATTACATTTTTCAACCAAAATGCACACAAACGACATACTGTAAATATTATGCACAGTAAGTGAAAACACATTCGCATTCAATTCCCAGAGATGAGTAATAATCTCAGAAAAATGCACAAATGCAACCACCATCTGTAGTTATCCAAATGTTTAAACTCACAGAAGGTTTTTCCTTTTGTGATCACAGCAGTCACTGATGAGGGAGACTTCATTTTCTATGAACTAGCTGCTCATGTCAGCTATCAGAACAACTCTATCACTGACTGAAGAGCAGCACGAAAAACTGTAAGTGTTAGAAAACACTTGAGGGTTGCAAGATCAAGCACTCTAATGTCCACTGGTACCAATGAAGCATTGACGTTCCACATATTCTTTACTTCCTTGTTTAGGTCTTGGTATTTCTTGAGCTTCTCATGTTCTTTCGTGATGTTACTGTCACTTGAGATTACCACATCTATCACTCCTGTGTTCTTTTCTAGTTTGCCAACCAACGTTATGTTTGGTTGGTTAGTCATCATGTGTTTTCCACCTATGGAAGCCCTGTCATTCTCCACCACTCCTGGTGGAGCTAGAGCCCCCCACTTTGGCTGTAGGTCCTCTAGTCCAGGCATCTCCAACCCTGGTCCTCGAGAGCTACTGTCGAGAATTTTTTAGATGCATCCCTGCTCCAACAGCTGAATCAAATGAATGACTCATTAGCAGGCCTTTGCTAAACTTGATGGCTTGCTGAAGAGGTAATTCAGTTAATTGATTCAGCTGTGTTGGAGCAGGGACACATCTAAAACCTTCTGGACAGTAGCTCTCGAGGATCAGGGTTGGAGATGCCTGCTCTAGTCTGTAGTTAATACAGATGTTCCTGTACAATACTGATGATACCAGACAGGCTGGGACTTTACCAGGAGTAAAGGTGCCCAGCCTTAAAAAAAAAAAAAGAAAAACGTTTTTCTGAGTCCTAATTTGAATATTGTAGGTCCACAAGTGTTCTTGGTTTCGTACTGGGTGTGAAAATTGCACAATAACTTCTCTTACTGTTTTTTTTTTTTGACTTAAAGGAGGCAGGTGCAGAAATCAGGTAAGTTTGATTCCATCAAAATCCCTGATGTCCCATTGATTTTGCTCATTAGTATTCATCAGCTCGCGCAATTGAGACCACGCCAGCAAAGTTAGCTCAACATGGCGGACCCTCAGTATTGTTGTGTTACACTCCAGCTGGACTTAAACGATGCACATAGATTTGCGGGACAAACTAAAGTTCCATCTATTCTGATCCCTTTTGGAAATCTCCTGTAACTTAGCATTATGCAGGATGTTATTAAGTATGTTACTCGGACAGTCGCTGTTGCGCATACGTGGTGTGGGAGGATACAGGAAGTTGTGCTCTCATAGGCAAGCTGCTAGCCAATCTGAGTCCAGTGAATTAGCATAATGAATATTAATAAGCAAAGGCCCGAATCAAGGTCAATTTTCAAGCAGGCAAATTACGCTGAGGTTGAACTAGAAATTTGTTTTTTCTAACTTTTTTTAGATGTTAAATATTTCAAATTGCAGGTTAATACTTCAGAAATAACCACAAAGTCATGAAATTTGGGTGACAGGGCACCTTTAACAAATTCAGCATCAGATTGCATGTGATAACTGCATTAATCGTAAAAACAGTGTTTTACCCTGCTGGAGGCAAGGCAGAGAAAGTCACAATAGGAGCAAACAGAAAAATGGTGGTGGACCAGAGCTGCTTTGTTGTTACAGTTCACTGATTTGTCCCCCAGTTTTTACATCCCCTTATTACAGTAGCAAGATTCCACAGACAGAGGGCACCTAGTGTGATCACACAGTTGATGAGACTTTATACTTTCATAATGTTGATTTCTGTTTCCAGATGTTTCTTACCACGCTGTGTGATGTAGTCAATGCAGCTGAGTACGATGACGGGGATGTCTGTCTCAGTGAGCTGCTGTTGGCACAGTGTGTCCCCTCCACTCCCTCCTGCTGCCTGAATGGCTCCACACCAGCCTGCAAAGTCCAGCTTCCTTTCTCCCTCGATATACAAGGTTCTAAACAAAAAGGAGAACAAGAAAAATAAAAAAGAAAGCAGGGGAGTGTGTGAACTATCTAAAAAATAGACTTAAGCATCCTCCAAGTATCAAGGTAAGGTTTCTTTTACTAAAGGTGCAATATGTAACAATTAGACCTAGTCATCAAGTCTGAGTCATACAGTTCATGCAGAAAGAAAAAATGTCCGCTCTCAGCTACTCACCCCTTCCCCTCCCTGATTTTTTTGCTGAGTTGCCAACTGACCGTTCGCTGGCCCCACTCCCAAAACGGCCATTGACCAATCACACAACTGTTACTATGTGAGCAGTTCCGACAAACATTAACTCCAAACAAAATGGTGAAGCGATGCACCCACATCTAGTAACTACTAACTAAATGTCAGGAGGAGCTCGGTGCTGAGGACTGTCCAGAGAGGTGGCGTGGCCCACCCATGGACGAGTGTGAGCCGGCTCGGGATTGCTACTGGCTGTTGGCGACGCAGGGGCCAAGGTTTGGATGTGCTGGCAGTTAGGAATGCTCATCGACTGCGAGGGAGGCTGGCTGCAAGCGGACGGACGCCACTAGGCAGAGTTGATCTGGAGAAAGCAAAGGAGATCAAGGCTGGTTCGATTTGGAGGACGTCGCATAGGTATTGCTCCAAAAAAAGGTCACTAATAATCTGTCGCGCTGATCATATTTTTCGGACAGAGCAACAGTAACTAAGATGGGCGGGACTCAGCGAAAGCTCAATTCCAATGTTGAACCTTGTTTTATTTCTCTTGTATTTGTTCAGAATTTCGGAAGGAGGCCGTGGTTTCCTAGGTTTACTACAAGTTACCTCAGGGCTGCTTCTTTTAATGACTTCCATTCTGTCAACAGTGCTTCTACTCTTTGCTGCTGGTAGTTGTGGAATTGCAACTGCTTGGGTTGTAGACTTGGCAACCTTGCAGGCTCACATGTGGTTTGCTATGGAACCAGGAAGTCTGGATGTGGAATATTTATTGTAAACAATGATTCTGTCACGAAACAGCATTTTTAAAATGACAAAAACTGGCAACCACCCAGTCGGCTGAGATCAAAATCTGTTACAATCTAACCTTGCTTTCAACCTCATTGAGACATTAGACTGTTGTGTGATTATTTCACTGTAAAATTCTTACATATTGCACCTTTAATTAACAAACATAGATTAACTGAAAACTGTTTTCAAATTTGGAATGAAGAATTTAAGAAAATTTATAGGACAGATTTTTATATCAATGCAGAGACATTAGGTAAATTTTAAAAGGTCATTTGCACATTTCATCCATCTCACCTGCCCTTCTCCACAAGCACTAAAACGTCATTGTCTTGTTGAATTGCTGTTAAAAAATGTTTTAAAAAGGTTAGAAAAATATTGCACAATAATTCATTAATGTGCCTATTTTTTTACAAGAACATTTCCAAGGATTTGCATTTTGATGTCTTACAAAGTTCATTCACTTTCCGGAGGTGGATCTCCTCTCCCTTATTGTTCTCCAGGTAGACATGCAGCGTAGAGCCAACAAGAGCAAACCACCCCACTTTGGATTGTTGCAGGTTCAAGCCATCCTTACACTTCAGACGTCCGATCCGCTCAAAACCCAGTTGCAGCAAAGGTTCTGCAGAGGGGGGGATAAAACTCTACAGAGAGAAAGGGGCACGTGACTGTTTGCCTTTGGATCATTTAACCACTTGGTTTGGTGAAAACTGGTGACATATCTCACTGACCCCCCAACCCCCCAAAAAAAGACTGATTACACTGTTTGTTACATCAGTTTAAGCACAAGACATTTCATTTGATTTGTTTCACGTCATCATGTCAAGTGCAAAGAGTAACTAATAGGGATGTCCAGATCCGATCAAGTGATCGGAAATTGGGCTCGATCACGTAGTTTAAGACTCGATCGGAATCGGACATTACCTCCCAATCGGGACTTGGACATAGATGTACATATATTCTTATTAGTTTTTAACACATATACACCTTTTCGTGTGACGTCAGTATCCGGGACAGTTTCCCTCGCAACCTGCAGCCGCCTTTTTAAGAGGGGACGCATTTCCATGACGACCGATCGCAACGTGTGTGAAAATGTGAATGTTGACAGTCCTGTAGTCTACACAACAGTGGAGAAGATGAGGACTTATAAAAGCCTCAATTCGTATATTTTCTTCGAGGTAAGCTTTTTTAATTGGCTTGGTGGATGATGTGTTGAGAATGTTACCACGTTAGCTCCACTAGCTTCGCTAGCCCCGTTAGCATGAGTTCCGGTGTTAGTTTATAGTCATATTAAATCCCTATGATATTATGTTAAACTCATTCGTGGAGTGGAGGTGATCACTTACTGCGTGCAGAAGACAGCCCATGATCATGTTACTCTTTCTGCAGTGTCTGCCGTTCTGATCTGTTTATCTAATTACATAAGGTTTTATTTAATAAAGTAATATCCGTCCACTGGTTTGTGTGCGTTTGGGCTGTTTGCGTGCTCACAGTACAGAAATGCGCTCTCGTCATGTTCGTTTTTACACACAAGTAACAACTTCATGACTCCCCACAGTGAAAAAGCCCAGGGGAAACCTCAGAAAGTGCTGGGGGTCCGCTGTCATCCCAGGACTGCTGGTTGTCCTGTCCCTGCAGCTAAATATTAAATAGGGTGAATTAAATACAACATAAGGAACGCCCTGGATCTGTTTATTTGCTCCTTTTTATTCATTTTTTAATGTAAAATCAGATTGGGACACGGTATCGGCCGATACTCAAAATCAAATGACTCAGACTCGGACTCAAGGTCAAAAAATCTTGATCAGGACATCATTAGTAACTAACACATATGCACATATGAAACAAACATGCAATAGAAGTCTTTCCAAACAACTGGGCAGCATTTCACGAGATGTAATTAAAAACTACAAGCTCCATGTATGCCATGATTTGTTCACTTGAGGATAGAGGAGAAGTAAGTGTTACCTTGGCAATGGACTTGATCCACTCCTTGTGGGTGTCTGGGTCATCAGTGCCAAACAGATAGATGCGCTCAGAGTCAGTGTACAGTTCAAAGGTATATTCGTACCTGAGGTTGAGAAAGATTGAGAGTGAGTGACATAATTATCAGAGGACATTCAAAACAATCAGTTAAAACGTGTAAGGTAAGTAAGGTGTGTGTACCCATGTTTCTCAGGTCCGTTGACTGTCAAACAGACGATTTCCGATGCTTTTAGTATACCATTAGGGTTGGAATTCTTGTCGCTTTCATAATAGCTGAATGTGCCATCATTTAGCGTGCACCATCGCCGACTGAACTCTTACAAGATGGACAGACAGAGACTTTTTCACAAGTGGAAAACTATAGCCGTGTTACTAGGAGTGACTGTCTTTCTTAAAGTATCACACCAGTTTACAAAGCTTTGAAGTTTATTAATATTGAGCATTAGAGCTCCACAGAGCTTTTCATACATACCCTCCTTGTTCTTTCGCTCTGTGACAGCTCGAGTCAAAGACGCAGTCTTGAACAAAAAGCCGTTGTACGACACACAAGGTGACGGCTGGTAATGTTCTGGATCCTGCGCCTCCTCCATATACAACTGTGGCAGCTCTGCAGAAGAAGAAAAAAGAACATTATTACCAGGACATACCTGCTGAGAGTGTGATGTGTAATGTAGCACAAAAATATCTTCATTGTCTCTACTATCACTACAGGATGATAAAAACAAATCATGTAAATCAAGTAAAATATGAATTTTCCTACACTCAGAGTCACAAACAACACTGATACTCAAACTATCCTGAAAAGACAAACGGGAGAATTTTAGATTGTCTTCACACTGATGATTGTCTTTGCAAACAATACGGTATGCACAAAGCTGTCTGACAGTGTAAGATATTAAAATATTTTTAGGGAGAGATTAAAATAGGGTTTTACACTTTCATCTTTATCCAATATCTTATCATATACAACTGACTTGTTTTCATTTCATGAAATGAAATTTCTTTTCATTGTATTCATTACAACTTCGAAACTTCAAACTGATTGTTGGTGTCTACTCAGTGCACAGGGCTTGTACCTGTGTTCAGATTGTGTCTGATCAGCTCTGCCTGTAGATGCTGTGAGTGCACGCTGGCCAGAGACTCAGGGGTTGGACAATCTGTAATACCAGTTGAACAATTTACATCTGCCCCGCAGAAAATCAGGCTTAACGTCTCCAGCAAGTCACTGCACTGCACATTGATGCAAAGAGCCTGGAAGGAAGGTGACAGAATAAAAAAACTGAGACGCACATTGAGAAACACTTAACACATATCAGCATAAGAAACAGCTCCATCATAATGGAGGTCAACTCAATTTTCCACAGCAATTGTAAACATTTACTCACCACACCTGCATTACTAAGAATTACAAAGAGACGAAGATGTGAAGTGCATTATAATAATGTGTTTGTCTCACTGTAAAGTTACTATCTGCATGATGGCCAAAATCAGTTGACTAACTTGAGGAGTTTATTACAATTTTACCAGTTGAGTAAAATAAATTAAATTATTTTTACACACTTGGGTTTATGTGGACCTACATGACTGAGAATCTAAACTAAACTACTAACTGACTAACTAAGTAACCTCTCGCGCGCACACATACACACACTTGTCTTGAATTTAACCATTAAGCTCTTTGTGGTTTGAGAAATTCCACAGCACTCTGTCACACACTGACACACAGTTTCACACACAAACACACAGAATTTGCCCCTCCTCTGTTTAAGCTCGACTGAGCCCCAACACATACATCCAGACAAACAAAACAATTAACACACTTTAAAATTGCAAGCAAGAAAATTCTGAACGTCTAGCTGGGAATGTCTGATAAATTTTGCCTTTACATATGATCATTTTCTTGACTACTGTTGTTTCTGATTTATTCTGACCATCAGCTTTAGCATAAAGAAAGAGTCTTGCTGTACTCGACTAATTATACTAGGTTATACAGTGGGGCAAAAAAGTATTTAGTCAGCCACCAATTGTGTAAGTTCTCCCCCTTAAAAAGATCAGAGAGGCCTGTAATTTTCATCATAGGTATACCTCAACTATGAGAGACAAAATGAGGAAAAAAAATCCAGAAAATCACATTGTCTGATTTTTAAAGAATTTATTTACAAATTATGGTGGAAAATAAGTATTTGGTCACCTACAAACAAGTAAGATTTCTGGCTTTCACAGACCTGTAACTTCTTTAAGAGGCTCCTCGGTCCTCCACTCGTTACCTGTATTAATGGCACCTGTGTGAACTCGTTATCAGTATAAAAGACACCTGTCCACAACCTCAAACAGTCACGCTCCAAACTCCACTATGGCCAAGACCAAAGAGCTGTCAAAGGACACCAGAAACAAAATTGTAGACCTTCACCAGGCTGGGAAGACTGAATCTGCAATAGGTAAGCAGCTTGGTGTAAAGAAATCAACTGTGGGAGCAATTATTAGAAAATGGAAGACATACAAGACCACTGATAATCTCCCTCGATCTGGGGCTCCACGCAAGATCTCACCCCGTGGGGTCAAAATGATCACAAGAACGGTGAGCAAAAATCCCAGAACCACACGGAGGGACCTAGTGAATGACCCGCAGAGAGCTGGGACCAAAGTAACAAAGGCTACCATCAGTAACACACTACGCCGCCAGGGACTCAAATCCTGCAGTGCCAGACGTGTCCCCCTGCTGAAGCCAGGACACGTCCAGGCCCGTCTGCGGTTTGCTAGAGAGCATTTGGATGATCCAGAAGAGGATTGGGAGAACATCATATGGTCAGATGAAACCAAAATAGAACTTCTTGGTAGAAACTCAACTTGTCATGTTTGGAGGGAAAAGAATGCTGAGTTGGATCCAAAGAACACCATACCTACTGTAAAGCATGGGGGTGGAAACATCATGCTTTGGGGCTGTTTTTCTGCAAGGGGACCAGGACGACTGATCCGTGTAAAGGAAAGAATGAATGGGGCCATGTATCGTAAGATTTTGAGTGAAAACCTCCTTCCATCAGCAAGGGCATTGAAAATGAGACGTGGCTGGGTCTTTCAGCATGACAATGATCCCAAACACACCGCCCGGGCAACGAAGGAGTGGCTTCGTAAGAAGCATTTCAAGGTCCTGGAGTGGCCTAGCCAGTCTCCAGATCTCAACCCCATAGAAAATATCTGGAGGGAGTTGAAAGTCCGTGTTGCCCAGCGTCAGCCCCAAAACATCACTGCTCTAGAGGAGATCTGCATGGAGGAATGGGCCAAAATACCAGCAACAGTGTGTGAAAACCTTGTGAAGACTTACAGAAAACGTTTGACCTCTGTCATTGCCAACAAAGGCTATATAACAAAGTATTGAGATTAACTTTTGTTATTGACCAAATACTTATTTTCCACCATAATTTGCAAATAAATTCTTTAAAAATCAGACAATGTGATTTTCTGGATTTTTTTTCCTCATTTTGTCTCTCATAGTTGAGGTATACCTATGATGAAAATTACAGGCCTCTCTGATCTTTTTAAGTGGGAGAACTTACACAATTGGTGGCTGACTAAATACTTTTTTGCCCCACTGTCATTAAATCAATACTTCCTATTAAACTTTGCACACTATTAGCCATATTGTTACAGACTGAGCCATTTTGTGAAAACACTGTCATTTGATTGTCTACTTCACAAACAGTGAAGAAAGTGTGTCCAAACCTTTGACTAGTAGTGTAGATCAGTTAGATGAAAGGGAATAGTGGACTCTTAAATGATAGAGGAAAAGCAAACTGATTATAGATGCACATGTGAAAGCAATCCAAGTATAGGTCAGTGTGCTGTGGTGAAAAAAACCCAACAAAAAAAAAACTAATCGTGTTCCCCTCTGACCGTATGACAAGAATCAAGTGGAACAAAGTACAATGAGGAAATGAGTTGTTTGCCTGTTTGAAGGCCTCACCCTTCAACATCTGCTGTCTATACAAAAAAGACCAATGTAATAACACAAAGAGAGAAGAGATGAGAAGGAATCTAACAAGAATCTCCCCCAGTTTCCCCAGAGAGAAACTAGGACAGAGAGAATTTATCTGAGTGTGTCTAAAAAGAATCTCAGACCTTCATTTGCCCTTTGCAGCTACACAGGCCATAGTTGGACCAGAAAAAAAGGGTGAGGGGAAAGAGAAGAAAGAAAATATTGTGAAAACGAGATTAAAGCATTTCAGTCAGGCACACTCATCAGAGGCTGGAAACTATAAAATCACAAGGAACACATGCTGCCAAAACTTCACCCAGACTATCACATGTACATATATGTTCATATATTACACCCAGATGAGAATAACACATACATGACTCATCATTAGATCACCAGGAACAGTTCTTACAGACAGAGTAAATACAGAGAGGGAGAAGAAAGACTTCTAAAAGGGAGGAAAAGAGAAAGAGACACACTTAATTTCCCGAGGGGAACCTTCCTGGGGGATTAATAAAGTATTTATCTTAACTTTTTTTATCTTAAAACAAGGAGCTAAACACTGGAAATTAAACAAGTCATCCAACTGCATCTCCAGCTGATCTCAACACACATAAAAAAGATTTATTGTCTAAAGTCCCACAGACTGAATGAGGAAATAAGAGGACTGGAGAGGAGGAGGCAAAAAATGTAAAGTAACACAATGAGAACAATGCTACAAAATCCCAAATGCACAAAAACAAACCCCCCAAAAAGTTTTTCGTTTTTGTAATTGATAAATTCCAATAAAACTCTGTCATCAGCACAGTCAGCCCAGTGTAGCTGATGAGCTCAAGTAAATCAGGATTTGTTCTCCAAACTATTTCCAACCCGTGCTCTCATAAACAGAAACCTTTGTTCTGCAAAAAGTGTGTGAGGCGATAACGTCGTTCTAATTCCTGATAACTGCTCTGAACAGGAAACTAGCAAACATTCTCTTATGTGATTAGATTTTTACTATAAATTACCAAAAAAAATTTACTGGCAAAATAGCTTCATACTTATTTTTACTCAGATTTTTACTCTAACCCATTAAACATGTAGCTGGCATCAACAAACAACAAGCTGACATGAGTGGTTTTGGAATGTATACAATAATAGCTCAGCATAGAGGAAGCTAAACTTATGAAAGACTGTCAGTTGACTCTCAGCATGCTGGTGACAAACCAGTGTGTCGCCTCTGGGAAAGAAAATCAAGTGGAGTTTGCCAGCAAAGAGACACATTTAATAATTTTTAAGTTGATTGCTCACAAACATTAATTTGGAGGTAAAAATAAAAACTCTACAATATTCCCCCGTAAGAGAACAAATTTTTTAAAATAAATATTTAATTACTTATTTTGTGGATTTTACAAAAGCTTATAAAAACTGCTTTGAATAATGCAGCTCAAGTTTTAACAGTTTTCCACTTTTAACTTTTCTTTATTGGCTTCAAGTAAAATCCATAAAAACAACTGCACAAAAGCTGTAAAAATTAGGGTATAATATCCCAACAACACTAACCTTGCATTGTGCTTTGGGGCGGGTGCTCAGGTATGATTGGCAGCAAGTGCCCAGGCAGGCAAAGCAAAACAAACATGGCTGCACCGATGGATGTACGCATAAAAGCAGCTATTGAATCTGTTTTAGCAGAACTAGAAATTATTTCTTCATTGAAAAGTGAGCAAAGGTAAGAGCTTTGTGCATTTCTTGATGGTAAAGATTAGGGATGTCCCGATCAAGATTTTTCGACCACTCCAGCACTTCCTGAGGTTTCCCCTGGGCTTTTTCATGGCGGGGAGTCATGAAGTTGTTACTTGTGTGTAAAAACGAACATGACGGGAGCGCATTTCTGTACTGTGAGCACGCAAACAGTCCGAACGGACACAAACCGGTGGACGGATATTACTTTATTAAATAAAACATTATGTAATTAAATAAGCTGATCAGAACGGCAGACCCTGCAGAAAGAGTAACATGATCATGGGCTGTCTTCTGCATGCAGTAAGTGATCAACTCCACTCCATGAACGAGTTTAAGATAATATCATAGGGATTTAATATGACTATAAACTAACACCGGAACTCAAGCTAACGGGGCTAGCAAAGCTAGTGGAGCTAACGTGGCAACATTCTCAACACATCATCCACCAAGCCAATTAAAAAAGCTTACCTCGAAGAAAATATACGCATCGCGGCTTTTATAAGTCCTCATCTTCTCCACTGTTGTGTAGACTACAGGAATGTTAACATTCACATTTTCACACACGTTGTGGTCAGTCGTCATGGAAACGCATCCCCTCCTTAAATGGCGGCTGCAGGTTGCGAGGGAAACTGTCCCGGATACTGACGTCACACGAAAAAGTGTATATGTGTTAAAAACTAATAAGAATATATATACATCTATGTCCGAGTCCTGATCGGGAGGTAACGTCCAATTCTGATCGAGTCTTAAACTACGTGATCGAGCCCAATTTCCGATCACGTGATCCGATCTGGACATCCCTAGTAAAGATGTGTTGTGCTTTTCTTGGTAGTAACAATGTGTGTGTTTTTTTCCTGATGCAAGAGCTTGATTTACTGTGATTGGCTAAAGACAAATCATGAAAGCCAAACACTTGCTGGCGTGTCCTCCAATCAGCTTAAAATATTAAACCAGACGGCCCTCCCTATTATAGATGGTTTCAAATGGAGCGGTTCAAGATGTATGTGTTTCCCCGACTTGACAAGACATGGGGCTACACATAGATCTGTCAAAGCCAGGTTACAACAACACTGTAGTAGCATATCATTCTACACCCACTGTTGTAACATTCCCACAATTCCTTCAGTTTCCAAGAATGGCAGAACGGAACACACAGAATCCCAGTTGTTGTGGAACCAACAAGTTTTTTTTGGGCTGAAATTTTTTCTTAAACATTGTGCAGGCTCAAGTGTTCCTGAACTAAATCCTCCACAGTTTTCATATATGAGATGTTCTAAAGATGTTCAGAAGAAATATCAAATGCAATTTAAACCGCCCCTTGAAAAACGTAATCGTCCCATATTTAGAAACAAAAGTATGCATCCCGTATTGACCTAAAAAGGGACGCACTTTGACCCATATTTCCATGAGAATGAAAATTAGTCTGTAAAATGTCAATGTTTTGTATGAAAATATAAGGTAAACTTATTCCTAGGCTCTCTCCTGCTCTGTGACCAATGAGCTAACAGCACACAAGTATGACAATACAGAATCCCACTTATCTCATTGGTCGAGGTGCGGTTGCTTGCAAAGAAGATAGCGGAAGACAGACAAGGCAGCATTAATGAGACAGGCTCTGACACCACATAAGCAACTTTCAAAGCAAGCTTTGGGATTTATAAAAAAAAATGTAGCGGAAAAATGTGCGCAACTTTAAGTTGACTAAGGACCTGGCTTACGCACATTTTGGACATGAAGAGCACCTGCAGTGCTGCTGCACACAGAACAACAACACCCCCCCCACACACACACACACAGCCCCAATCAGACATGCGAAATATCAGCAGGGGGAAAGATTGAGACAGAATGTCACACGTCGTTTATAAGACCAATACAGAAGGCGTGACTTTCTTATTTTTTTAACCAATTCTTTAAATGTGCCAGAAATTTCAGTCAGGACATCACATATTTTGTGCAGTTCTTCTGCACTTCGTTCACCGCACTAGTCATGTCCTTCTGTGCCTGGTGGGACAGCATCAGTTACCACCCGGTCACTTTCAGGTGCGCCATGCGCTCGAGGTGCACTGGTGAGACAGACCAACCCTACAGCCACATCTTCGGTTGCCTCAGATGCCTCGTTGGACGCTTCGTCCAGAGTCAATGATGGACACATTTGATCTGTATTAATAAAAGGCTTAGTCTCCTCTGCATGGTCAGTGTTTCCCTCCTTCTCTGGCATGATGCCATGCATGCTTGCCGGTTCGAGTACTGCTGAGATCCTAAGAGCGAGCTGTGGGGGATCAGAGGTGCCAGGGGGTCCGCAAGTGGCAGACACACTCTGGCGGTTCAAATCAGATACTTAAAGGTCCTGTATCATGAAAAATCAACTTTTTGGAGCTTTTAACCATGTTGTGATGCTATTTCTTTATTTAAAAGAATTCCAGAGTGGTTTTTGGCTTAATTCGTGCATTCCTGAGTAATCCTCCTGAAACCTGCGCTCTGAGTAGCTGCTTTACTCGCTCATGTAAAACGGCTGAATTGAGCCCCTCTACGTCACAGTGTCATATCAGGAAGTTCCTGATCAATCCCTGCTGCCTCTGTAGTAGGTACGAGGCGAGCTGCGAGAGTCCGAAACAATTTATCAGGAGCTCATCACAGCCCTTTAAAAGAAATATGCACAAAAAGGGCTAAAAAAATTCACCACGTCAGGAAGGGTAAAGGCAATCAGGTTGGCCGGCCCTGCCAGCGAGGTGTCCCTTATTTATTTATTTTTTCAGGGAGTTGGCAACGCTAGTCTGAACATAGCCTTAGTGTCTCCACTGGATGAATATTTAGTCAAGTTTTGGCATCCATCCAATTCAAGGTGATCATCACAGTTAAACTACTGTAGTCGAAAGTGGCCAAAACTCAGTCAATTTTATAAATAACAAGTAAGTTTGGTGTTGTAGTAGCTGAGAGTCATTCACATAATGTAGTACACTGAGTGCTAACAGATCACAAGATCTTCCAATGTAGGTTGAGGTAACACATAACATTAGCTTCAAGATTTTACCAAAATGGCTCAATCCCTTTTCATTGGCTGTTCTTGCATCAATGTGACATTCAATGTGAGATTCTCTCTTTGTCTCCCATCACCAAACCGGTAAAAGGAGATGGTCTTTTTTTCTGGAAACTGGTTCTGCTGGAACTTTCTTCCAGTTGAAACATTTGTTCCTTCCTCAAAGGAACTCAAAGTTTGTTTTTTCATTTGACCCTAAAGAGAATTTTACCAGTGCACTGCTGCAGGTTAAAGTAGCTGTACTAAAAATCAATAGCTAGCAGTAAAACTGAGACAGAGGAGGAAACAGGCCACGTGTTCACCAATAGAAGTGAACTTAGAAAACACACAGATTGAAATACAAAATAGGCACAGAATGTGCCCATACATGCACATTAATATGCATGTTAACAGATTTCAACCCACTCCAGGGTCATACACACAAACAATCCCTTCAAGCATACACTTACAAATCAGCAGTTACTACAGTTTTATACTACACTTTGCAACTTAAACACAAACACAGTTTCAAAGAAATTCCATCCGGAAATCCAAAGTCCATTAACATACCACAACACAAGCTTGAAGCTACCCTCAATAAACCAAACATTCACAATCTTCACTAATCTAACTGAGCAAAACAAGAGATGAAGTCACGTAAAAAATATTTTCACTACCCTCACCTACAGAAACACACAAACTGAGCTCCAGGTTTTCAGTTCCTTTCAAAAACTGCTAATTTAATGTCAGTGGACCAAGAGAACCAAACAAAGTTCCAAATAGAAATGTCTGCAAAGGTTTTCAGACAAGAAAGGTAACAAGAAACTTACAAATCAGAGGAAAAGGCCGAGAGTGAACAGAACAGAGTAAACAGATCAGCTTTCTTCTGCAGTCACTACCATACAATGAGGACAGGAGGAGGAGTAGAAGAGGAGGAGAGGTGGAGTTACAGCACATTCACTGAGTAATGATGTCACATTAAGGAAAAAAAGAGAAAACAAACAAAAGATGAAAATGTAAAGAGGATTGAAAATACAAACTGTAAATGGTAAATGGCGTGTACTTGTATAGCGCTTTACTCAGGTCCTACAACCCCCAAAGCGCTTCACACTACAGTTTGTCATTCACCCATTCACACACACACTCACACGTTGGGTGGTGATAAACTACACATATGTTAACACACACTGACAGAGGCGAGGCTGCCAGATACCAGCTCTGCCAGACCCTCCGACCATCACCAAACAGGCAAAGTGGGTTAAGTGTCTTGCCCAAGGACATAATGGCCAGGCGATGTTTTACTCCGAGCAGAGCAGGGATTTCAAACGGTGCCCTTCTGGTTACAAGATGACCCGCTCTACCGCCTGAGCCACAGCTGCCCCAAAATACAAAAGTTAAACTGATTTTAGTAAATTCTATTCAGTAGCACTTAAGAAACTCAAACATCATTTTGAGAAGTGTTTTATCACTGTCTTCTGATGTAACAAGAAAGATTACACAAACAAATTTACCACCTCAAATTTCTTAAGACACACCCAAGCAGAAATATTCTCAGCTGAGGAATTTCAAGTATGTTTATCTAACATAAAAAAACAAAACAGGTAGAGAAGCCATCAGGTCATTTCTCTCTAAAATCTGCTTTCAGAAAGTCAGTAAACTGCAGAGAAAATCTGAGTAACTCCCAGAGACTGAACTGAAGATTCAGGTGTACCAGGAAAAAAAAGGAGCAGCAACTTAAACCTCTTTAGACATCCCAAACAGAGATTCACACACACATGCGTGTGCGCACACACACACAGTTCAGGGAGGAGAAATATTAACTCATAGTCAAGAGTTAACAGTGAGTCACTGACGCACTCGAAGAGCCTGTGAGCTGGACACATGGTTGCTTGGAAGTGGGTTAAGAGGGTATTAGGAGACCAAACAGACTGAGACACTTTTTTTTCTTTTGGCTACACAAATACTTTTTTAAACACAAAACATGCAGAACAGCAAAACAATACAAAGAGCTTCTCAGGCTGTTCTAAAATATCCCATGGCAGCATTTACACTCACACTAATGAGTACAAAAATTAAGATGACCAAGTTGGTGGTTTTCAGAAAAATGTTGTCCTGAACTGAACGGCAAGTCAGTAACACGCAGATATGTAACATTCCTGATGCACCATCAGTTTGCCTTTTGGGTGATTTAGAAAATGTTGTTATGAAGTCGAACACAGTCCACATGGTTTTTATCGCCTTATGCATTGCTAAGAAGACAATCCTTATGAACTGGAAGAATAAAAATAATCTTAGTATTAAACAATACAGGCACCTATTGATAGACCATATTAGTCTATTGTCTCTTTACAGTATGAGTGCTGAATGGAAGCTGGGGTGGGTTTAGGTTCTCCTTTTGGGGCGGTGCTGGGCAGCTTGCCTTGGGCGCCTTGGTGTCAGAAGTAGCCTCTGCCGGGTTCCCCTGCCCTTGGTGGGCTGCGGGGAATGGCGTTGTTTATTGGGGTAAGTAGGGGAGCTGGCTCCCTGGGAGGGAATCTCCCTCCTAGTCCTTTCCTCCCCATCCCATCCAGCTTTCCTCCTCCCACTCCATCGCACAATCCCCTCTGCAACACAGGGCCTTGGGATGCAGGTTCTCTCCATCCTGGTGGCAGACTGCATCCCAATTTTTACCCACAGCTTAAAACCTCTCTATATACACATACACATTACACACACAAGGGGTTCTTGAGGCTGGGCTGTACTCTAGCCCTCTGTTTTAAATGCACGTTAGAAAATCCAACACCATCAATTCATCTGAGCAGGAGGAGTGAAGTGCAGGGTCTTCTCACATCCCTGTTCTCTGCTTGCTGCCGGGGGATGGGGGGCGGGGGAAGACCTGGCCATCTAGTCAGGGTCAGAAGTGGGTAACGGTGGTCTGTGGTTTCGGTGTTCCTGGTGATCTGCTTTGTTCTGCCTCAAAGGGGAAGGAATCAACTCCTGGGTCTGGGATTAGTTGCCACCTTGGGGGTACTGGTACCTAGGTCCAGGAGTGTAGAGTGTGCAAGGGGAGTGTAAGTATGTCTGTGGTGTCTATTTTGGCTTCTGTTCACGTTGGTGTGTATGGTAGAGTTTGCGTATGTGTGCAAGAGGGTGGGAATGTATGCTTGTGTATGTGTATGACTGTTTGTCTATGTATGTCTGTCTTTGTCTATGTGTCAGGGTGGGTCTTAGACTCCCCCTCTGTCTAACAATATCTTATGCTCCTTTATTAGGGCCCATCTCACCCCACCAGGCTTCCCACTGCTTACTGGTTTCCCTACCAGCTCGTGCACTGGGGGTTTCTAGAGTTTGGGGGTGGGTGCTTGGGGTGTGTACTGGCCTGATCCCAGTGGCTGGCTGGTGGGCTGAGCGCTTCCTGGCTTTGTCAGATACCTGCTTTGGGGGGGTTACCCTTGGGTCTTGGACTTCAGATCTGTGTCCTGGAGTGCTTGGGGTGGCTGGTTGCTGGCAGGGCCTGTGAGATTGTCGCCACGGCTTCCTAGGGCACCTGTCCTGTGGTTGCGGGGCGACTGTGCTTGAGGTTGACTATGGTCTTGTCTGGGAGGGGGTTTTGGTTGCTCCTGCGGTGGCCTACCTATGCTCTGCTGCTCCGGGGGTTGGGGCCTGAATCCCTTGGGCTTGGGTTGGCCCTGTGGTCTGCTATGAGGTTTGGTGGCTGGGCTGGGACTTTTCACACCCACTGTCAAACAATTTTATGGAGAAACCTTATGGTCATCCATGCACACAGATATTCACAGACACTTACTGACTTGGGCTGCAGCTGCCACTGGGGATGTTGTGTGTTAAGCAGTGCCATTATTCGTTCGATCCACAATGACCTTATCAGTGTTTAAATGTAGATGTTGGCCGACGCTGCTCTTGTTTTTGTCTTTCAGCAGGCGTTGAAGCAGATTTCTCTCTCTCCCACCTTCTCTTCTACCTATTTTTATCTATTTTTCCTCTTTTTTCTTGTTTTTCTCTGATTTCCTCTCTCCTTTGACATGGCCGCTGATTCAAAAAAATTGTAATAAACAAAAATAGCATCTAAATAAAATCCCAATAAATAAAAGTAACAAGCAAGTAACATGCTCAGCTTGTGAAAAAAAAATCTGTCAGGCATTTCTATGCATTCGGACATCAATTCCGACTGCTTTACTGCCAAACAGGACATGGGGGGAAAAAAATGAAAAGGCCAGATTGAATTTTGCCAAAAAACAACTAAAAAAGTCAGCCCAGTTCAGGAACAGCATTTTTTGGACAGATGAAACTAATATCAACCTGGACGAGAACAATGGGAAGAAGAAAGTACGGACAAGGCTTGGAATGTCTCATGATCCAAACCACACCACATCTTTTGTAAAACATGGTGGAGGCAGTGTGATGGTGTGGACAGGTATGGCTTCCAATGGCACTGGGTGTTTATTGATGATGTGACAGTAGACAGAAGCAGCTGGATAAATTCTGAAGTGTATATGGATATACGTTGCCAGGCCAAAAAAAAAAAGTTGCCACCTGGATTTAACTAAGCAAATAAATACGATTAGCTTATTTGTAATAATTACTGCATGGGCGCTGATCTTTCAGCTTGGCAACAAGTTATTTAATCCCAACTGATGCAATGAGTTGCATCTCATTTCTTAAACAACCATGTTGAAAGACACATCCCATGGTTGAGGAAAAGATGTTAGTCTGTTTAAGTCATGGCATGCATCAAGTAGAGAAAACATCTAAGGAGATAGCAGAAACTACTAAAATTGTTTTAAGAAGTGTCCAACACATTATTAAAAATTGGAAGGATTGTTGGGACCCATTGTCTTCAAGGAAGAAAGGTGGCCAGAAAAATAGGTAACGCTTCCTTTTACAGTCTGCTAATTACTAAGATTACTTACCATATAATTCCCAATACATTGTTCTGTTTTCTAAGCAACCAAACACACTTTTACCATCTTATCTTCTGCAATGTTGCTACATAAAAGATTACATTTTACTTAGTAAGTAAGTGGAAACTGGACTGTAAAAGGAAGTCTGGCTTGTTTCCATGGTGTAACCAGGTTCTTACCATAAAATTTCTAATACATTGTAACAGACACCTTTACCATCTTATCTTCTGCAACAATGAAAACGGATTGATCTTGTAATGTTTCAGGCATGGAAACTCTCGAGAGTGCATGGAACAAGGAGCGGAGACTGTTCTTGAAGTTAAAAGATTTATTCAGTAGGTGCAGAGTGAGCTGTCTGCAGGATCTTTGTAACCAGAACTCATGTTGTTCTGCAGTGGGAAAAGGCCAGAGTCAGAGGATGGAAACACAAGTGAGTTTTACTCGATGATATTGGAAACAAAGTTCAGTGTTAACGTAGAACTTACGTAGTACTTACAATCGGACCCAATGATCACAATTGATGCACTATGATGTGACCAATCCATTTATTCACAGTTAACCACAGACACATTGTAAGAGCTGGAATCATAAGATAAAACATAAAATCGTTCACTTCATATAACTAACTTTCAGCCTTTGCTAAATACACCATAAAAATGGGAACGCAAGTACTAGCATCAGCATGCCAGCTTACTCCAAAACTTACAAGAAATAAATTTCAAAATTATCTGAAATGTAAACAACAGATACAATCCACAAACATACCTGTTCACCTTTCAACTAGATGCTAAATTAAAGATGGATGGAAATTTATAATCTTTTGATTAGTTTTCTGCTGGAAAACAGCAGCATATCAACCTTCCTCCTCCACCTTCTTCTTCTTGTTTCTTGGCAGGTGCCATCTAACTTTTGAGTGCATTTCTGCCACCTACTGAACTTAAATATGTAAAAGGTAGTGAAAAACCTAGAGAGAAACTAAAAGAAACTTGGGGTGGAGGAATAAATGTAAAGTATTAACTAAATGGTGAAAAAATTAAATATAAGTTAGAGATCGTTTCAAAGTTGTTTACTGAAGATATTTTTTGGCTGCATTTATATTGCTACCCACACTCCAGTACAGTAGGTGGCGTAAATGCATCTAAAAGTTAGATGGCTCCCACCAAGAAACAAGAAGAAGAAGGTTGAAATGCTACTGTTTTCCAGAAGATAGCTGATCAGAACCTTATCATTTTCCATCCATCTTTAATTTAACATCTAGCTGAAAGGTGAACAGGTATGTTTGTGGATTGCATCCGTTGTCTACATTTCAGATAATTTTTAAATTTATTTCTTGTATGTTAACAGGTTTTGGAGTGGGGTAGCATGCTGACGCTAGCACTGTCTCCTTTTTATGATGTGGTGAATGATTTTATGTTTGATCTCATGATTTCAGCTCTTATGGTGTGTCTGTGGTTAACTGTGAATAAATGGGTTGGAATACCACATCATAGTCCATCAGTTGTGATCATTGAGTAAGTACTATGTTAACACTGAACTTTGTTTCCAATATCACTGATAAAACTCATCTGTGTTTCCACCCACTGACTCTGGCCTTTCCCCACTGCAGAACAACATGAGTTCCGGTTACAAAGATCCTGTGTTCCTGCAGACAGCTCACTCTGCACCTACTCAACAAATCTTTTAACTTCAAGAACAGTTTCCGCTCCTTGTTCTGTGCACTCTGGACTGTTTTTCATGCCTAAAACATTACAAGATCATTCCCTTTTCATCATTGCAGAAGATGGTAAAAGTGTATGTTACAATGTATTAGGAATTATATGGTAAGAACCTGGTAACACCATGGAAACAAGCCAGACTTCCTTTTACAGTCCAGTTTCCACTTACTTACTAAATAAAATGTTATGTTTTACTTAGCAACATTGCTGAAGATAAGATGGTAAAAGTGTCTTTTGATTGTTTAGAAAAGAGAATAATGTATTAGGAATTATATGGTAAGAACCTGGTAACACCATGGAAACAAGCCAGACTTCCTTTTACAGTCCAGTTTCTACTTACTTACTAAAAAAAATTTTGTGTTTTACTTAGCAACATTGCTGAAGATAAGATGGTAAAAGTGTCTTTTGATTGTTTAGAAAAGGGAATAATGTATTAGGAATTATATGGTAAGAACCTGGTAACAACATGGAAACAAACCAGACTTCCTTTTACAGTCCAGTTTCAGCTTACTTACTAAGTATTCATTAAGAACTCCAGCAAGAACATACCCAGTATTTAAGATGTTCCTCGTAATCAAGACTTCTTCTCTACCAAGGCAGTGCCTCAGTAAGCAAGATGCCTTGCCTACTAAGGCAGTGCCTTGGTAGGCAAGGTTCCTTGACAATGAGAAACACCCTTAGAGTCTGTGACCTTTTTTCTTTAGTAGCAACTTTTTTTGGGGGCCAGGCAGTGTGCTTTTGGCTCAGATTCAGCCAAATGCAGCAAAGCTGATGGAATGGTGCTTCACAGTAAATTGATCAAATTTACTGTACTGTACTGTACTGAAATTGATAAATTACCTAAAATATACTGTGAAAGCAACCCCAGAGTTTCTTAAGTAGAATATTCTGCAGAGATCGAGTCAGTAATAGATCTCAACCTGATCAAGCAGCATTTCTCTCATAGGCTAGTTTGTTAGCCAGTCTGAGTCCAGCAAATTTGAATAATGAATATTAACGAGACATCCCGAAGTCTGCCAAATCTTGAGCCAGATAGATCGAAAGGCCTTTTAATCAGTGTTTCCTATCATTTTTTAGATATAAAATGTTTCATATTACAGGTTAATACTTAAGAAATAACCACAAAGTCCTGAAATTTGCATGAAATGGCCTATTTTAGAAACACTGATTTGCAGACGTTTCAATCTATCTGTGCGGATTTAAGAACCACTATGAAGGTAAGAAAACCTGTGGAGCTAATATATTCAACAGAAACCTCAGAAAAACAGTTTTTAATGGAATGGCCTCTTTAAACCATTTATTAGTCAGGGAGCGAGACCTGAATAACTGATGGCAAGAATTGAGGGAATGTTCTCTATCGTCTTTTGCAGGCGGTCTGTTCATTGCTGAGAAGGTGTCACTCATAAGGGAGATGGGCAGAAGCATCCTTCCCTTTCCCTCATCCCTCTGACCAGTTATCAGAAATAATCACAAGAGGTGATAGTCTAAATTATGGCTCTGCATTTAACCCATCCTCATCTGTGAGGAGTAGAGGGCAGCCATTTTGTATGGCACCCGGGGGGCAGTTTCAGAGTTCAGTATCTTCTCTAAGGAAGACACGTAGCCTGCTGGGACCCAGGATCAAACCCCAATCTCCCAATTGGAGGATGATGTCCTTCCCGATTAGACTAAAGCTGTCCTGTAGCAGTTGCACGGTTCAGTATCTTGCCCAAAGATATATTGACACATACATTGTCGGGACCCGGGACCGAACCCTGACCTCCTGATCAAAAGACAATCTCCCTCCCCACTAGGCGATGGCCACCCCCAAACTGCTAATGTTGGAAACGCAACTATTTAGGAAGAATCCAGTGTTTTTCCAACCGTTTCCTTTCTTCTCAAAGATCTCAAACTTGTGTTTACAGAAAGCTCTTAAAACATTAATCTTACAGAAGGAAAGAGAAGAAGAGTGGAGTAAAGTTATCCCTTTAAAATCAGCCACAATAAATAAGTTCTGATACTGTTATCTCGTCATGTTGTCACCAAAGCATGCCTCAGATATTTATTGATTCCTCGGGAACAGTGTCAATTTGTGAACAGTCAATGTTGCATTGTGATGCAAAGAAGTCAGGAAACACCTCACTGAATTTTAAATGATTGTGTTGGTATAATCAGTTTGGTCAAGATTGATTTAAAATCTTTGTGTTTTTACAAAGCTTTTTCCCCCAAAATTGGGTCATCTTTTTTAAAATGATGTCTCAAATAACAAAAAAAAACATTCTGCAGATACAAACTCAAACATGAGGATAAAAACACAGAAAAGATGATCTAAACGCGTAGTTTAACTTACATTGTTGAGCTCTTTCTGATTGCCATACAGTGGATGGTATTTCCTGTATTTGCCCTGACGATATTTATTATTGATGAATCTTCGTCTGTCTTCGCTGCAGCTGCTGGGCATCAATGCTTCACTTGGAGGGACATTAGCTGCCCAGAAACTGTTTACCCGTTCATTACCCAGCTCCACAAACACCTGTGCAAAATAAAAGTTAAAAATAATAATAAATTCTATCAAAATGTAGAATTTTTGCAGATACTAGTAACTGTTTGAATATGTATTTTCAATTTTAAAACTCAGACAAGAGAGAAAACATTCATGTTAGAACATGTTAAAAAAAATGACCTCAAAACTGAATATACCTGTCAACCTTTACAGCTTTTAAAAAGATGAATTACAGGAGTTAGATTGCATGGTGCTCATTGAGCAGGGGTGGTGGTTGATTAAAATCACACTGTCTACATTGCACCTTTCCCATGCAGTCATTCCACATGATAAATACATAAGCACACACAGACAGACAGACAGACAGACAGACAGAGTGTTTGTATAAATGTATAAACATACACACTAACAGACATATGCTCTGGTGCACACAGAGACTAAAATCTTTGTACTGTTTTGTTTTACGTTAGTTTTTGTTGTCTCCAAGTTTTTTTTCTCCCATACCCCACTACTTGTACCTTGATGTTGTAATTTAAAGGTGACATATCATGAAAAATCCACCTTTTTGTCCTTAAATGCTCTGTGCTAGTTAATTTAGAGTGTCTCCATTAGGACTGTGGACGAGGCTTCGATTACGTCGAAGACTCAATTCTTTTTGTTTTGTTGATTTTTGTTTTTGGTTTAAAAATGTTAAAATCAATAAAAACTTAAATGACAAAAAAAAAAGACTCACTTCTAAAAATTCATCGAGGTGAAATTTGGCAGTCGACGCACCACGTGTACTTGCCACACACACGTGAGTGACCAAAACAAAGCAGCATGTAGAACGAAACTCCATTTCCAAGCACCTCTCAATATCCTGCACTGCTAATCTACATGTCACCAAACAACCCAGGCATTCTTTACACGCACGTGCACACGTGCATTGGTGAGGTCACACACTGATGTTGGTCAAGAAGGCCTGGCTCTCAGTCTCCGCTCCAATTCATCCCAAAGGTGTTCTATCAGGTTCAGGTCAGGACTCTGTGCAGGCCAGTCAAGTTTATCCACACCAGACTCTGTCATCCATGTCTTTATGGACCTTGCTTTGTGCACTGGTGCACAGTTATGTTGGAAGAGGAAGGGGCCCGCTCCAAACTGTTCCCACAAGGTTGGGAGCATGGAATTGTCCAAAATGCTTTGGTATCCTGAAGCATTCAAAGTTCCTTTCACTTGAACTAAGGGGCCAAGCCCAGCTCCTGAAAAACAACCCCACACCATAATTCCTCCTCCACCAAATTTCACAGTCGGCACAATGCAGTCTGAAATGTACCGTTCTCCTGGCAACCTCCAAACCCAGACTCGTCCATCAGATTGCCAAATGGAAAAGCGTGATTCATCACTCCAGAGAACGGGTCTCCACTGCTCTAGAGGCCAGTGGCTTTACACCATTGCATCCGACGCTTTGCATTGCACTTGGTGATGTGTGGCTTGGCTGCAGCTGCTCGGCCATGGTAACCCATTCCATGAAGCTCTCTGCGTACTTTACTTGGGCTAATCTGAAGGTCACATGAAGTTTGTAGCTCTGTAGCAATTGACTGTGCAGAAAGTCGGCAACCTCTTTGTACTATGCGCTTCAGCATCCGCTGACCCCTCTCCGTCACTTTACGTGGCCTACCGCTTCGTGGCTGAGTTGTTGTTGTTCCCAAACGCTTCCATTTTGTTATAATAGAGCTGACAGTTGACTGTGGAATATTTAGGACCGAGGAAATTTCACGACTGGATTTGTTGCACAGGTGGCATCCTATGACAGTTCCACGCTGGATTTCACTGAGCTCCTGAGAGCGGCCCATTCTTTCACAAATGTCTTGCTTCACAGTCTGCATGCCTGAATGCTTGACTTTATACACCTGTGGCCAGGCCAAGTGATTAGGACACCTGATTCTGATCATCTGAATGGGTGAGCGAATACTTTTGGTAATATAGTGTGTACTTTCAAAGCACAACTGCTTAGCTCTGAAAGGTCCCTCTATCATTTCAATGGCTTTTTAAAAACCCCTTTTAAAGGTTTACAACCAGTTTAGTAAAGCTTTGAACACCGGAGCTCCCGTTAGAGGTGTTAGCATAACACGCTAGCATAGAGCTACCCTGGTCTGAAGCTTCTCGACAGCTTCTGTAAACGGAGGATCTACGTGAAGTCTCTAACAAATTGGTGTATGAAAATTTGTATGAAAATTGCAGGAGCTGGGAAAACAGAAAAATTTGTTAAAGTTGCCTGAGTTGAGCATTATTTGAGAACGACTTATCTGCTTGCTACCACAGCTAGCAGCTCGTCACTTTTGTGAATTGGCTGTACCCTGACATTTGTGGCTAGATATAGCCAGTGTGCGGTTTGTGAAAAAAGCAGAGGGTTTTTTTTTTCACTTTCATACGGTCCAAAAGAACCACGGTGAAGGGGGGGATAGCACCCTGTGATGGATGGTTTAGCAATATTGTTATCCAGGTGGAAATTCCGACAATTCGGGAAAATGGTGGTCCCAGAAGAGCATTAAAATTCGGGATTCTTGCGGTTAAATCAGGAGGGTTGGCAAGTATGGTCAGACGAGAAAGAGGAACAAAAATAACTTATCCCCCCAGGGATAAAAAATAAAGGACCGAAGGGGGGGACATCAATAGCAGAGGGGGGACATCAAAAGCAGAGGGGGGACGTCAAAAGCAGAGGGGGGGTAAATCCCCCCCGACAAATCGAACACTGGACATAGCTGTGTTCTGTTAGCTTTAAGTCAGCCACGGTTACATTCATAACAGCGTTATATGCTAATTCTAACCTACGTTAGCTAAACACGGATTTTTAGACACTAACTATTAGGAGAAGTCAGACACAAACACAGATCGCACCACCGAAGTGAGCAGAGCTCAGATGTTTCCACATAAAAGTTGTGCTGGTGTGAGTAGTAACATGGCAAATGGCATGTACTTGTATAGTGCTTTACTCAGGTCCTAGGACCCCCAAAGCGCTTCACACTACAGTATGTAATTCACCCATTCACGCACACACTCACACGTTTGGTGATGATAAACTACACACATGTTGTAGCCACAGCTGTGCTGGGACACACACTGACAGAGGCGAGGCTGCCAGACACCAGCGCCGCAGGGCACCTCCGACCACCACCAAACAGACAAAGTGGGTTAAGTCTTGCTTAAGGACACAACGGCCAGGCAATCTTTTTCTCTGGGCAAAGCAGAGATGTGTAACATGTAGACGTACACTCACCGGCCACTTTATTAGGTACACCATGCTAGTAACGGGTTGGACCCCCTTTTGCCTTTAGAACTGCCTCAATTCTTCGTGGCATAGATTCAACGAGGTGCTGGAAGCATTCCTCAGAGAGTTTGGTCCATATTGACATGATGGCATCACACAGTTGGCGCAGATTTGTCGGCTGCACATCCATGATGCGAATCTCCCGTTCCACCACATCCCAAAGATGCTCTATTGGATTGAGATCTGGTGACTGTGGAGGCCATTTGAGTACAGTGAACTCATTGTCATGTTCAAGAAACCAGTCCGAGATGATTCCAGCTTTATGACATGGCGCATTATCCTGCTGAAAGTAGCCATCAGAAGTTGGGTACATTGTGGTCATAAAGGGATGGACATGGTCAGCAACAATACTCAGGTAGACTGTGGCGTTGTAACGATGCTCAATTGGTACCAAGGGGCCCAAAGAGTGCCAAGAAAATATTCCCCACACCATTACACCACCACCACCAGCCTGAACCGTTGATACAAGGCAGGATGGATCCATGCTTTCATGTTGTTGACGCCAAATTCTGACCCTACCATCCGAATGTCGCAGCAGAAATCGAGACTCATCAGACCAGGCAACGTTTTTCCAATCTTCTATTGTCCAATTTCGATGAGCTTGTGCAAATTGTAGCCTCAGTTTCCTGTTCTTAGCTGAAAGGAGTGGAGCCCGGCGTGGTCTTCTGCTGCTGTAGCCCATCTGCCTCAAAGTTCGACGTACTGTGCATTCAGAGATGCTTTTCTGCCTACCTTGGTTGTAAGGAGTGGTTATTTGAGTCACTGTTGCCTTTCTATCAGCTCGAACCAGTCTGGCCATTCTCCTCTGACCTCTGGCATCAACAAGGCATTTCCGCCCACAGAACTGCCGCTCACTGGATATTTTTTCTTTTTCGGACCATTCTCTGTAAACCCTAGAGATGGTTGTGCGTGAAAATCCCAGTAGATCAGCAGTTTCTGAAATACTCAGACCAGCCATTCTGGCACCAACAACCATGCCACGTTCAAAGTCACTCAAATCACCTTTCTTCCCCATACTGATGCTCGGTTTGAACTGCAGGAGATTGTCTTGACCATGTGTACATGCCTAAATGCACTGAGTTGCCGCCATGTGATTGGCTGATTAGACATTAAGTGTTAACGAGCAGTTGGACAGGTGTACCTAATAAAGTGGCCGGTGAGTGTGTGTGGGTATATATATATATATATACAGTGGGGCAAAAAAGTATTTAGTCAGCCACCAATTGTGTAAGTTCTCCCACTTAAAAAGATCAGAGAGGCCTGTAATTTTCATCATAGGTATACCTCAACTATGAGAGACAAAATGAGGAAAAAAAATCCAGAAAATCACATTGTCTGATTTTTAAAGAATTTATTTGCAAATTATGGTGGAAAATAAGTATTTGGTCA
>SSNP01000031.1:587890-614671 GCA_006937955.1 Pachypanchax playfairii
GCCCTTGCTGATGAAAGGAGGTTTTCACTCAAAATCTTACGATTATACTGATAACGAGTTCACACAGGTGCCATTAATACAGGTAACGAGTGGAGGACCGAGGAGCCTCTTAAAGAAGTTACAGGTCTGTGAAAGCCAAAAATCTTACTTGTTTGTAGGTGACAAAATACTTATTTTCCACCATAATTTGCAAATAAATTCTTTAAAAATCAGACAATGTGATTTTCTGGATTTTTTTTTCCTCATTTTGTCTCTCATAGTTGAGGTATACCTATGATGAAAATTACAGGCCTCTCGGATCTTTTTAAGTGGGAGAACTTACACAATTGGTGGCTGACTAAATACTTTTTTGCCCCACTGTATTTGTGTATTATACAGTAAGTGAACACTGTAATAATGACAGGTAAGGAAAGATTTCTTTAATTTTATTCAAGTATAGATTTTTTTTACCCCCATTTCTCATTTGACTCAACTGTGAACACAGCAGGAACCCTGTGCATTTTCATTTAAACTAGAAGCAGGTTAAAAATACCCAAAGTAATGAACAATGGAAGCAAGAGCATCAGAAGTTCAAGTATGACGGTATTTTATTTGCTCATGGGAATTTTGGCAACAAGCATCTTGTTTGTAAAGTGTGTTTCAGTGTAATGTTATAAATAATCAATAGCTCACCTAATTAAGATAGCTTCCTGAACAGACTCCGTCTGGAGAAAAAGACTTCATTCAGCTAGTTTGATATCAGCTAAGACCAAAGTGGATTACTGTTGCCTTAAAACTGCTCCAATTTCCATAATTTAATAGCATTTCATTTTATTCAATTAAAATTCAAATTCAAACATACTTCATTAATCTACCGAGTTTATGGGAAAAAATAGGCATCTTCATGACTTTGAGCCGTCACACTGACAAACTGATAGCATCAGCTGTCAGCTGGAACATTGGCGCTCAGGCTGAGAAACATATCAGTCAAACAAAACAAAGTAAGTCAGCAGGACTCTTCAATAATTTGATAATGAACCCCACCTCTGATGAACAAAAAAACTCATGCAGCTCAGCCAAACCAATGTTAAGTACGCAAACACGCACCGCAACATTTCATCTGGTGCGTCTTTTATATTTAGACAGCGCATGCGCACCTGCGGACCACTTATGTGCACCCCTGCTTATTACCCTGCCAAGCTACTCTCTGCATGTCTGAGTTCAGCCACAGTACAGTTCCTGACAGTTTTAGATGTTTTAAAACAGTTAAACTCTTTCTGGGTTGCTGTGCAGCACCCGGAGGTAAACAAAGCAAAAAAAAAAAAAAAAAAGAGGACAGACGGGAAATACCTGATAAAATGCTCTGCAGAGGAGTGCCAAAAATTATGGGAGATGTTTGGCCTTCAATAACTCAGTAAAGGGTTAGTGTCACTGTAGCTGCTGTGATTTTCAGTAAAGGGCAGGACTGACAGAAGGAGAGACCAGCAAGTATTTCACAGACACTCATGTATAGAAGATAACAAAAGCCAGGAGCTTACCCAGAAAACCTGGTTTATTTGTAAAATGTCTAATTTTAGCACAAATAAACCCAGTAAGAACAGGACTGATTAAATTAAAATGAGAATTTGTTTGAAATCTCTTTAGAAAGTTGTCTTTGCTTTGTGCTTTCTAATCATTAATTTGTGTCCTTTTCATTTCTATAACATTTAAAATATGATGTGAAAAGTTTCCCTTTAAAGTCTAAATAGTGGAAACATTATTTACTGATTGATGCTGATTGAACCTCTTTGTGTACTCACTTGGACGTTGGCTGTTCCTCTCTGGAGACTGCACTGGCTGTGTGTCAGCTTGAGTTGACTGCTGACTTTTTTCTTGCGTTTGCAGTGTCCTGGTGCGAGGTGGGATCTGTGGACTGTGGTCTTTCAGCTGATTGGCTCCTGTCTTGATTGTTGGTGAACTGGGGGATAAAGGCATATAAGACAGGTCAATAGAGGAGCGAGGAGGAGGAAGAGACGAATCCTCAGACACCATGGGAAGCTCAGAACGGGCAAAAAATCCACGCAGAAGGCTGATTCTACGCATCCTCTGATGAGATGTTCTCTTTTAAACACCCCCTTCTCCTTTCTGTTGAACTTATAAAGACCACTGCATTTAAAAGTCAAGTCTAAATTAAAAACAGCTGTGAGCTAAAATTCTGTCCCAACTTCATGTAAAACAGAGTAAATATGATTTAGTTTGGCATGTCGGCTCCACTCCACTGCTGCATTGCTTTCAGCCGTACACAAACTGATCTCAGTGAAAAATATGCTTCTTCACTTCCTCTTGTCAGTCTAGTTTTTCTTCTTTGCTACTTGCTCAAGCAGCAAGTTTAAGCCTGCCCACACAGCAAAATGCAACATTCACATAAATAAGGAACATCTGCATATGTGGTAAATATAAGTCTTATTGTTTCATTTAGGACCTAGAATTTGAAACTTGTGAAGTTTGGGGGGTTCTTGTGAAAAAAAATGCTCACTCTTTATGTTTTGGGTTGTGAAAATGTTTTTTTTTTGGGGGGGGGGGGGGGGGTATGCTTACATCCTGGTTTATAGAGAAGAATGTGCTGCTGATAAGGTGTAGTTTACAGTTTGAGTTTGTTTATACAAACATTTCTGTCTGGAAACCTTTAGCTCAGTGTTTTTCAACCTTGGGGTCCCGACTCCACATAGGGCCAAAGAAATATCAAGTAATTGATTACAAAATTGCAGATAAAAATATTTTTAACTCATTGTTCTTTTTTTTAAATAAAAATACCACACCAGTGGCATCGCCTGGCCTGGGCATTCGCAGCTCTAGCCCCAAACATTTTTCATCAAGCCCCAAATGTTTTTTCACACCAGAATTGCACTATGACATTGATGAAGAAGGCAGTTTTGCATTTTCCTGGCTTTGGTGAATGCAAAACAGGCACAAAGGTATGACCAATCAGAGAGGAGTTGTACAGAGATGGGAAATCCTCCATGTTTTTTTGGCTGGCAGCCTGCCCTTGCCGGTGTTAATCTAAAAATAAGAGGAACAGTGGTTATCAAGAGGTAGTGTTGGAGCATATATAAGCTGAGAAACGAACTGTTGGCTTTTTCCATTGATGTGAAAAAAACTGATTTTGTTGACTTTCTGTGTGACCGGCAGGAAATGTCCATCTTTATATTTACTGGACATCTTTGGAAAACTAAACAAACAAGGTATCCCAAGGTGGTGACTTGAAGGAGAAAGTATAATCAAATTAAGATGAAATAGAAGCCTACTGTGGTACTCACTGTGGCCAGTTTTAAATCGCAGCGGTTGTTTGTTTTTTTTCAAAATTCTGTATATGAGAGATTTTTTGTTCAGTAGCTTATTAATTTACAGCATTATAAATAAAGCCTGTATTCTGATCATGGAAAAAAAATTGTGACTTTGTGCACTTATCTGCAAGACAGTATAACAAACATGATCAAAAACTAATTCTAGAAAAATTATTTTTTCATGGTGGCCAGACATTTGTGGTCACTGATCACAAAAGGTTGGGAACCACTGCCTTAGCTCTCTGTGTTTAGATTTCTATTAACAGAGAAACCTGGACAAATGTACAACTCAAAGAAATATAATTTTGTCTGCTGTTAAATAAAATTTATCAAGAGAATACTGAATAAGCACATAAAAGCTTTACCAAAAATTAGATGCAGAAAACTGCAACTGGTGTGTTTCTAGGGATGCCCCGATCAGGTTTTTTGCCTCCAAGTCCATTTTACCATTTAGCAACTCTGTTAATGAACAGAGCACTTCTGTGAGGTAACTTGAACAATTAAATAATAACATAAATTCTTCACCTCTGGACTTTATATATCTGAGTCTTGATCAGGAGTTAAGGTCCGATTCCGATCAAGTCTGAAACCATGTGATCGGGCTGGATTTCCAATCACGTGATCGGATCTGGACATCCCAAGTTTCCAGTTTACAGGTGGTGACTAAAGAGCAACACAATTACATAATATTACTCCTGTTGGGTCAGCGTTAGCCCTGGTTGTGGTTTTTTGTTTGCAGTAAAGCAGAGTAAGTAGTGTTAGCTTGGAGATTTTTGACAGTATATAGTTCTATGTAGCATGACCTGACAAGTTGTATTTGTCAGTTTAATCGCTACTGGTAAATTAAAAAGACAATTCCACTTACCAGTGTTCCTACAAATGGTAAATGGTCAATGTCCAGTATTTGTATAGCACTTTTCTAGTCATTCAGACCACTCAAAGAGCTTTCACACTACAAGTTTTACATTTACCCATTCACACAACCCAATATGTTGATTGGGGGGAAAGGGTGGGGGCTAGCACTCATACAGCCCGATGTGCAAATCAGGGGGCAACATGGGGTTCAGTGTCTTGCCCAAGGACACTTCGACATGTGGCAGAGGAAACAAGGATCGATCCACCAACCTTTCGATTGGGAGACGACCGCTCTAACCACTGAGCCACAGCCGCCCCATACCCATTTGACACATTCCCCATTTCTGTTCACCTAACTTAACAGAAATATCTCTGTTTTTAGGTACAAATAAAACCAAGACACACATGAATGTTAAAGATGCTATTCCATTAAAAAACATTTTTTCTGAGGTTTCTGTTGAATATTTTAGCTTGAAAGGTGTTCTTAACTTCATAGTGGGTATGAAAACAGGTCAACAACTTCTTATACAGTTTTTATTTGTCAAACTATGCAGGTAGCGAGAAAACCCGAGTTCGAACGGCCTGTATTTGTTTAGTTACAGCTCCTTTGCTCATTAATATTCATCAGCTTCCGCAGTTGAAACCACGCCTAGCATGCTGCTGGCTAAAAGCTGTAGCATAAAATGTATCAAACCGGAAGAGAGTATGTGAGCTGTTGCCAAGTACAGCGGGGCAGGAAACAGTATGCCGTTTTCTCATTTGTTAGCCAATCTAAGTCTGAATCTCAACATATTAAAATAATGAATATTAATGAGTTGCTGCCCAAAAGCCCGACGAAGCCAGCTGGATCTTGACGAAAATAGATTGAAATGAGTGTTCATGAGTGTTTCTTAACATTTTTTAAAATGTTTCATATTACAGGTTAATACTAAAGAAATACTAAAGAAATAACCAAAAAGTCATGAAATTTGTGTGAAATGGCCTCTTTAATATCCACTCGTTAGGCCACACCCCCATCGATAAAATCTTACACTATACTGCCAAACATGACTCCTGCACAACACTAACAAAATCAGATCAGTTTAGAAAGCTGAAAGTTTGTACCCCCTTCCAACACTTTTGAGGTCTCAGATGTGCTCACTCTGGAAAAGGTGACCAGTACGATGAGCTGTTAGCTCGACTCCTTCAAGAGAGATTCGCTCAAATCACATTACACTTTAAAACTTAATAATTGTTATCTGATGCGTCAGTGTGAACAGGACCTCAAAGAGAAATGAGCTGCAATGAAACTTACAGAGAATTCAACTAGAGGTGCTGCACAAAATAAAATGAGTGAAAACTTCAAATCATTACACATAAAACCTTTTCAAGTAAATCACCATTAATGTTACTTTGAAAAATCTGCTTCATGTTGCCTGATTCAAAAATTTTTTAAAGAGGTCGGTCACTTTTCTATCCTTCCCTCACACTTAAACCTAAGGTTAACAGTGTTTATTAATACAAAAACCCACGACATTTGCCTTCATGAAAAAATAAACATTGCAAAAATGTTTGAAGTTATTCATGAAAAGATTTGCTCAGGACTTTATGTTCTGTCTCCTGCATTTCCCACTGCACAGAAATCTGGCACGAATATTTAACAAACCTAAACTGTGATATGAACTGATTTGCACAATATTTAACTGCCTATTTCAATGGTAGCAGGAAAGTCATGGGTTTTTGAATGCATCCAGAATTGTGAAAGTTCCTCTTTATTCCAGCTTCTTTATAATGACGCCCAAAGTAAGTTTGGTCTCTTATAGTTTACCCATTACATATTTTTAAGTTAAATTATTATCAAGATGCACCACATGTAGCAAATCTAGAATGTCTCGGAACAATGTGTCCAACTGAAGACCATAAATTTTCTACAATGAAGTGCTGAAACATTAACATTTACAGACGAATTTAACACAGAATTATGTTCATACTGGAAGTTCAATGTCTACCAAACTAAAAACTAAAACTACTCACATCAACCATCTAAATGAGGCAGATTCTCAGAGGAAATAGTGCTTATTGATGCAGTTGGGTTTCAGCTTAAGAACATGTATAAACCAACTATTTTTATTTTAACTCATATCTAAATATAAAAGCATTGCTGTTCAGAATTAAACCCAAAAAATGTCACGCAAATCCGACTATGACGGGAAACTGCCTGCAGTTCCCCCTTTTTCTCAGAGGAAGAGTGCTGAGGGGGGCAGGCTGGTTATATTTAACTCTACTAAATAACAATGACTACGAGCTGAGGAGATGATGACTGTTACGTTCTCCTCCCAAACAGTGTGAACATTAAACCCTTAATGAGCTAATGAGAATAATTCACATACTGTTAACTGAAGCTCTCTTTTGAAGTAGTGTTGGGTATTTTTAATTTAGTGAGCGTGTGTTTGCTGCACGGTTTTGCAACCTTTGGTGTTGAACACAAACTAAATGCAGTATGGTGGCACACCAGATGAACCATGAGTACATTTGTTCTTTAGCACACAATCTACATTTATGATTCATGACTTTGGTGTAAGGAAATAACATATACAAAAAAAAGTACTGAAGTGAAGAAAGTTTAAAGTTTTTCAGGACAAGTACATCAAACAGGCCTTTTTTAAGATTCCAAGTGATGTCTGTTATCTTTTCTGATCTGTTGGTAACGCCATGATAACACCATCAGTTTCACAATTGATAAAGTCCCAGAACAGGACAGAATAAGACAGTGTCCAATCAGAGCTCACCACCAAGGAAAACTTTCAGTCTCCAGTATCTCATTAAATTTCCCCATAAAAACACAAATCTCTCTAACCCCAAATGATTTTCTGAATATAAAATCTAGCATAGCACCAGCAACAACAAAATGAAGCAAGATAAAAGTGTTCTGTATTTTGAAGGAAAGCACAAAGAAATGTGTGTGGGGTGGATGCTAAGAATATTTACAGACAAAAAAGAGACATGTAATTACATGATAAGTAGAATTATTACCAGTCACAACATGTTCAAACGGAGTCCTCTTCCATGATGATATGAACTTAAACACATACCAAACATCAGCAGGAAATGACTCGATACACAGAAAATGGGAGGAGACTAGAAAGCTACACTGACAAGCAAAAAACTTGTGAAGAAAAAAAGTGTGAAGGTTAAAACAAGCCTGGTGTTGGTTCCTACAATAGCCAATAACATGACTCCCGTCAGTCTGCTACTCACTCTCTCTTTCTTTGTCTGTGAGCTACACAGGCCAAAGAGAACAACAGTTTTTACTGATGTATGTTGTTCTGCATTGTGACTTCCTCATTCTTTTTAAAGCTTAGTCGCCCTGTTAAACACAGAGAACAGGGGCTGTACTTATACCCTGGGGTTAAGCTTCAAGTACACACACCCCCCGCCGCAGAGTGAGGTAACGGAACAAACAAAAAACTTACAGAGTTTCCAACCTTGTGTACAATTACCACAAGTTACACAAACAGCACCATTGATTTAACTGAAAGGGGACACAAGGGGACAAGTGTCTGCATGCAAATATTTAAACCTCTAACATCAAGACTGGTTCACTACTAAACCTTTGTAAAACACAGATTATTATAGTGAAATGGGAGCGAATGCAAATCCTGCACAATTCTTTACTTTCATCAAGTCTTTTTCACTTTTTTCGGCTTAAAATTAGCCAATGGACTTTAAGCCAACTCAGCCAACGTGCTTCGGACATTAAATGACAAAAAGTGATCGACTGACATTTCAGGAAGTATTTAAAACTACCCATTGATATTTTACGTGCATAAACTCAGAACAAAGTTGAGAAAAGCTGTGTCACAAAACATGCCAGCAGATGGCAGTGCAGACCAACAAGACCTCACAAACACATATCAGACAGCTGTTACTATAATTGTTTCCTTTCATTATTTTTTGATTATTTTTCTACTTTCTTATTCATATTTTTCTTTAAAACTATGTGAAAGACAAAAAAACAAAAATAACAAAATGTCAACAAAACAGAATGTGTGGAATGTCAAAATCTACACAATATCAAAAATGCAAGTTAACTGTACTACTAATGACTGTCCTAACACATTCACACACCTAGCTCACACTAACTTGTTGCATTCATATGATTTTTTTTTAATTATCAGTATTTAATGCCATAGGGCAACTATGGCTTTGTATTCAGGTGAAGCTTCAATGTTCCTGATATTCCCTCACCTCTGAGTCCGGGGAGATGGTAACCGCTGTGGAATTGGTGGTGGGCCTTTAGCTCCTACTCCCACTTTCGGAGGAAGAGGTGGAAGATTTTCCTCTTCGATGGGAGATGAGGCAGGACAGCTGTGTGGGGCTTTTTTAACTCCACTGCTCACAGGTTGGGTGGGGGGTGGAATGGCTAATGTCTGAAGGCTGTTTTGAGCAGGTTGGGCGTGGGGATCAGGGATGGATTCCAGAGTAGGAACAGATGTTGGGGAGGGAGCAAATACTGGAACAAGGACAAATGCTGGATTGGAGGCAGCGATGCTGTCAGGTGTGAAACTTGGTGGTGAAGATCTGCATGGAATAAGTGGAGGGAAGACTGGATGTTGCTTGGCTTCGGGGGACTCAGGTTGCTGGGGAGGTGGAGAGGGGCTCTGGAAAGGAGTGAAGCACAGTGGTGGGCAGTTGAGGGAGCTTCGTGGAGGCACAGGCGGTAAGGGGGAGTCAGATAACGTGCAGGCAACCAGAGTAGAAGTACAAAACTTAGTCCTCTGTTTTGGAATGGGCTTGTCTCTTTTATTATCTGTTTCCAAATTCCTCTCACCCTCTCCTTTTTCAGCAGGTGCTGAGCGTCTTTTTCCAGGAATGGGCTTTGTTTCTCCCCCTTCTTTACTTTTCTCCTGCTGTCTTGGCACATGTCTTTCCATGGGGACTGGTTTGCTTCTCTGCCCAGAAGTAGGTCTGTGTGTGTCCCTGTTGTTTTGGTCTACTTCCAGTTTTTGTGCCACTGGGGCAGGAACAGGACTCTCCCTCCTTAAGCCTTCAGGATGACCTTTCACCTCTGATTTCTCAGGCTGTTCATGTTTATCTTGCACTTTGTTTAGGCTGGCCAGAATGCGTCTCTGGTGACCTGACAGGGTGATGCCCATGTGTTCCAGCTGAACCTGCGTGAGGTTTAGACACTCTTGGAGAGTTTCCAGCCCAGCATTCTGAAAAGCTGTGGCATACTGGTCCAAACGAAGCACACACAACCAGTCCAACACCTTTGCACTAGATTCTGACTGAGACATGGTCGATTTGTTTGGGTTAGCAGCGTATGTCAAGGTCAAGTTGCCATGAGTTTCCTTCCGCATATAAAATGCAGACTTCTCAGATCATTGCTCAGCAACCTGTGGACAAAACAAAACATGTCAAAACCATTCAAGAAAATAAAACACTTTTAGTGAGTGGATAATATAAAACATGTTTAATCCTGAAAAACAAAGAACATGATCGCTAAAAAAATATTATTCTATAATTTAATTGGAGATGTTTGGCTACGTTCAGACTGCAGGCCGAAGTGACCCAAATCTGATTTTTTTGCCCCTATCTGACCTGTATCTGATTTTTTTATGTCAGTCTGAATGACACAGACAAGTAATTCTTTCCCATGATAAAATTAGAAAGGTATTCTTTGATCAGTAGAAACTTCTACAGAGGTCGGGAGCTGTGTCATGCGTAATGGAATCATGTGTAATGACGTCATGGGCGATAATGCAGGGGGGAAAAAGACTGCTGTGTGCCATCATTTACACAATACAAGGAATTTGACTTGGAAGAGAGCACAGACACTTCTCTCGCCAAGGCAGCCATTTTTCGGCGCCAGTTTGAGATAAGAATCCTGAATAAGAATAAAACTGCGTTCAGTTTGTGATCCAAATCCCCAAACTTTTTAGTATGAGAGCCGTCAGATAAAGCCCATACATTCAAAATTTTTCAATATGCCAGGTAACCGATCAGCCAGAACAGACAGGCCCACCATTTTCCACTTGCCCTAGGAATCCATGGTATATCTGGCCGGGAGGGTCGAATCCAGGCATGATGGCTCCCCCTTTGCGAGCCTCAGATTTGAGAAAACCTTGTCCAATGCGTTAAGTAACCGCGATACCAGATTCAACATTTTAGGTTCAAAAATCTTGGAGAGGGGAGACTCAGAGATGCACACACAAGCAAGAAACAGGCAGGGGGCGTGTGTTAAAGATGGAAGCAGTGGCAAAACACGTGTCCTCAGCAGAAGGAAAAGCAAAGTGGAATAGTCTCGCCGCTAGAAATGAATAAAGGAACATTGTAATGACCAGAGGTCTCATTTATAAAGCTTGCTTATGCACAAAACGGGGTCGGAAAATTGCGTAAGCAACTTTCCACGCAAACTTTGGGATTTATGAAAAAAACCTAGTGGAAAAATGTGCGCAACTTTAAGATGACTAAGAACCTGGCTTACGCACATTTTGGACATGGAGAGCACCTGTAGTGCTGCTGCTGAGAAGGATAAAATTCTTTATTCGAGCAGGCATTAATGATTGTACCGCTTCGTGTGCACACGGTACTACCTCCATTTCTGCTTCGGTGAAGTTGCGCTTCCTTGATCTGCAATCCCCATTGTTATTGGTGGAATGCTGTAACGAGCCGGCTCATTTATATGCACAAGGCACTTTGCATTGACCATTTACAGCAGAAAGTGGGTGTGTTGAGGGCGGGATGTGATCCAGAAACACCTGAGCACATTTCTAGGTTAAGTGTGATTTACTGTATAAAGCAGAGATTGCGTGCAGCTGTGCGTATACCATGTTTTATAGTAGGTCTCAAACTTACTTGGTGTAAGTAGATTTTTTTACTGAGCTTAAGTATGGTTTTAGTAAGGATTCTATGCAAAGTTTTATAAATGAGACCCCAGGATGCTGCAGCACAGATTTCATCCTCAGTCCTCCTTCCATGCAGGGCTGTGGAGGATGAAATCCCTCTGATGGAATTAGATCTGAGATTCTCAGGAGGCTCGAGTTCAGAGGAAATAAAAGCTTGTGAAATAGCCTCATATATCCAGTGTGAGAGGCACTGGATGGACAGAGGACGTCCTGCAGAGTCATCTCTGTAATACACAAACAGATGCTGGGAACAGAGCAGTGCACTGCTGATCAAGTGCACTTAACACGAGAGTGGACACGGGGCGGAGGAGATGAGATGTGGCTTCCTCCTCAGAGTTATAAGAAGGAGGGGGAAGAGTTATCTCTCTAGATATGAATGAGCTTATTTGAACAGAACAGAACAGAACAGAACAGGGGTCTCATTTATAAAACATTGCACAGAATGCCTACTAAAAGTGTATGTATGACCAAAACAAAAAGTCTGAGCGCGCCAAAAAGATTTCTGATTTATAAAACCATGCGTACGCACAGTTGAAAGCAACTTCCCCTTGATAAATCACACTCTACCTGGAAGTGTGCGTACGTGAATTTGGCTCATGTCCCGTCCTGAACACGCCCAAAGCGGGCCATATAAGGTCAATGCAAAGCAGGACATGAATACTGATACATATGAGGAAGACAGGAAATATTGCAACTAAACAAAAAAAAACAATATGCGAAACTTCACAGAGACAAAAATTAAAGTGTTAGTGGGTGAAGTGGAGGCAAGGGGAGACATTTTATTTGGTGGAAACAGCAGCGGTGTCACTAATAAAAGAAAAAACTCAGAGTGGCAGCGTCTGCAGTGCAGACTGTCAGTGCAGCTGACAGGATGGTGTACGGTCTTGTGTCAGAGAAGGAGAGCGACACCGACCTGGCAGAAACAACAAATAAACCCGGTAAAGCACCTCTTGTAATACATGGCTACGTTAACAAATTTTAGCATGTTTGAAGGAGACAGACTAATATGCCGTGTCTTTTCAGCATTTGCACATAGGCGAGGATGAGGTCGTCAGACAGTCCCCAGCACCAGTGCGGCAGGTGCCCGCAGCGCATCAGCAGTGGTCGGGTTCTGACTGAAGCTGTGATACAGACACAGAGAGACTCCATCAGCGCTATTAATTCTGTAACCAATGAATTAAAAGAAATAAAGAGTGTGTTTTGCGACATGATGACAGCCGTTGGGGCCTTAAATGATTGTGATGGCCACATCCATGTCCACACAACAGTAAATGTTGGTAACTCTCATGCACCCTTTGTTTTAGTTTGAAAGTTGATTTCATTAAATTTATTGGTTAATGATACACTAGTTCTAATTGTAAGTGTACACATTTAGTTAACTACTGTATTTCACCCATTTTGTTGAAGTTAACTTATGTTTTTTCTTACCGGTGCTGAGAGTTCCTCCACTTCCTGCTTCCTGGGAGAGCTTGGACGGGCAAACATGGTTGAAGGGCTCAACTCCACTAAACACAAAAAAAATACTGAGAAGGAAGAGGCAGATTACTCAACAATGGGATACAAATATAAAAAAAACAATTGCACAGCATTTGTTTGTTACATATTGCACATTATGAGGGGTGGTAATATTGCACTTGTGTGCTTGCATGTGCATATGTGCCTGTGAGGAGGGTGGTAGATAGTGTCAGTAAGGAGTGAGATAAACCCATCCCTGTTTGATGTCCTGTGAAAGAAGCCTGACAGTAGCTGGAAAGAAGCTGTTGTGAAAGCTCGCAGGCCTGCTATGCCTCAGGTTGTAGCCTGACTTCACCCCATTTGAACAGGGTGTGTGCTAGGTGATATTTGTCTTAGAGGATGCAGTCTGCTTTCCTCCTGCAGCACTGAGCGTATATGGTGTAGATGGAGAGGAGATCAGAGCCAATTAGTCTCTCTGCAGTCATAATGACCCATTGAAGGGATTTCCTATCAGCGATAGTGGTGTTTCCCTGACACACTGTGATACCACTGGTGAGGATACTTTCAGCCCTCTGTAGATCTGAATGAGGGGCTGAAGTCCAAGTTTGGCCTTTTTCAGCAGCCTGATGAAATATAGCCTCTGCTGAGCTCTTTTCACTGCAGCTGCAGTGTTTTGCCCAGCTGGGTCTCTCGCTGAACTGAAGGCCCAGGAACCTGTAGCTCTCAGTCTGCTCAACCACAGCCCCCTTGCAGTACAAAATAACTTTTAAAAGTTGTTTTGAAACTTGTCTAAGTGGATACTCACCGAAAAACATGTCAGCTTCATTTTAGACATCACCATGAATTGCCTCTGGTCCCCTTATATTACCCTCAGCACCGCCGCTGTCCATACGCAAGGTACACAGACTGCATAGGGCTCCAACTACCTAAGGGGGCCCCATCAATGGAGCGGGGAGGGGGGGGGTTGGTTTATTGGGCTTATGTTCCTTCCTAGCCAGACTGATGACTTTATAAAACAAAAACCACACACAATATACAGTGGGGCAAAAAAGTATTTAGTCAGCCACCAATTGTGTAAGTTCTCCCACTTAAAAAGATCAGAGAGGCCTGTAATTTTCATCATAGGTATACCTCAACTATGAGAGACAAAATGAGAAAAAAAAATCCAGAAAATCACATTGTCTGATTTTTAAAGAATTTATTTGCAAATTATAGTGGAAAATAAGTATTTGGTCAATAACAAAAGTTAATCTCAATACTTTGTTATATAGCCTTTGTTGGCAATGACAGAGGTCAAACGTTTTCTGTAAGTCTTCACAAGGTTTTCACACACTGTTGCTGGTATTTTGGCCCATTCCTCCATGCAGATCTCCTCTAGAGCAGTGATATTTTGGGGCTGATGCTGGGCAACACGGACTTTCAACTCCCTCCAGAGATTTTCTATGGGGTTGAGATCTGGAGACTGGCTAGGCCACTCCAGGACCTTGAAATGCTTCTTACGAAGCCACTCCTTCGTTGCCCGGGCGGTGTGTTTGGGATCATTGTCATGCTGAAAGACCCAGCCACGTCTCATTTTCAATGCCCTTGCTGATGGAAGGAGGTTTTCACTCAAAATCTTACGATACATGGCCCCATTCATTCTTTCCTTTACACGGATCAGTCGTCCTGGTCTCCTTGCAGAAAAACAGCCCCAAAGCATGATGTTTCCACCCCCATGCTTTACAGTAGGTATAGTGTTCTTTGGATCCAACTCAGCATTCTTTCCCCTCCAAACACGACAAGTTGAGTTTCTACCAAAAAGTTCTATTTTGGTTTCATCTGACCATATGATGTTCTCCCAATCCTCTTCTGGATCATCCAAATGCTCTCTAGCAAACCTCAGACGGGCCTGGACGTGTCCTGGCTTCAGCAGGGGGACACGTCTGGCACTGCAGGATTTGAGTCCCTGGCGGCGTAGTGTGTTACTGATAGTAGCCTTTGTTACTTTGGTCCCAGCTCTCTGCAGGTCATTCACTAGGTCCCTCCGTGTGGTTCTGGGATTTTTGCTCACCGTTCTTGTGATCATTTTGACCCCACGGGGTGAGATCTTGCGTGGAGCCCCAGATCGAGGGAGATTATCAGTGGTCTTGTATGTCTTCCATTTTCTAATAATTGCTCCCACAGTTGATTTCTTCACACCAAGCTGCTTACCTATTGCAGATTCAGTCTTCCCAGCCTGGTGAAGGTCTACAATTTTGTTTCTGGTGTCCTTTGACAGCTCTTTGGTCTTGGCCATAGTGGAGTTTGGAGCGTGACTGTTTGAGGTTGTGGACAGGTGTCTTTTATACTGATAACGAGTTCACACAGGTGCCATTAATACAGGTAACGAATGGAGGACCGAGGAGCCTCTTAAAGAAGTTACAGGTCTGTGAAAGCCAGAAATCTTACTTGTTTGTAGGTGACCAAATACTTATTTTCCACCATAATTTGCAAATAAATTCTTTAAAAATCAGACAATGTGATTTTCTGGATTTTTTTTCCTCATTTTGTCTCTCATAGTTGAGGTATACCTATGATGAAAATTACAGGCCTCTCTGATCTTTTTAAGTGGGAGAAATTACACAATTGGTGGCTGACTAAATACTTTTTTGCCCCACTGTATTCGAAGCACATAACACAAAGTTGCAAAGCCCCCTTCCCCTAATTTTGGTATGATCCTCCCTGTGCCACTCAGCAGCATGTGTGGGAGGGAGGGGGAGAGACGAGCTGCTATTGTAAGTGAAGGCAGAGGAGAGGAGAGCTGAAGTTGACCAGGTACCAAAGCAAATCATTTATACTGAACAAATACTGTAAATATGACGACATATTACAAAGATTTATGTCACGCTGCTTATTTGACACATATTACATATATTGCTCTTCATATTTTTGCTAGCTCTACCAGGACTGATCAACAAATAACTAAATGAAAAGCCAAACAACAATGCTGTTCTTTTTAGCTTATCTGTGTGTTTATTTCATATTTTCAGTTGCTAACCTCCATGGCTAAATAATGCACTCTCTAAATAAGTTTCAGTTCTATACAGATGTACACAACAATGGACATATAATAAGCTAAAAGACTTCCTGGATGAGCACAATATTCTGGAAGTGTTCCAGTCTGGTTTCAAAGCGCATCACAGCACTGAATCAACTCTGTTAAAGGTTGTTAATGATTTATTCTTAGCTTTGGACTCTGGAAACTGTGTTTTACTTGTGCTTTTAGATTTAACGGCTGCCTTTGACACAGTGGACCATAATATTCTTCTCTCCAGGCTGGAGCAGTGGGTAGGCATCACTGGTTCAGCTTTGCAATGGTTCAGGTCCTACCTCTCTGACAGGAATTTCTGTGTCATGTTAGAAGATTTTATTTCTGCCTCTGCTGCCCTTCCTTGTGGAGTCCCACAGGGCTCAATTCTTGGTCCTCTTTTATTTAGTATTTATCTGCTACCACTGGGAACTATTTTTAGGAAACACTGTGTGCCTTTCTACCTGTATGCAGATGATTGTGTAACCCTGGTTACAAAAGCCTCATTTAAAAAAGAGGCCTGTCAATAAAACAGCCACAAAAGAAATGTATTGTAAGCAATAAATAGGTTAAACAAAGTCATTAGGCTTGTAATCAATGCTTTATTTCATGATATAATGTTTAAATTGGGTTTAAAAAACATAAAGGGTTAAAAATGTGTAAATTCATGTTAATACTTCTCTTTTTATTTAAAATGGCTTAAAAATGTATAGAGACTTTTATTTTGAAGGGCCGCATTCCAGCGCGACTCACATGAGCCACAGCCAATCGGGTTTGTAAGTTACTTCCTGTTTAAAAAAACGTGGGAGATACGCAGATAGCCGTTGCAGAGCTGCTTCTGAAAATGGAGAAAAACAGAGAGAATTAAGCAAAGAGTCTATTTCGAAGTTATTTTTGAACTCTGAAGGAGTTGTTTTTGTTTTTTTCAACCTGTCTGCGACCTGGCGACGTTTATACACAGTGTACATTGCCGAACAGGACTTGGTGAGTTAAAATACTGTATTTTATTTCATGTCAGAAGAATTTTGTCATGATGTTTTAGTCATTCCATGGAGATGGAGAGCTAAGATTGCAGATTTGTGTTGTTTTATGTTAAAGTGGTGGATATACACGGTGAATTGAAGCACAGGCCTGTATTTCAGTCCTGTGATGTTTTTTCTGCCGCCATGATGGCAGCTGCATCATTTTATGAAGTGCTAAGTAAGCTGGAAAAACGGACTTTTATTGGTATTTGAAGCTACCAAATGTAGTATTTAATTTTTTATGTACATTATTTGATTGTTATGACAGGCCATTAAGGTTTGGACCGGAAATTCTGAGCTAACATTGGAGTTGGATTCTGTGTGCGAGACACAAGATGGCGAGCCACCCAGGGATTCCGTGAACCGTGCATCACACAGGAGCAAAGCGCCCTCTGCTGGACATTGTGTGGTTTTCACCAGAAACTGGTAGGATCGATTCATAATTCACTGCAGAACTGCAGTGGATTCACAGAGACACTGGATTAACCTTTCAGGACACTCAAAAGGATTAACAACTAAGGGAACAAAGACATTTCTTGTGATATACAAGTTTATTCAGTCTTTTGCTGAATTATTTTGAGTTTTGCAATTATTATTCGTTGTTGTTTTTTTTTGTTAAAGGGACATAAGGCAAGATTTGTGAAAAACTACACATGCATTTCCAGTTTATTCAATGCTAATGGGTCATGAAGCATTAAAAACCCAAAATAACGAGGCCATCCGCATATGTCTGTTGCCTTGGAAACGCTGTGTGCTACATAATGCGCTGCAGTTCGACTTCAGAATTTCCCGCGCAGTTGTAGGGATGTGACGTAAATTGACGCTGCATGCGCGTTGCCGACAGCTCTTGAATAGGACGTACATGGCCGCGGTGGACTTGGATTCTAACACTGAAGGTATACTTATGGATGTTTCTGCAGCCATCAAACGACCTGCATCCACTCTCACCCCCCAAAAAAGTGGCACCACGAAGAAAAAAAAGACTTTATCAGCGGCATCTCGTGAGTCAAAAAAAAAATATGACCGAAGCCGGGCAGGCACCCGCATAAATATTGGATATGCGTTCGGTTCATGGAGGGAACTTCAGCTGCATTTGGGAGTGAAAACGGATGCTGACATGGCTCATTTCCTTGTGACCAGGTGAGAAAACATTATAGGTCGTGTTTAGAGCCTGATACAGTATGAAAATGATGAGATCAAATCAAATAACAGAGTGGAGAGACCTGACGTGAAGTATGTTAGCCTCCCCGGTGCAGTGCTGTGAAGACGAACAGTCTGTAAAGTGTCTGTGCGCGCTCCCGTGCCGGCTTGGCTGGTGGCTGCAGTTAGCCACAGCGCCTGTCGCGGCAGCACTGAGTCAGATTTTGTAAAGCTGCCTTAAGTTCCTTTAACCATACATGTTAATGCTGTAATGGTGTTATCGGAAGTGTAACTTGTTTTTTTTTGGTGGGTACCCACAACAAATTGAGAACCGGTTAAAACTTAGAGAAGGAGCTTAACCAGACTTGAACTTATCCTTGAAAATGAAGAACTAGACTTTATTTAAAATAAAGCTGAGTTAACTCAGGTAGATATAGGAAAAAAACTTGAAATCTATATAAACAAAACCTAGGTTGAAAATAATATCCTTTTAAGCCAAATCAAATCAAAAAGGGATTGAAAAACGTAATCACTTGAACAGAAAGGGAACCATTTCTTTTTTTTTTTACCTCAAAGGGATATTGAAATTTTATGTCAACTGTATGTTTTCTGTCTTTCTGTCCTTAAGTAAACGTAATAAGCTGGCAGTTCAACTCATTTTCTGGTCTGTGGTCATTAATGCACTTGGTACCAATCACTTCTCTAGTAGTCGAACCTAGCACTGAGCCCAGTGTACTGTAATTACTGTAAAAAGTGTTACAGAAGTGGCGAGCCAGCCAGGAGAAGTAATTAAAGCCCCAGCTATTATTTTCAACCCAGACCTGACAAATAGGTCAAGCCGGCAAAATGGACATACAGTGGGGCAAAAAAGTATTTAGTCAGCCACCAATTGTGTAATTTCTCCCACTTAAAAAGATCAGAGAGGCCTGTAATTTTCATCATAGGTATACCTCAACTATGAGAGACAAAATGAGGAAAAAAAATCCAGAAAATCACATTGTCTGATTTTTAAAGAATTTATTTGCAAATTATGGTGGAAAATAAGTATTTGGTCACCTACAAACAAGTAAGATTTCTGGCTTTCACAGACCTGTAACTTCTTTAAGAGGCTCCTCGGTCCTCCACTCGTTACCTGTATTAATGGCACCTGTGTGAACTCGTTATCAGTATAAAAGACACCTGTCCACAACCTCAAACAGTCACGCTCCAAACTCCACTATGGCCAAGACCAAAGAGCTGTCAAAGGACACCAGAAACAAAATTGTAGACCTTCACCAGGCTGGGAAGACTGAATCTGCAATAGGTAAGCAGCTTGGTGTGAAGAAATCAACTGTGGGAGCAATTATTAGAAAATGGAAGACATACAAGACCACTGATAATCTCCCTCGATCTGGGGCTCCACGCAAGATCTCACCCCGTGGGGTCAAAATGATCACAAGAACGGTGAGCAAAAATCCCAGAACTACACGGAGGGACCTAGTGAATGACCTGCAGAGAGCTGGGACCAAAGTAACAAAGGCTACCATCAGTAACACACTACGCCGCCAGGGACTCAAATCCTGCAGTGCCAGACGTGTCCCCCTGCTGAAGCCAGGACACGTCCAGGCCCGTCTGCGGTTTGCTAGAGAGCATTTGGATGATCCAGAAGAGGATTGGGAGAACATCATATGGTCAGATGAAACCAAAATAGAACTTTTTGGTAGAAACTCAACTTGTCGTGTTTGGAGGGGAAAGAATGCTGAGTTGGATCCAAAGAACACCATACCTACTGTAAAGCATGGGGGTGGAAACATCATGCTTGGGGCTGTTTTTCTGCAAGGGGACCAGGACGACTGATCCGTGTAAAGGAAAGAATGAATGGGGCCATGTATCGTAAGATTTTGAGTGAAAACCTCCTTCCATCAGCAAGGGCATTGAAAATGAGACGTGGCTGGGTCTTTCAGCATGACAATGATCCCAAACACACCGCCCGGGCAACGAAGGAGTGGCTTCGTAAGAAGCATTTCAAGGTCCTGGAGTGGCCTAGCCAGTCTCCAGATCTCAACCCCATAGAAAATCTCTGGAGGGAGTTGAAAGTCCGTGTTGCCCAGCGTCAGCCCCAAAACATCACTGCTCTAGAGGAGATCTGCATGGAGGAATGGGCCAAAATACCAGCAACAGTGTGTGAAAACCTTGTGAAGACTTACAGAAAACGTTTGACCTCTGTGATTGCCAACAAAGGCTATATAACAAAGTATTGAGATTAACTTTTGTCATTGACCAAATACTTATTTTCCACCATAATTTGCAAATAAATTCTTTAAAAATCAGACAATGTGATTTTCAGGATTTTTTTTTCCTCATTTTGTCTCTCATAGTTGAGGTATACCTATGATGAAAATTACAGGCCTCTCTGATCTTTTTAAGTGGGAGAACTTACACAATTGGTGGCTGACTAAATACTTTTTTGCCCCACTGTAGATGACAGAGAAAATGTTAAAGTTCCAAACTTAGTTATCATCAGTGGGATTACCGACACAGCTGCTGAGGAAGCTTTAATTGACTTCCTGAACATGTATGGGCGAATTCTGAGAACTATTAAATTAGATGACCCCCAGTCTCCCTACCACAAAAACGCCATTGTGGAGTATGAGAGTGGAGCTGCCTTAGCAGCACTTGAACCTTTACTGCCCTATACACTTGATAGTTCAAAGGAAGTCACTTATAAAATCAGAGCCCTGTCGACTGAGTATGTCTCAGCTGTTACTAACAGCGCCACCCACAGTTTTTTCAGTGAACTACGGAAAATCGCCAAATTAAGTGGCAAATCTTTTGAATCTGTTCTACATGAGCACCTTTCCGAATGTGCTCAGTCAGTTGCAACCAGCCCAGAACCATCTGAAATATTAGTTTCAACTCAAGAGACACAGAGTGAACTTACTACTCCAGTCGCTAGCCCAACACAGGCAACTCAACCACTTTTCCAAAGTGAAACTTTAGAACCGACTAAAACTAATGTAAGCATCAGTCCTTCTAAATCAGTCAACCAACCACACCACCAACCCCTGAGGTACAAAAAGTCGTTGTGGAGCATATAGTCCGAAGTGAAGCTCCTATCTCACAAGTCAGTGCCTCTTTCCGTCTACGACAGTTCTCAGGCAAAGTACCATGTCCTAGTCACGAGGTTGACTTTGATTCCTGGCGCCACAGTGTTGAGCTCATACTTCAAGACCCTGACATGTCTGACTTGCAACGCTCACGAAAGATCTTGGACAGCCTTGTGCCACCTGCCGCAAGTGTGGTGAAACCTTTAGGCCCTCAAGCCTTGCCATCTGCCTATCTTGAATTGCTTAATTCAGCTTTCGGCACAGTGGAAGATGGCGATGAGCTTTTCGCTAAATTCCTCAACACACTCCAAGATGCAGGTGAGAAGCCCTCACATTATCTCCATCGCTTGCAAACAGCTCTCTCCAAAGACAAGGTCAGCTGACGAGAATGAAATCCCAGAGAGACCCACCTGCAGCTTCTCCGAGTGATCTGGTCACAGAGTTAAAAGCACAGATCGCTGAACTCCAGAGCCACCTTGTTAGACTAAAGACACCAAACCCTAAAAAGAAAGCTAAACCACCAAAAGCTAATGCTGACACCAAACCTAGAGTACCTGAGCAAGTTTCCTTTACAAACCATGCTGCAAAGAGTAGGCCAAAGCCTTGGTACTGCTTCCAATGCGGCAAAGACGGCCATATCGTCTCTGCATGCTCCAATAACCCTAACCCATCCTTGGTCGCTGATAAAAGAAAACAGCTGAAAGAAAAACAGTTACTTTGGGACAAGCAGAACAAGCAAACACAGTCTTTAAACTGAAGCAAGCCCTCATTGCGGGACAAATGGGTGCTGCTAATGAAGCTGGTCCCACTGGACATTCACAGAAATCCAAAAACCGGATTCTGTCCAACAAATCAGCCACTGTAAAAATACCCAAAGGCTTAGTCGGAGCCAAGTACACTGCTCAAGTACAAATTAATGAACAGGCTTGCAATTGCCTTCTTGATACCGGATCGCAAGTGACCACAGTGTCCCAGTTATTCTATGAAAACAATCTCTCACACCTTGAAATTCATCCAATACAGGATCTGCTGGAAGTTGAGGCCGCAAATGGTCAAAATGTTCCATATTCAGGTTATATTGGTGTCGACATCACCTTTCCTAAGAACTGTTTTGGAAATGAACTTACCGTGTCCTCTCTTGCTTTAGTTGTCCCAGACACACGCTCTGGTGTTTTTTCCTCTCTCTTGATTGGCATCAACACTCTTGACCTTCTCTTTGACAGTCTCTCCCTGAACAATGCAGAGCTCAGTGCCTTGCCATATGGTTACAGAGTGGTGCTGAGTGTCTTGCAACAGAGAAACAAGCAAAAAGAGGATAGCAACCTTGGTCTAGTTAGATTGTCAGGGAAAGAGCCTGAAGTCATTCCTGCAGGCCAAAGTCGCGTCTTGGAGGGGTCAATTAATGTAAACACTAAACCCCCAGAGAAGTGGGTAGTAGTTGAGTCTCCCTCCACGTCCTCTTTGCCAGGTGGTATCTTGGTCACCAACTGTTTGCTTAACCTTCCAGAGAAACTCTCACAGAAGTTTCCAGTGGTCCTGCGGAATGAAAGCAACCATGACATAGTCATCCCTGCAAAGAGTGTCATCGCTGAAATGCATGCCATGCAAGAGATATTGCCCAACAGCCAGACCCCACAGCAACCTGATCCTACTTCCACCAAAAATTCTGCTAAGCTTGATCTCAACTTTGCCGATTCACCAGTCCCTGCTGAATGGAAAGAGCGGATCATACAGGAGTTGAGTGCTATGCCAGAGGTTTTTGCACTGCATGATACAGATTTCGGTTGCACTGATAAAGTCAAGCACCAAATCAAACTGAGTGATGAAGCCCCTTTTAAGCACAGACCCCGTCCTATTCGACACCAGGATCTCGATGCCGTACGGAGGCATTTGCAGGAACTCAGTGAAGCAGGAATCATCCGCGAGTCCGAGTCGCCATTTTCTTCGCCGATAGTGGTGGTAAGGAAGAAGACTTTGCGTTGATTACCGCAAGTTAAATCTGAACACAATCAAAGACGCCTATGCGCTTCCCAATCTGGAAGAGGCATTCTCAGCCCTCACAGGATCGAAATGGTTTTCGGTCCTTGACCTCAAAAGTGGGTATTATCAGATTGAAGTTGACGAGACTGACAGGCACAAGACAGCCTTCATATGTCCAATGGGGTTCTTTGAGTTTAACAGGATGCCGCAGGGGATAACAAATGCCCCCAGTACATTTCAAAGGTTGATGGAGAAATGTATGTGCGACATCAACCTTAAGGAAGTCCTGGTCTTCCTGGAAAACCTTATTGTATTCTCTGACACCCTTGAACAACACGAGACCCGTCTTCTCCATGTGCTTAGTCGTCTCAAAGAGTACGGTCTGAAGCTATCGCTTGATAAGTGCAAGTTTTTTCAGACATCTGTTTGGTATTTAGGGCACATTGTCTCTCAGCGTGGGGTTGAAACAGACCCTGAAAAAGTTGCAGCCTTAAAAACATGGCCAAGTCCCAAGAATCTGAAAGAGCTCCGTTCCTTCTTAGGATTCGCAGGCTACTATAGGAGGTTTATAAAGGACTTTTCTAAAATCAAAAAACCCCTTACCAGTCTGACAGCTGGATACCCCCCACTGAGAAAGAGCAGTAGCCCTAAGTCAAACGATGTCCAGTATTTTCAGCCTAAAGCTCCTTTCGGGGAGAGGTGGACAGATAGCTGCCAACAAGCTTTCAAGACCATAATAGACAAACTGACGACTGCCCCCCTGTTAGGCTTTGCAAATCACAAGTTGCCTTATGTGCTACATACAGATGCTAGTACAACTGGGTTAGGGGCAGCTCTTTATCAAGAACAGGAGGGAGAGATGAGAGTAATCGCATACGCGAGCCGGGGACTATCAAAAAGCGAAAGCCATTACCCTGCCCACAAGCTTGAGTTCCTCGCCCTCAAGTGGGCTGTAACAGAAAAGTTTTGCGATTACTTATATGGCAGTCCTTTCACAGTAATAACTGACAGTAACCCTTTAACTTACCTTTTGACCACAGCTAAGTTGGATGCGACCAGTTATCGCTGGTTGTCTTCCCTGTCTTCTTTTGAGTTCCAGCTTCGGTACAGAGCAGGCAAACAAAACATGGACGCAGATAGCTTATCCCGCCGTCCACATCCCGAACCAGTGAATGACCAGGTCTCCCTGAAGGAACAAGAGCGGATCCGCCAGTTTGTACAACACCACTTGCCTGCCACCGATCCTTTCACTGAAGTTCCTTCTGATGCTGTCAGTGCAATCTGTGAGAAACACTTAGTCCTCCAGTCTCTTGACGTAGACCACAATGCTCTTACCTGTCCACTTGTAACATCTCTGTCCATGTCTGCTAATGCTCTTCCTGACAGTTTTGAGGAGTGCAGCGCTTTTCCTGTCATTCCGAGCATGTCAGAAGAAGAGTTGAGACAGAGTCAAAGGAACGATCCTGCTATCAATGAAATCATACACCAGCTTGAAACAGGTGAAACATCTCCCACTACCGTCCGGCAAGAAATTCCGCAACTTCCCATTTTTTTGCGTGAACTAAACAAACTTGAGCTTCAGAGTGGAATTTTGTACAGGAAGAGGCAAGTGGGTGAAGGAATCCAGTATCAACTTGTTCTCCCTGAAAGTCTCAGACCTATGGTGTTGCAAAGCCTTCACGGTGACATGGGTCATCTTGGCTTTGATCGGACTCTTGACTTAACCAGAACAAGATTTTTCTGGCCAAAAATGGCTTCAGACATTGAACAAAAGGTCAAAAGCTGTAGCAGGTGCGTTTGCAGGAAAACTCTGCCAGAGAAGGCAGCACCCCTAGTAAACATACAAGTCACCAGACCTCTCGAGTTAGTATGTATCGACTTTTTAACTATTGAACCAGACCGCAGTAATACAAAGGATGTCCTTGTCATCACAGACTACTTTACCAAGTACGCTGTAGCAACTCCTACCCCAAACCAAAAGGCTCGAACCGTAGCCAAAACCTTGTGGGAAAATTTCATCATCCACTATGGTTTCCCGGAGAAGTTACACAGCGATCAAGGAGCAGACTTTGAATCAAAAACTATCAAGGAGCTGTGTGACCTAGCTGGAATAAAAAAGGTCAGAACTTCACCCTACCACCCTAGGGGAAACCCTGTAGAGAGGTTTAATAGAACCTTACTAAATATGCTAGGCACACTCAATGATGAAGACAAGAGACACTGGCGTGACTTTGTTAAGCCACTGGTGCACGCCTATAACTGCACCAAACATGAAAGTACTGGGTTTACTCCTTACGAGTTAATGTTTGGTAGGCAGCCCAGACTACCGATAGACCTTGCCTTCAATGTCCCCTTGAACCATCATCAGCAACAATCTCACTCGCAGTACGTTAAAGCCCTCAAATCTCACCTCCAAGAGAGTTAACAACTGGCTACCAAAACTGCTTCTAAAGTTGCTGAACGTAATAAAATCAGATATGACAAGCATGTAACTGAATCTGTCCTGGATGTAGGCGATCGTGTGCTTGTGAAGAACGTTAGGATTGGGGTAAACACAAGTTGGCCGATAAATTATTATTCGTTGTTTTTTTTTTTTGTTAACCATACATGTTAATGCTGTAATGGTGTTATCGGAAGTGTAACTTGTTTTTTTTTGGTGGGTACCCACAACAAATTGAGAACCGGTTAAAACTTAGAGAAGGAGCTTAACCAAACTTGAACTTATCCTTGAAAATGAAGAACTAGACTTTATTTAAAATAAAGCTGAGTTAACTCAGGTAGATATAGAAAAAAAACTTGAAATCTATATAAACAAAACCTAGGTTGAAAATAATATCCTTTTAAGCCAAATAATAGGTTTAAATCAAAAAGGGATTGAAAAACTTGATCACTTGAACAGAAAGGGAACCATTTCTTTTTTTTTTTTACCTTAAAGGGATATTGAAATTTTATGTCAACTGTATGTTTTCTGTCTTTCTGTCCTTAAGTAAACGTAATAAGCCGGCAGTTCAACTCATTTTCTGGTCTGTGGTCATTAATGCACTTGGTACCAATCACTTCTCTAGTAGTCGAACCTAGCACTGAGCCCAGTGTACTGTAATTACTGTAAAAAGTGTTACAATTGTCAAGTGTATTTTCCTTTAAAAAGTGATGGTTCTGTTCAGCCGCTTCTTGACTGTATCAGTGACATTAAGGAATAGTTGGCACTTAACTTTCTTCATTTTAATAATAATAAGACAGAGGTCATTCTTTTTAAATCTGGCGGCGGCAGCTTTACTCCCACTTTTGATTTTTCCTCCCTGACTCCCCAAGTTAAGTCCTGTGTCACAAATCTAGGTGTGAAAATGGCCGCCACCTTGAAACTTGACTCACAAGTAAACAGTCTTGCTTTTTTCATTTGAGGCGGCTTTCAAAAATTAAGCCTTTCCTGACTCAGCCCCATCTAGAGACAGTAATTCATGCTTTTATTACATCCCGCCTGGATTACTGTAACTCTCTTTTAACTGGCATTAACCAGGCCTCTCTGTCACGCCTGCAGCTCGTACAAAACGCTGCTGCACGATTTTTTAACTGGCACAAGGAAACGAGAGCACATAACTCCGGTTTTAGCGTCCCTTCACTGGCTTCCCGTTCATTTGCGGATCCATTTTAAGGTTATTTTATTTGTTTTTAAGTCTCTTAACGGTCTTGCCCCTTTTTACCTGTCTGAGCTGCTCTGTCCGTACACGCCTCCTCGTGCTCTCCGATCAGCTGATCAGCTGCTTTTAACCGTCCCGAAGACATTTTATAAGTCCAGAGGAGACAGAGCCTTTTCAGTTTTAGGTCCGAAAATTTGGAATGAGCTCCCTCTAAATGTTAGACAGGCTCCCAGTCTTGCTGTTTTTAAAACCCGGTTAAAAACTCCTTTGTACTCTTTGGCTTTTAATCAGTAATGAGTTGCCATCTGTGTCTTAATGTCCTTTATTTTCCTTGTCTGTTTTATATCTGCTCTGTTTTTAACTTGTGTGG